>JAJJWX010001839.1:0-415591 GCA_023529315.1 Papaver bracteatum
TTTTTCTAACAATATATAGATGATATTCCTAACCCTTGAAAGAAAATCTGAAATTTTGACATGCCTTCATCTATCCAAATGCTCGTTTGGAAATGTGCCAACGGTATCCTCGCATACTAATGCGGAATTTCCATCATCCTTCACTATATTGACCCATTTGCAACCTATGCAAAAGTGTTGAAGAAGATCTAACTCATACTCTGATGTTTTGCCCTAAAGCTGCTGATGTGTGGTCTCATTTCGTTGGTACCACCAGCCATAATATCTTTAGAAACAATACCTCCTTCTTAGATTGGTTCAATACCTGGTTTCACTCACCTAATCCCATCAAAAGCTGGATCCCTTTATCTACAACTGTCTGCTGGTTCATATGGAAAGCTAGATGTTTTTCATCTTTAGAAACACTCCTCCGGTTTAAATCACCACTGCTAACAACATCATACAACACCTATGCTCCTATGACAGAGTGATGCATAACCGAGCCGCACTCTCAATAACCTTTATTGTCGTGAGAAGATCTTCTGAAACCTGAGGAAAGAATCACCAGGAAACATAAGAAAAAATTTCGCATAACTATTAGCCAGTTCCATGAACTCTTTATCGACATGGAAGAAAATGCTAATCCTATTTCATGCACTAACTATGCTTTTATTGCTTTGTCCTTCTTAGAAAACTGTGTGGAAGCAAGGAACATCAGAATCCGGGAGATGAAAGGAATATAGTTGGAAGAGGAGCCCGAACTAGCTATTAGCTGGGAAAAAGAGTTACAACGTGCCAACATAGACTTCATGGCAGAGGATTATGCAACGCGGGAAATGATAAGAGAAATGTACCAAAGAGAAGTTCAAGAAGATTCAAACTGTGGTTCAAATGAATGGTTGAAATTTTGAAGAAATCACTTTTGTGCTAGGTAATCTGGTGAATATTAATGAGCACAAAAGGTTATTTAAATATTTAGCTCATAGAAATTTACAACGAATCTATCATACTTGGCTCTAGAAAATTTGAATTGGAAATGACAAAATTTATCGTACTTATTTCATCATTCCCCCATATTGAATGTTAAATATATATCTTTGATTTTTGAAAATCATAACTCATTCGACCACTCTATTGATCGATATATTTATTTTTTGGTTTTGTAATTTACCACAGATCAAGTAGCACAACAATCAAATATGAATTTGTTGATGGTGGATTTTCAACAAAGGGGAAAACCGTAAAATCATGAGGTATGTTTCGACATGGCTTTCAGGCATGCAAAGATTCATATTTTACGAAGCCATGATGAGTATGTTTTCAAAAAGCCCCACTAGCTGAGTGATTCGATCCCTGACATTTCATCATGGCCTCTATGCAGAATAACATAATTTGGCGGTTCTCCGTAGATTGAGAGCTTAACGCCTTCAGGACGTTGGTGACACTCACTGTTCCCTGACTGTAGGAGAGAGACCCACCTCCACATAGAAGAATAGTTGGGCGGCAGACGCCTTCAGGACGTCGGTGACACTCACCATTCCGTGACTATATGGAGAGACCGTGCATAGATTCAGGCGGTTCTCCGCATATTGAGAGCAGTAACGCCTTCAGGTCGTAAACAACACCCGTGAATCCCTGACTATGCACCATTCAGAATGGATGTGACACTTTAACTGGCTAATATCTTTTCTGTATTGGATTAATTCTGCCGTGACATTCACCACTGAATTCCCAAAATGATCTATTATTGCTCCTATTCCATGGTCGAATCCATGGCCTGATCCCATGGAATGACAATAATAATTGCTCCTATTCCATGGTCGAATCCACGGCCTAATCCCATGGAATGGCAATAACAATTGCTCTGATTCCATGATCGAATCTACGACTTGATCTCACGGAATGGCAATAAACAACTATATTATCTTATTATTCCAATTTCATGATTGAATTCACTGTTAATCTCATGAAATGGTAATAGATAATTTTATTACTCCAATTCTATGGTCGAATCCACGATACCGTGGAATGGTAATGCATGTTTTATTATTCTGAGTTCATGGTCGAATCCACAGATGATCCTATAAATTGATAATAAATAACTACTCATTTTATTGTTTCGTTTCATGAATTATTCTACACTGAATTTCATGAATTAGCAATAAATACTCAACCATCGGGAATCTGGATCATCACTGAGTAAGCCCCAAAAAAATGGTGTAAGTGTACTCGACAATGATGCATGATTGAGCACCCGGATGCACAAATGATCATCAAAAAATATGAACAGATGAGGAATCCTACGCAAAATGGGAAAAATCAACAAATAATAATAAAATAATAATAGGCGCCCATGGGCCGGGCCCGCCGGCCGGCCATGCCCTAGTCGTGGCCGGTCCCATGCCTCTTCTATTATTTTGCCATGTTTTGTTATTTTTCATGAACTCATGAAAAACTCCTTCAATTTAGCAACTTTTCTTGTTTGTGCAAAACTCATGAATTCCCCATAACTTCATGGATTCATGAAAAAATAATATTATAAAATAGGGAAAGGTGTGCGGGACCGGTCAAAGAAGTAACACTCGCCCCATTCAGAGATGAGGCACAACGGTTATTAGCTCATTTTTCTGATGCAACCATCATCCATACTAGACGCACCAATAATAGACATGCTGATTATCTAGCGACTCTAGCATCCAAACTACAATTTGAAAGGTCAGAGAAATACATCACGGTATAAAGACATTTTGTATCATCTACTTGGCTTACTCAAGTTGAATATTCCCAAACGAACGACTGGCGGGCACCCATCATTCACAAGTTGAGAAGTTCTCTTACATCCAGGAAAATCAGTCTCAAGGAATTGAAGAACTTTTTTATACTGCATGAAGAATTGTATTAATTATCTCAATCCAGATGGATCTTTATCACGATTCCTTGTAGATGAAGAATCAAACGAGCAACTCAAACGCATACATGAGTAAGTATGTGGGAAAACCCTGGTGATCACACTTTACAGAAGTCCTCAAAGACTCGGGTAATATTGGCATCCATGGAGACTCATTCGAGAAAGTTGCAAGGTCTTGTCCCAATTTTCAGACACCACCTCATCACTTAAAGGTTCTAACAATTCACCATACTGGGGAATGGATAGAACCTTACATAAAATATCTTCATGACAATGATCTTCCGCCAGAGAAGAAATATACGGTCAAACTCATCCAGAGAGCCAAACATTTTGTCTACTTGGAAGGGATTTTGTATCGCAAAAGCTTCGGTGGGAATCTACTGAGGTGCTTGGATAAACATGAAATTCCTACAATCTTGAAAGAAATACATGAAGGTAAACATCAAGGGAAGAAGAAATTGTTTCTCCAAATCCATGAGAAATATTATTGGCCAACCATGGAAGATGACGTGGCTGCCTATGTTCGGAGATGTCATCAATGCCAAGTTCATGGTAACCTCATTCACATTCCTTGTCTCCCATTACATTATATGAGCAGTCCATGGCCCTTCTATAGCTAGGGACTGGATATCATCGGAAATATCAATCCAGTATCTTCGAAATAGCATGAATACATCATCACGTCAACATAGTACTTCACCAAATGGGTCGAGGCTATTCCTCTTCGAAGCACCACCGGAGTCACGATTATAACTTTCATCAAAGAGTACATCATATGCAGATTCGTTGTTCCTAAACATATCATCACGGATAATGGAACTCCTTTTTCCAACAAAAATGTTGCAAAATTGCTCGAAGAATACGCTGATACGTGGCTCCTGCATTCTTCAAACCGAAAGGCATTACTGTGTAGTGGAAGTTTCTAATGGAAGTTCGGAACGCAGTCTTGTTAGCGTCACGTTCATACATCTTGATTTGGTTGTATCCGATGTAACCGTCCATGAACGAAAACATGTCATGACCACTGGTTGCATCAACGATCATATCAATGTTGGGTAAAGTAAAATCATCCTTCGGGCAACATTTATTCAGGTTCCTGAAATCTACACAGCATCGGATTTGACCATTCTTCTTCTTTACTGGGAAAACATTCGCCAGCCATGTTGGATGTTGAATGGGTTTGATGAATCCTGTTGTTAGTAGTTTCTAGATCTCCACCTTGATTTGCTCCTCTACTTCGTGTCTAAATTTCCTGG
Source organism: Papaver bracteatum (assembly GCA_023529315.1). Classification (NCBI taxonomy): domain Eukaryota; kingdom Viridiplantae; phylum Streptophyta; class Magnoliopsida; order Ranunculales; family Papaveraceae; genus Papaver; species Papaver bracteatum. The sequence goes on from JAJJWX010001839.1 coordinate 4,144, forward strand.
ACGGTTGCTTGACAGGTTTGGAAACGGGAGTGATGTGGAGATGATGAGTGACCAATTTATCATCTAGGCCGGGCATCTCTTCATATGTCCAAGCAAAGATATCTTGATACTCTTTCAACATGCCAATCAATCCTTCTCGTTCCTCTGATGAGAGAGTATAACTGATTAAAATCGTCCTTGGGTTTTCATCCGTTCCGATGTTGATAGTCTTAAGGTCGTCAGTTATGGAATCTGTGCCATCTTGCAGCTGTCATGGTGCATCTCGAACTTCTTCATCGGGTGATTACTCATTCTGGCACAATTCTTCGGGGTGGGGAGACTTTTCATCGACCTTCCCTGTTAATGGCTAATCTTTCCGATGGAGATAAATGACTCTCCCCTCAGCATCATAATCATTAATAAAATTGGACTTTTTGTGAGACGTACCTTGACATTGACGACATTTGAGCGGCGTAGTGGGGGATTTGACGGATTTAACACCCTCTGATGCAGGAATTTGTAACACAAAAATGCCACACTTATTTGTGTAACATAAAATGTCACACTAATATGTGTGACAACCTCGAAAAGTGTAACATTAATTCAATATTAGGTCTATTTTTATTTTTATTTTATTTTGTCACAGTTTTTAGTGAGACAACCATTTTCAGTTATTATTTTTATATTTTTTTTAGGAGGGGATGAAGTTCATTAAAAAAGAAAGAAAATAAAAGGAAGCCACGTATCTAGATTTCACCTTTAACTTCTGCACCCTCTCGCCGAATCGCCTTCTATCAGTTTTCTTCTCTTCAGAATGATTATCCATGGTTTTTTCTCGTATTTCTCTTAGATTCTATGAAGCGCTAGACGGAGAAGAAATTTTTTCTAAGGTTTTCGAAAATAAAAATAATTAAAGGTGCCTGAGAAATCTAGGGCAAAAATGAACTGCTTTCAAGATCTAGAAGCAGGTCGCACCTTTACATCAAGAAGAAGAGATTATACAAATGGAAAACAAAATCTTGCACATGTTGTAGCATCAGGTATTTTCAATCTAACAGAAATGTTTCTTCCTTTCAATGTCTTCTTATTACCTTGGTACTCACAAAAATACACTTAATGGGAAATTGTGAGTAATACTCACGATTTTTGTTAATTCTCGACTAATTCAAGTATGATTTGGTTGATGTTCTGATAATTGAGGGACTGGGGATGTTCAAAAGTTAGGTTTTTTTTTTCCTTTTTATGTTTAATTTGGCAGTCTGGAATTCCATTATATATGATTTTTCTTCAAATAAACCTCAATCGAGAAAGTTTGTATTGAATGAAAATTGACCCTTTTGATAGCATATCGTATAGTTGTCATTGTACCTGCGACTTGTGTAGGAATTGCATTTGTTTGTGCTGTGAGAACGTTATTTTGCTCAAATCTTAGTTCATGGTGATCATAATTGGTAGCTTTAGTTGGGATATATCCATGTTATCTCTCAAACGATTCTGCACTCAGGAAATCTTCCAGCAACATCTGTTGTATGACCTGGAGGCTTGAACTTTATTAGCGAAATGGGTGATGTTGTTCAAATCTGTGGGCGATGATTATTGCAGGAACGTGTTTCACTTCCCAAGTTTATGAAGTTTCCCCCTATTTACTTCACAAAGTGAGTATCTGATTATATTATTTTTCTGTTGTACAAATGTGTTGGGCTGTCCACAGTATGATTTCGTTGTGTTATTTGGTGCACAGTGATATCACTACCTATTTTAGCATATTTTTTATTTGGTTCTATCTGTAGGAATGGATTATGGAGCAATGGGAAAGACGTATTACATCAGTGTTGTAGCCGGAGCTAATAATGAGTGCTCCTTAGTGTTGATGTCTAAAGGTTGGTTCACTTGGATGGCTGTTTTGGTTAAGTAAAAGGACATATACACTTTGTTCCTTATTCTATTTGTCTCTACTGTAACCGCTGTGTAATTGATTTTCTTAAGGATTAACAATCTTTTGGTAATGAATGATGGGATTGAGAGGACGTTCGAAGTCCTAGTATAATGACAAATTTGTTGTTATTGAACTAAAAATTGCAGGTGAATAATTTAAGAGAGGAGCTCAGTACAATCAGGGAAAACATAACCGGGAAAACTGCATATCAAAGAGTTCGCTAAAAAGCCTGAAAGAAGAAAAAAAAATTCTTGGCATGAAGACTATGAATTAGAATCTTGGTTGTCATGATTGCATCCTGTTGGAGTTTAAGGAAAGTTTTTTTTGTCTTTGTATTAGGGCATTCTTAAGATTTAAAATTGGGCTTTGTAGCTAATCAAATTCCTAAGGTTTATGATAGAAATGGGTTCCTTGTTGGCGTGTAGTGTATGGATGTTTAATCACTGTTGACATTGTGTAAATCTCTTGAATATACGCCATTGCAAGAGGTGAGGTCAGTGATTAACCTATTTCCTTGATACGTTTCTTCTATGCTCAGCTTTTTTTTTGTGATCGATATCCATGAATTGCGATTTCGTCTACTAATTAAGTTTATATTTGGACGACTAGCTCGTGAATTTTTCTTTCATATATGCAGGTAATCTTGTACTCGTGTTGACGTATGATTTAATGTAGGTTCTTATTTTTGATGTAGTGCAGATCAGAGCACATGTCGTTGGTATATTAACGAGACAATATATTATGCCTGACATATTAATGTGGTTGCATATTCCCTCAATAGGCCTGGATGTGACCAGGGAGAGTTTTCAATCTTGTGTAAGCTCAGATTGAACTGTTTCATTGGATTTAAACAGTCAAATGTCAAGTATGTAAACGGTTACACTTCGATATTTTCCCCCTGAATTACGGTACATGCTATTGCACTGAATAAGTTGACATACATATTTCGTTTGCCTTTTGCATGTTTTACAAGAATTATAAATGCATACATTGGGTCAGTGTACCACGTTATCATTGACTATTTTCCTCTACTTATGTATAGATGGTGAATTTTCCTGTTCTCAACATTTATATGATCAATTATACAGATATGAAAGGTGTTTTAGTGTTGCTGCATTCCTTGTTAAGAAGAAACTACTGGAGGTATAAGCTGAGATATCTATATTGTGTGTTTTTTCTAGTGTAATATATTCAATATTGAAGATCAAGAAAAGAAGGCAGGGTATAGTTATTTAGGTTGGTGTACACACTAGCATGAATATTGCATTATGAACCAATAGTGTATGTTACGATTGCTGCAAATCGCAGTGCACTATCCTTCATTGTGATTGATTTAACTTATATACATTTTTAATGAAATACAATATTTTTACTTTACGGGCAAATATATGTTGATTGATGATGGTGGGTGGGCATGTTACATTCTTGTGGATTTTGGAAAAAAATCTAACAACGGGTGCGGTGGGAAAACCCGGTGTATGAATCCAAAACAGGGTGGGGAAAATAAAAATAAATATTTTTTTCTTAATTACTGCCTAATTTGTTACACTAATATATATTTTTTTTGTTTCACTAATATAATTTGTTACACTAATATATATAAGAGATTTGACATACTTTTTAGTGTGATTTTAATTAATTAAAGTCCCATTTATTAGTGTGACCACTAATGTGTAACAAAAGAAAAACACCATATTTATTACACTAATAAGTGTGATAATAAATAAGATGTTACACATATGTGTAACAAAAGGCCTGTTTTGGTGTAGTGATGACGGTGTGTCAGTATTCTCAATTGATTTCCAATTCGGGAGTGGAACACTGCAGATCTTGCTTGGAGGTTCGGGGATGCTTTTTGGAGGTTCCAGGAACTCAGGATCATAAACCGGAGCATAAGGAGACACTGAAGCCGGGATGTGAACAATTTTGATGTTGAACAAAGTTTTCATGCATTGATGGTACGTTGAAGGAACAACCATATTGTCATGAAGCCATGGTCTCCCAAGTATCATGTGATAATCCGGGTCTTCTCAATCACATGGATTGAATCAGTCCTACTTTCATATCCATATAAACATATCCATACGTGTGGCTCTGGCTCCCTTCAAAACCCGTCATCAATATGGGATGATGAATGATCTTTCTTTGCGGAACTATGGCCTCTTTGAGAGTCTTCATAGTGACCAAATTGGTAGAAGCTCCTGTATCGATAATAACTCTCCTGAATTCAGAATCCTTAATAAAATCAGTTACGAACAAGGCTCGATTATGTCCTTCATGCGTCATTCGGTCTTCCTCGGTAAAGGTGATGTTGTTGATTGAAAGTTGATACCATGGATACTTGTTCAACTACATGGGACGACGGAATATCAGATGATATTTTGTTGAGTACGGCAAACGTGTTCGTACGCTGATCCCTGGAGAAGTGTATGAGTTCACATAGATTCTCAATCAAATGTGTGACTTTCTGATCCACCGGATTTTCATAAGTGGTGAAGCTGTTAATTCGAGGATAATCACTGGTTGAGGGGTCAGCTACCGGTGTTGGAACTTCCTGAGCATAAGCACCTCCCAAGTCAGATGTCAATCTGATGAGGAAGTTCAATATCTTATTCATCGTCCCTTTCATCAGTTCCATGTTCCTTGTATGAAACTCATGTACTCATGCCAACTCGATCAAATTCGGAATTTCTGCTTTGACCGTTCCATTGAGTGGAGTGCTGGAAGGAGGAACACTTCCATTTGAAAGATTCTGACCGAAATCCGAAGTTGTTGAGTTAGACCTAAGACCAACCATTTTGTGAAAATAAGATATTACAACCGAGAGATTAACCTCCCACTGTGGTCGCCAATCTGTAGATGGGGAAAAATGGTTCGTTGGATTTTAGGAAAGTGAAGAGTCGAGCATGTTATCGAGACTACTTGACCGAGAAACCTGCTTAACCTCACACAGATGCACTGCAAAGGGAGTGATTATATTCGAGAGATCAATCTGTATGACTCCAGCCTAAATCAAGTCAATGGTCATTCCAGATGCAATTCGTCCACAAAGAGGGAGATGGGTTGATCTGTAGGAGGGAAGTTGAGAATTGTGTAGATCAATGATGATCAAGGATTGTGGAGGTGTTGAAGGTTTCTGCAATAATTGGTGAACTGTTAAGTTCGAATAAGTTTTGATGGATTGATGAATTCTTGAGAGTAGTTACTCGAGAAATTATGTGTGGACGATTGCTGATAGCTAGTGATCATTCGTTATTTTCAATCTTGGATTCAGAGACTTATTTATATTGTCATAGTTGTGAACACCTTGAACCCTGTAAGTGTGACGGTTTCATGAGTGGAAGAGTGGGAAAGTGGAAGATCGTGGTAAAGTAAGTTCCATTTCGTGCGGAGACTTGATGGATCGTGCACCTACTACTTTGCTAACACCTTCAACCGTTTAGATAACTTACGCACATTTCTTGTCGTGGATGTATCCACGTGTTGTAGGCCGCCATACCAAAACCCTAGTTGTTATCCCCCAATTTGACGTGATTGATGTCTTAAGAATCGTGGAGTCTGCATGACAGACGTGCATTTAGTTTGTCAGTTGTTGAGGCAATGAGCCTAGGTTTTGTTGAATCGAGCATGTTTGACAAATGCTCATGGATTCATGAATGTTAATGTTGCTCATCTGAGTAAATATTATAAATTCGACGAGTTGTCGAATATGTATGAGTTACTGAATATATGTGGATTATTCGAGCAACTGAGCAAGTATTTCTCAATTCGACAAATTACTGAATATTGAGAATTTGATGAGCAACAGAGAAAGTATTGCTCAATTTGACAAATTAACGAATGTTGACAATTTGAGGTGCAACTGAGCAAGTATTGCTCAATTCGACGAAATACTGAATATTGATAATTTGACGTGCAACTGAGCAAGTATTGCTTAATTCGACGAAATACTAAATATTGATAATTTGACGTGCAATTGAGCAAGTATTGCTCAATTCGACAAATTACCGATAAATTACCAAATATTGATAGCTGGATCAATATTTGAGCAAGTGTTGCTAAATTTGACGAAATATTTTTTGGTGACGTGACCCAATAAAATATTAAAATATTGGTAGATTACCCAATATTATATGATTAATTCAGATGCTAGTTGTTGAATCAATATAAATCCATTAGTGTTTGAATCTTGCTCAGAATGATGATTTGTAGAACATTTATTCGAAACCCTAATTTCAGATCATGGTTGATGAGTCGCTGAAAATAGGTCATGAGTGATAAAGGGACCGACCACATGGGATGATGGGCGTCCATGTGGTTCCTAGTGCTCGAGTGAGCATACACCAGGTTCTCAGTTGGAGGGTTGGTGAAAGAATGATGATTAAGTGTCGGTTTCATCATTTACTGAAATATTGCTGGGTTATTTTTTCATAATATTGCTGGGTTATTCATACTTAGGATTTTGTAGGATCAGAATATCGCCACAGCAATACTCTTGCGAGATTTTAACAACATTTCTGCGAGCTCTTCAACAACACACTGCGAGTGTCGCAGAAGGACTCAAAGAATAACATAACAGATGACGTAAATTGAAACACATGAAGAGCATGATGATCCTGTGAAGTCTATAGAATCTGCGAGAATAAACATTATAACTGTTGCGAGAATGTCGCGAGTCAAATCCGAAATAAAAGGATAGCTTAGCTGTCATCCACTATGTAATTACCCTATATAAAGAGAACTAATAGACTTAGAAGGGAGAGATCAATTTTAAAGTGTTGAGAAAGTTTTGAGGAGAGAGAAAGTTTAAGAGAGCGGTTGTATTCTTGATTTCTTCCATTTCTTGTAATATTTCTGAGAATTAATCAATAAAAGTGTTGTTCTTAATATTTAAATATATGTTGATTATTATGAATTCTTGTGAGGGGTGTAGTGTAGAAAAACCCGCAACTACAGTTTTATCGCCTAATGCTGAAATCAGACAGATTTTCTCCACACCATATTATTCCCAAGGAAACGAAAAAGCGGAGAGTACTGTTAAGTGCATATTTTGCATATATTTAGTGTCAAATCCATGCTAGTAATTTCTTTTATTCTTGCAAATTATTGTATATTACGTTTGTTTTTATCTATTTATATTTTGCTAGGTGAATCATCCAAAAAAACTGAATTTGCACTTTATTGTGCAATAAAAGAAGCTAGCTAACAATATAGAAGGGCCAAAGACCAAGTGGAACTCGTTTAAACCTAGAAGTACTTACTATCACATTGACAAGGATGAAAATACGAAGCCAACGGCGAAATAATGGAGTCATTCCGAAGTCGTACGAAGAACTTATGAGCGAAACAATAAGTTAACCTTGTCGGTTCTCCAAAACAGACAGTTACACTGGAGGTGATAAAGTCAGTTGCTGGAACTACTAGGGGGATGCTGAAATTCATTTATGAAGGCATTTTCAGTTCTGCTTAGGGCAACCACGAGTTAAGGGAAGCTATCATTTTCTCCATCACGTTTACGTGACTATTAGAGATAACATTGAGTTATTGATGCTGGTGATTTTCACGGGACAACAGGGAATGATAGGAGCTATTAGTGTGATGAATAAGTCACGGAAATATAGAAGGTAATGGTGGTAGTTGGCGGTGGTGGATTAATTGGCAGTGGTTACAAGGACTCGAGTGAGTCTAAACAGGGAATGAAAGTTGGAGCTTAGGTTTGGAGTTGTGCTGATGGGTTCAGGTGTCGATGGAGTTGTTGCTGTTAGCCTGTTATTATGTTCGAAAAGGAAGATGTTGTAATGACGAGAAGCAATGGTTTGATGAAGGTCTTGAGATATCAAAGTTTGAGCATAACACGTAAGGAAGAGTCCCTCCTGCCATTTATGAATGCGCAAAGAGTTTGGATCATTAGGAGCTTGTAATGGAGGTGATGCCGTTATCTGGTGGGAACTTGAGCATAGCAGTGGTGATGAATATCGGCAATGGTGCTGGCTGACATCAGCGACAATGCAGGGGAAGAAGTACCGGTAGTATGTTTCCGATAATGGTGTTCAACGGAACTGAAGGTTACTAGAGATGGCCATTGGCAGTTGACTGAGGTAATGGATACTACGGTTATCAGTGATGCTGTCTCAGTGATAATTTTTGAGAACTCGAGCTCAACTGATGAAAAGAGAAGTTTGAATGTCGCTGCCATTATGAAGTTGTGAAGAGAGGGATGATGGCAAAGGTTGATGCTAGTAAACGGTGATTCAGTCAGAGGTGCATGGTAATGGTGGAAGGAGCCATGGATTAAGACTGTTGCATGATGCTTCCAGAGGTAATGAAATATGGTAGGTGATCATGAACTCGGTGATAAAAAGGCAGTGGTGGTGGTGAGCTTTGAACGCTGTTGCTAGCAGTGATACTGTCTCAGTGATTGATGACGAGAAGCTGTATAAGAACTCAAGTTATATTACAGGGAGGCGAGAATGAAAAGGAATGAAGCTGAGCTCAATAAGAAGGCAACAGGGAAGAGAATTCATGGAGGTTTGACAGTGATGGCTGCATAATTGGATATGATGGATAAGAGAATACGATGGAAGTATGTTACTGCCATTTGAAGTTGCCAGAGATGGAGATACGTACGGACAGAGCTATTGGGACAGAGATTAGCAGTGATGGAAATATCACGAGTGTTGCTAGCAAGATACATACTCGAGTTTGAATGGCTTGCTGCCATCGTGGAGATAGATGGACTGTGGAATATCAACGATAGAGTTGTTGCCATTAAATCAGGGAAAGACAGAAAACAGTGTACGTTGCCGATGGTGGTTGGATGCAGGAGAAGATAAATTTTTAGGTTGAAACTAAGATGGAGTTAGTGATAAAACAACAGGTGCTCGAGTTAAGAAGTTATCGAAGAAGCTAGAAATAGAGAAAAGTTATCGGCTAGAAAGTTCCAGCCATAAAACTATAGAGAAAGTAAGAGCAAAACATCAAGGAGGACATTCGTACAGGAAATCCCAGCCGTAGTAAGAGAAGAAAATAGGCATAAAGTTCCATGAAACTGACAAGCTAAATATTATATGGGCTGGACTTCACAGCTTTGCATGCGACCCATTTGGCTATTTAGCAGTTTATTCACACGCCAGACTTTGGACGTGACTCCTTTTTGGTATATTTTGCCGAGTTTTGGCAACTACTTTGCACAGAGATCGAGCACGGGCACTTCTACAATTTGGAGACTATATAAGAGATACTTCATAATCTTAAATCTTTACATCTCAGAAAACATTTTTGTTCTTCATAAAATAGTCTAGGGTTTACCCCTTTAGGGGGAAATTGGGAAATGGTGTAACATGAGAGGATAAACTTTATTTGACTAGGATGAATTCAATGTTCCGGGCGTGAAGATTAATTATTATACAAGTTTATTCGAAGTTTTTATCATATTATCGATTGTATTTTTTATATTTAGGGTTTATGATTGGTTTCTAGATTATTCAAGTGTATAATTGGATTAATCTTTTGATCATTCTAATGCTAGTAGAAGTTGGGAGATAAGTGTAATAGTCAAACAACTCTCTATACAAGTAGAAATCGTAAACCTTGCAAAGGGATTCTGTGGAGCAATTTCGAGTGAAGACAACATCATCAAGTGAACCTTGAGCTAAGAGTTTAACTACTGGGATCAACCTAAATCACAAATCCTAAAGCATTGAGTTGGATTACACCTTGAGTGAGCTACTACTTGGTGGTTCGGTGGAATAGAATCTGATATTGGAGAGCTTCCGTATCCGTGGAAAAAGGAGTTTTGGGGATAGCACTGAGCTAGCTGCTATTCTATGGTTGGTGATATATGATTCTTACAAAAGGTAAATGAGTATACTATGCAAGTCAACGTATGGTAACGACGAATGACTCCTAATCATCTTTTCATCTTATTGTTTATTATTATTTTTATTTTACTTCAATCAAATAATCCCCCTTGTCTTTTATTATTTTGCTGAACTAAATAACATATCAATTACACAGCTCCCTGTGGGAACGATCCTTACTACCGATATATTACCATTTAATTAGTGGGAAATATATTGATTAATTTGTTGTGGTTACGACACACATCAAGTACCAACAAAACCCTGATCCGGATTGTCATTCGAACAGTTCATGACAATCCACGAACCTGGCATGAGGAATTTCCCATGGATTTGTGGGCATACCGAACCGCACCGAGAAGCTCAATCGGGACTTTACCATTATCAAGGTTCCCTTTGCAAGAATCGCAGCGGCCAGTGGAGTACAATGGGATGAAGCCGAAGTTTCCAACTCAAGAATTGTTGAATTGGATATGCTCGACTCAAGAAGAGCCAAGGTGGAAAAATACGTGGAAACCTACAAAAAAATGGTTTCCAAGGCCTATAACAAACTGGTAATACCTCGAACATTTCAAGTAGGAGATTTGGTTTTGAAAATAGCAAAACCTATTCAACAAGACATGTCCGTTCCCAAGTTCTCTCCGAAATGGGAAGGACCTTATGTGATCATCAAGGCAGTGTCCAACAGATATTACAAAATCTTAGCTGTTAATGGAGGAGTGGAGGGAAACATCATCAGTGGCAAGTGGCTCAAGGCGTACTACGCCTAAACGATCAACAAACAATCACGTGTTAATTTTTAATATATAATTTTATTCCTTCAAAGAGTATGCATCATGCTCATTCAGTCAAAATTTAAAAAAATTCATGAATCTCCTAAAAATTCCTCCAATCATGTGTTTTATTAAACAAGTCTCGATCTCACAAAAAAAAAAATCTCTCTCAAATGTTCACTCAGAGCAAACCATCCAATAGAGGATAATCTCTATAGAAAACTCTGTTAAGCTTCTTCTGGAAATTTTTGGTTTTCATTCTCAAGTCCTGGACCACCTTCTCAACTCTTGCTGACTTCAAGGAAAGTATCTTCTCCTCCTCCAATATGGAAGTGGTGGCAAAAATTGCATCAGCAGCAGCCGCCACCTTGTGAACTTTGATTATTTCAAGCCGATGATGAAGCCAGCCTATGTTGAACTGCAGAGTTTAGCATTTGGAAATCATCTCATCCCATTTGTGCAGTTCATGATTCTTGACATCTCGCATATGCATCTGGTTCATCTCTTCAATGATCGGTAATAACCCTGCAACTGTAGTCAAGAGGGTTGGTAGAAAACCTTTCCATACTTAGGTCGTTTCAATATGCCCGTACCTTTTCCAAATTTTGGTGTACATGGGTGCGTGACACTTGGGAATGACTAATCCACCAACCACTTCATTATTCGGGCAATTATTGATCATGGAAGCCTCAAATGGGAGTCCAGGTGTTGGATACTCAGGAGTATGAATTCTAACCCCAGTCTCCACGAAATAAGTAGAGTTATCGTCAACACGGTTGCTTCTATCATCAACCACAATCACGGACTTCCAGTTCTTCCTCTTTCTAGCATCGACAACAACACGAACATCAACTTGCGGAGGAGCGAAGGAGTATTTAATTTTATTGACCTTTGAGCATGGTAAAACTTCAGTCGAAAAATTATGGAATTATTTACAGATGTTCCAGCATCAGCATGAGCCGACCTGTACCGGGCAGGAGCTTTGACAGTTCGTTTAGGTCTCAAGCTACAGGAGGAATACTGATTCTTCTGATTATCATGCAACAAAATTTTCTTCTGATTAATCACCCTGATCGAACAAAGATAAGAAAGATATGTGAATCACTGAGACGGATACTGCCACAGTATTTTCTGTGCGAGATTCACTTCTGGAAGAAACACTGCTTCTGGACATGGTGATGAGAGGTGGGATTGTGATCAAAATTTCTTCTGATAATACACAAAGGAAGCAGATGGTCGACTGTTTAAATAAAACCCTAAAAGCACTGTCATAGCGGATAAACAAGTCTATTGCGATTTCTACTGAAACCCTAAATCTCGAATCAGATGCATGACAGATGGGAGAAGCGTAACAATACTGGGGACTGACAGTTCGGGAATAGTCAATATTATGACCACGGATTGGTTGTCTGGCAAGCCACGTGTTTCCTATATAGTTCATGTGATTACATTCCGTGGGTAATTATTGTCTACGTGGATATTTGTCCATCGAATGTAGATATGAGGAAGATTCATAAAAGAGATACTACAAGGAATTACGGTTCAAAAAATAATAATCTCTAAAGAAACATCTTTACAACCAAGCTATTCAAATAACCAGAAAGTATCTACTTCAACGGAAAATATATAATCTCAGATAGATTCATGAGCAAGATTAATCATCAGGTTCGTCGGAATCATCAGATTTGTCAGAGTCATCAGATTCGTCATTGTCGTCTTTTGCAGAGTCCTCTTCAAATTCTTCATTAGAATTACTATCAGGGCCATTGACGAAGTATGGATGAATATCAAGATCGCTGGAATCCCAGTACTCTTCCTTTTCACTCTCAGCTTCAAGGTCAGCTTTGACAGCTTTCTAAATCTCCCTAGTACGCTGTCCCGGCTTAATCTTGAGATCTCGTGGTACCCACACAGGTTCATCTTCTGAAACATTAGAATTAGAGGGTACACCGTCAACTCGAGATCGATGTTTCTCCTCAGCTGCTAGTATTCTACGCCGAATTCGGTCCCATCTTCGCCGATGATCATCCATCCTATCATCCTCGGATTTTCTCTTCATAAGCTCAGCATAAGTAACTCTACGGTTATTGAGAGGCACGCCAGGCTCTGTTTTCCCAGTACGATTCATCTTAGCTCGCGATTTGGCTGCGGGAACTTTGGAATTCTCTTCAGAAGAGATGGAAGAATAGCCATAATCATAATCACTGCTACTGCTACTAGAAGTCATCATTGTATGGAACCAGAAGCATGGGATTACAGATATGCTAACACCGAATTCACGGAAAAATGGTAATCCTTAACTCTTACCGATTTACGATTTCACGAACTTAGTGATAACAGCATAAAACCCCAAAAACTTATTCGTTCTTTCAAACCTGCAAAGCCGAGCAAAAAACTTATTATTATTTGAAGTCGACATTGGCTTTTCACGAAACTATGAATAATTCACGTAACCTTCCATGTGAATATTCGCTGATTTTTACGTGTACCTACACTATAAAATCGCCAAACTCACACATATACTACGAATTCATCAACTCATAGAAATATTGTTTGTTATCAACAATTTTTCATAAATCAAAGCTTGATTTTTCTTTATTAAAAATGTGAATAAGTCACGTCTTTTTTTAAAAAAAGAAAAAGAAAAAAAAATTCGTGAGCTAATAACTCACGTAAAAAAAAAAAAAACTTTTTTGCTCAATTGAGCATACGTCTATGGAACGAGTGTTTTTTCCAATTTTTCAAAGGTCTACATATTCTAAATAAAATTTTGAAGGTTCATAAACAAATTTTTATCATGAACAACATGCTTCTTCAAAATTCCTTTAACCCTAAAGATCATTATATACTACTTTTACGAGCAAACCTACGTTCTTAAAAGTATTTGCAAAGTACAGACTTTGAAAACAAACTTAAGTTTTCATGAAACCTAATAAACAAAACTTTTACTACTGCAACTATACCATATCTATGCAAAATTTTATGTATCTCTTCCATATTAGGGATTTTTGTTCGTTTCCTAAACTAACGAAAAATGGGCATTCATACGTTTTCGAAAAATAAATTCTTCATAAATCCTATGCATGCTTGCAACTATGGGATTTTTTGTTTTGTAAACAACTCATGAATCATAGAATGAACAACAACAAAAAAAAACAAAAAAAGCGCAAGCTTAGATGTCGGCGCCAGAGCTTGGCTGGAGTATGGTCGGCGACGTTCGGCGTTGAATTCCGGCAACTCCTCCTCCTCTCCTGCTGCACACGTGAAGATGGTGAAGGGATGAAGATGCTTGGTCGGTCAACAATTTTTTTTTATTAGGGATTCTCCCCTTTTATATTATTTTTATTTCCAAAACCTAAAACACAAGGGTTTTCTCTTTTGGGTTTAGGCCCAGGAGCGCTAAACCGATCGAAACTGGGCTTTTAACTGACCAAATCAGCAACACCTCACTTCTCCGTGCTCACAAAATAACGCTCTATCACGCTAATAGGATCCTAACTCAAATATTTTCCCGTACGTGACACCATTACAGCAAACCAAGGATTATGAGCATACCTTTGTAGACTGAGTTCAACCACTGATCTCATCGACTAAAAATCACCATTTAATGCATTACTGCGGAAGATGACTGTTCCCCACTAAGAAGGGGACTTAATGTTGATGGTGGATTTTCAACAAATGGCAAAAACGAAAAAAATCATGAGGCATGTTTCGACACGGCTTTCAGGCATGCAACAATTCATATTTTACGAAGCTATGATGAGTATGATTTCGAAAAGCCCCACTAGCTGAGTGATTCGATCCCTGGTATTTAATCATGACCTATATGCAGAATAACATAATTGGGCGGTTCTCCGTAGATTGAGAGCTTAACGCATTCAGGATGTCGGTGATACTCACTGTTCCCTGACTGCAGGAGAGAAACCCACCTCCACATCGAAGAATAGTTGGGTGATGGACGCCTTCAGGACGTCGGTGACACTCACCATTCCCTGACTATGTGGAGAGACCGTGCATAGATTCAGGCGGTTCTCCGTAGATTGAGAGCAGTAACGCCTTCAGGTCGTAAACAACACCCGTGACTCCCTGACTATGCACCATTCAGAATGGATGTGACGCTTTAACTGGCTAATATCTTTTCTTTATTAGATTAATTCTGCCGTGACATTCACCACTGAATTCCCAGAATGATCTATTATTGTTCCTATTTCATGGTCGAATCCACGACCTGATCCCATGGAATGGAAATAACAATTGCTCTTATTCCATGGTCGAATCCACGGCCTGATCCCATGGAATGGCATTAACAATTCCTCTGATTCCATGAAAATCAACGACTTGATCTCACGGAATGGAAATAATCTACTATATCATCTCATTATTCCACTTTCATGATCGAATTCACTGCTAATCTCATGAAATGGTAATAGATAATTTTATTACTCCAATTTTATGATCGAATCCACGATCCCGTGGAATGGTAATGCATGTTTTATTATTCCGAGTTCATGGTCGAATCCATAGCTGATCCTATGAATTGATAATAAATAACTATTCATTTTATTTTTCCGTTTCATGAATTATTCTACACTGAATTTTATGAATTAGCAATAAATACTTAACCATCGGGTATCTGGATCATCATTGAGTAAGCCCCACAAAAATGGTGTAAGTGTACTCGACAATGATGCACGACTGAGCACCCGGATGCACAAACGAGCATCCAAAAATATGGACAGATGAGGAATCCTACGCAAAATGGGAGAAAGCAACAAATAATAAAAAAATAATAAGAGGCGCCCAGGGGCCGGACCCACCGGCCGGCTGGCCATGCCCTAGCCGTGGCCGATCCCATGCCTCTTCCATTATTTTTCCCTGTTTTGTTATTTTTCATGAACTCATGAAAAACTCCTTCGATTTAGCAACTTTCCTTGTTTGCGCAAAACTCATGAATTCCCCATAACTTCATGGATTCATGACAAAATAATATTATAAAATAGGGAAAGGTGTGCGGGATCGGGCAACCTAGCCGGCCGGCCATGCCTAAGCCGTGGACGGTCCCACACCTCACAATCCCTAGCTTTTTATAATTATTATTTCCTAAACTCATGAAACTCCTCCGTTTCAACAAAAACTCATGGGTTCTCCATAACATCATGGTTTCATGAAAAATAATATTACTCCCTCCGTCCAAGTTTACTTGCCTAAATTGTATTTTGTAAAAACTTTAAAGAAATTCAAATAACTTCCACATACACCATCAATCTTCCAAATTACTTGTTTCATATACAAATTTTGACATCCTAGTTTTTGTTTCTTTCTTGACAATTAGAAAATTTTAGTGGGAAATATAGATTTTTTTTGGTACAAATTTGCTAAAAAAAACTCAAATTTAGGCAAGTAAACTTAGACGGAGGGAGTATAAAATTAGGAAAATGTTGTGGGACCGGGCAATATAGCCGGCCGGACATGCCCTATCCGTGCCCGGTCCCACACCTTCCAATCCCTAGTCTTTTATAATTATTATTTTCCTAAATTCATGAAACTCCTCGGTTTGAGAAAAAATCATGATTTCGTCATAACTTCTCATATTTTGCTCGAATCATGAAAAACCAAAAACCAACATGGTCACACGACCGGCTATCCCCTCATGGAAATTTTAAATATTAAAATACTCTTATTTTAATATTTGCAAAATATTGATCAATTGAGCATACATGCTCATTCCAACAAAAGTCAAGAATTTCAGTCAATATGAAACCCTTCTGAAAATTCACAATGTCACTCGAACGCACATCAGAAAATATTGAAACTCTCAATACGGAGACATGGACACCACGGAAACATGTGCATGCCTTCATGACCGACCAGGGTCATCCCTAGGGCTTATCAAAGATGGTCCCACACGTTTTCATAATTCTGACCTAATTTGCTCAATTGCTCGTATTGGGCCCAAACTCTCTTCAACCAACCTGGGGATTACTCAAACGACCAATAGTCGGTCCCGTGACCATCAAGGTCGGTCACATGCTCTCTTGGTCGGTCCCCCATCTTTCATATTTAGGTTTTATCACTTAATGCTGAACCCAACAATATTTCAGTAAACGATGAAACCGGCACTTAATCATAATTCTTTCACCAACCCCCTCCAACTGAGAACCTGGTGTATGATCACTCGAGCACTGGGCACCACATGGATGCCCATTATCCCATGTGGTCGGTCCCTCTATCACTCATGACCTATTTTCAATGATTCATCAACCATTATCTGAAATTAGGGTTTCGAATAAATGTTCTACGAATCATCATTCTGAGAAAGATTCAAACACTAATGAATTTATATTGATTCATCAACTAGCATCTAAATTAATCATATAATATTTGGTAATCTACCAATAGTTTAATATTTTATTGGGTCACGTCACCAAAAAATATTTCGTCAAATTGAGCAACACTTGCTCAAATATTGATTCAGCTATCAATATTTGGTAATTTATCGGTAATTCGGAGAATTGAGAAATACTTGCTCAATTGCACGTCAAATTATCAATATTCAGTATTTCGTCGAATTGAGCAATACTTGCTCAGTTGAACGTAAAATTGTCAACATTCGTTAATTTGTCGAATTGAGAAATACTTGCTCTATTGCTCGTCAAATTCTCAATATTCAGTAATTCATCGAATTGAGCAATAGTTGCTCAGTTGCTCAAATAATCCACATATATTCAGTAACTCATCAATATTCGACAACTAGTCGAATTTATAATTTTTTCTCAGATGAGCAGCATTAACATTCATGAATCGCTGAGCATTTGTCAAACATGCTCGATTAAACAAAACCTAGGATCATTGTCTCAACAACTGACAAACTAAATGCATGTCTGTCATGCAAACTCCACGATTATTGAGATATCATTCATGTCAAATTGGGGGATAGCAACTAGGGTTTTGGTCTGGCGGCCTACAACACGTGGATACAAACACGATGAGAAATGTGCGTAAGTTATGTAAACGGTTGAAGGAGTTAGCAAAGTAGTGGGTGCACGATCCGTCAAGTCTCCACACGAAATGGAACTTACTTTACCACGATCTTCCACTTGCCCACTCTTCCACTTATGAAACCGTCACACTTATAGGGATCAAGGTGTTCACAACTATGACAATATAAATAAGTCTCTGAATCCATGATTGAAAATAACGAATGATCACTAGATATCAGTAATCGTCCATACATAATTTCTCGAGTAACTACTCTCAAGAATTCATCAATATATCAGAACTTATTCGAATTTAAAAGTTCACCAATTATTGCAGAAAGCTTTAACACCTCCACAATCCTTGATCATCATTGATCCACACAATTCTTAGATTCCATCCTATAGATCAACCCATCTCCCTCTTTGCGGCCGAATTGACTCTGGAACGGCCATTGACTTGGTTTAGGCCGGAGTCCTACATATTGATCTCTCGAATCTAATCACTCTCTTTGTAGTGCATCTGTGTGAGGTTAAGCAGTTTTCTCGGTCGAGGAGTCTCGACAACACGCTCGAATCTTCACTTTCCTAAAAATCCAGTGAACCATTTTTCCCCATCTACGGAATTATAATCATCCATTTGGTTAGTGGATTTTATATTTCTTACGTTATCAATGAGGGCGTATGATTACAGATTGATAATGCACCTTACACTGAATATCATAGTTCGATGTGATATATTTTTTGAAGGTTACTCTTTAAATTAGGTCTTATGTTTTCGAAGGTTGATCATGATTGGATCTAGTATTACCCGTACTAAGTTTGCAATATTAGAAAGAGAAAAAAAAGACAAATCCATTAGAATTGCACCTTTTAATTTTAAGTTAGGTCTTGTGTATGAGTTCATCTAAGATGTCAGGCAGCCACGTTCGCGGTAGCATGACTCATGCCTTTATTAGTGGGATTGTGGGATTTTTTTTTTTAAATGCAACTTCATTAGATACTAAAGTTTTGTACAAAACTTCATATTAACAACATCATCCCTTAAGGATGCAGAGATATCTGCCGGGATGTCATAAAAAATATATATCAAACGAAGCTCTAGTTTTTCTAGCCATGTTGGATATTTTATGAGAAACCTAATTAGCTATTCTGCTGACATACCTAATCTTAGTTCTTCTAGTAGTAGCTAGTAGATGCTTTATTTCATTTACAATTCCATGATTTAACCAAAATACATGAGGGATAGCATCATTGATAGAGTTCACTAAGTTTATACAGTCTTTTTCTAGTATTATTTCTTCAGCTGGTATAGCCTTGGCCCAGATAAATGCTTTCTTGATGGCCATGCATTATGCTTTCTTAGGGTCTAGTCCTCCATTGAAGTGGAGACCTATGATTCCTCTGCTTATACCTGAATGATCACGCACAATTATCCTAATACCATAAGATTTTGACATTTTATCAAAAGAAGCATCTATGTTTATTTTAAGTTGGCCTTGCTTTGGAGGAATCCAATATTCCTGTTTTTTACTTGGCCTTTCAATTATATCCTCCTGTCCAACCTTATAACATTGTCTTAATAAACATCTAATATGACTGATAGTAGTCCAAGTGTTTGAATTCCTATTTTGGAATACTTTATCACAACGTGATTTCCATATATGACAAGAAGTTATCATAAGAGCAAGGAGCCACTTGTTGTAGACAACATCATCCATATTTGAAGTTGTGTTAAACCAACTAATTATCCAGTTGGCGACTGAGACATTACTAGACTGTAATATAAACACATTTATATTCATGGAAAACCAAATAGAGGAGGAATACTTGCAATTGAAAAGAAAATGCTCCAATGTTTCTTCATGTTCATTGTAGCGTCGATAGGTTACTTGAATCTCAGATTTATGTCTACTTAACTTTACCAAAGTAGGAATGATGCCCTTTAAGCACTTCCATAGAAAAAAATTTAACTTTGTGAGGATCTTGCACCTTCCAAAGTCTCTGCCAGCCTATTTTTGGAACATATTGCATGTGGTCATTCTGCAGTTCTACTATATTGGTAAAAGCTTTATAAGCCAACTTGACTGTAAAAGATCATGTTCTATTTGGTTCCCATATAATATTGTCTTATCCTTACTGGGGCATATACATATTCAAAACTAATTGTGTTATATGCTCAGGGAATAAATCATTCACTAGTTTAGTATTCCATCTCCTTGGACGGCTAAGGATCAAGTCTGAGACATAAACTATTCTAGTTGGCTCAGTAAAGTTTTAATTAGGTATTGGTCGCGATTCCAGGCCATGGACCCATTTATCATACCAAACCAAAACTTTTGTACCATCTGTTATCATGTATCTATGATGCATTTGAACATTTTTTAAACCTTGTTCTATTCCTTTCCAAATCCAAGAAGAGTTGTTATGCTCCTCTTGAAGATGTATAGAATTACAGTAAGGAGCGTATTTTGGCTTCAAAACCTTCACCCATGACTGATTGGATTCAGTGCACAATCTCCAAGCTAGCTTTGTTATTAGAGCATTGTTAAATTGTTTTAGATGCCGAAAGGCTAACCCTCCCTCCTGCTTTGTTTTGTTGAAGGAATTTCAAGCAATAAAATTGATTCATTTGTTGGACTTATGTCCCAACAAGAATCTTCTTTATATAGAATCAAGCTTTTTGATGACACACTATGGGATTTTAAAGTTTCCCATATAATGTGATGGAATTGTATTGAGAAAAAATTTAACTAATGTAGTTCTTGCTGCTTGATTCAGAGTTTTGGAATTCCAGCCTTGCAATCTATTTGCAAAAGCCTCAGATAAGCTTCCATAAGCGTTGGCTTTGGTCCTACCTAGAAAGATTGGTAATCCAAGATACTTATCAGAAGTACTCAGCTCTTTAACTCCTAATCTATCCTTTATTTGCTGTTTTCTCTCATATGAGACATCACCTACTATAAAAGCTGCTGATTTTGAGAAATTGATCATTGGCCCTGAGAGTTTTCCAAAATTATCTAGGATACCCATAACATTACTAATAGTTTTGTCATCTTCTTGGAAAAAAAGTAAACAATCATCTGCAAAAAGTAAATGATTTATTGAAGGAATTTATTTTTGCCACTTGGACTCCTTTAATCATTCATTCTTTTTCAGCTTGATTGAGTGAACTTGTCAGATATTCCATTACACAGATGAAAAGATTGGCAGATAGAGGATATCCCTGTCTTAATCCTCTATAAGGAGTATAATGTTCACATAGACTTCCATTAAGTTTAATGAAAACTGAAGTGGTTGAAATACATTGATGAATGAGCAATCTCCAATATGTACAAAAGCCCATTTAATCAAGCATTTTGTCCAGAAAAGACCACTCAATTATGTCGAAAGCCTTCGACATATCCAGCTTAAGTACTATCATACCCTTCCTAGTTCTTGATCTTTTCATTGTGTGTATAAGTTCATGTGTTATAATGATGTTGTCATTAATGAATCTTTTGGGGACAAATGCATCTTGAGTTGGTGATATGATTTTCTCCATCAGTGGTTGCATTCTTTTTACCAAAAATTTAGAAATTATTTTGTAGCTGTTGTTGCATAGGCCAATGGGCCTAAAATTACTTGGAGTGCAAGGATTTGTAGTCTTGGGTATGAGGCAAATAGCTGTTTCATTAATCTTTGATGGAAGCTTATTATGGATAAATAATCTTTGAACTAGATTGATGATGTCCTAACCAACTAACTCCTATTGTGTCTGATAAAATCCTGCTAGAAATCCATCAGGACCTGGGGAGTTCCATCTAGCTATACTTTTAACCACATTATAGATCTCATCTGCATTTGGCATATTCATAAGAGCAACATTATCATCTCTTGAAATACTTTTTTGAATATGTGTGAATGAGTGATCCTAAATTTATGGGAAAGTAGTTGTAGCAATAGCAGAAAAATGGCTGGTGAGAAATTTTCCTAAATCTTCTCTATTATGCAACCAGATTCCATGTGGATCTCTTAAAGCGACTATATTATTCCTAGCCCTTCTTTTATTAGCCATAGTGTGGAAGTAGGTTGTGTTGTTATTAGCTTCTTTAACCCATTTGTCTCCTAACTTTTGATGCCAGTATTCAACTTGTATCTTCTTTTAATGATGCAGTAATTCTATAGTGACTTGAATTTGAGAGATGTTATCATCACTAACTGGTAGATTTTGGAGGCAATCTAACTTATTTTTTTAAGACTTTTACTTTGTTGTCTATGTGACCAAAGTTTTGCTTCTTCCACTTAAACAACTCCCTTCTTATGACATTAAGTTTATTACAAAGGCTTATATGTGAGTTATTCCAGGAATGAGAAATAGTTTCAGAGCATGTAGGATCAGAGAGCCAACATTTGTAAAACTTCCAAGCATTCCTAGGAGTAGACATTTCAGCCTCTGTTTGGAGTAAGATTAGACAATGATCTGAACTAAGAAATGGAAGATGATATAATTTTGAGTCAGGGAATTGGGTTAGCCACTTAGCATTGTGCAGTGCCATATTAATTCTGGCTCTTTTATATCCCTTTACATTTAACTGTTTGTCCAAGTATGGTTTCCCCCTATACCCCATATCCATTAATCCAGACTCCTCTATGGTATTACAGAATCAACTATTATGGAAGCTAGATTAGAATTTTGACCTGTAGGCTTTGGATGAACATTTAGATCACCCATAACTACCCATGGATGGAAAAGATTCTCACTGAGATCTTTTAAAAAATCCCATTGTAACCTTTTAATATCATCATATGTGAAACCATACATACAAGGTAAAAGCCACTCCTCCTTAGCAGGATTAGAAGTAATCAAAATATGAATTATGTTGTCTTTGATACATACTACATCACAAGGGAATCCACTTTTCCAAAGAAGAATAAGACCTTCAGTCTTACCAACTGAGCTTACAGATAATGAATTAGGTTAGCAGAAAGCCTGCGTTAGTGCTCTTTCCTTGTTCTCATGGATTTTAGTTTTACTTAAAAAAATAATGTCAGGATTATGATTCTTTATGATATCTCCTAAATGATCCCTAGTGTCCTTCGATGCGAATCCTTGGACATTCTACGCTAAGACTTTCATTAAGTTAACAGAAAATAAACTAGATTGTAAAGGTAATTGAGTATAACAAAGGAGTAAGTAAGAAAGGGAGAAAACTGAAATTGAATTAAGATTGAAGATGAGATAATGGCATACCTTCTCACCAGTGTTGGATGCTCTATTGCCGAAAGCCCTCGAGAAGTTTTGCTCTGAAACAGTCCCATGTTATGATGGATAAGAATTTAGAGAACAATTTGAATCATCCATGATTAATTGGGTATTTTCAGATGAGTCCACATTAGTAAATGAAAAAAATTGGTTCAACTGATTTTGTTCATAAAGATTTATGAGTGATTATAGTGGACCCTTTAAACCTCTAGTAACATGAGCAATGGCTGGATCTATATCCTACTGATTGTAATTATCCATCGAAAGATCAAATTTCCCCAATTGTAGATAAGCTCTAATAAAATTGGAATCTAGGTTCCTTCTATTGCAGCTAGAGAGTCAAGTGAAGAAGGAGGATTTTTCTTTCCCAAATTAGGACTATCAGCAACCCCTAAATGACTCGGAATAACACTAATCTCCGTTTACTGTGAACGATTGCTATTAGGATTGCTACTTTCTCCCATTTCCCATTTCCCATCTCCATTCTCAATGTCTTTTCTTGCCTAAAGTTTGTATGTTTTATAGTTCTGCCTCGAGTAACATTAACTTGAATCATACCTTGTGTATCACATCCCACCAAAGTAACTGAAACATTATGACTCACTGAGTCAACACGTAGACAAGTCGCACATTCCACCGAGTTTTGCGCAGTAGGATAGATCACCATTTGCATAGAAGTAGGAGCAACATCTGCATTGATATCTCCAATAACCATTATTTGTTGGGAAATCGGTATTGCATGTGCTGGATCATTAGTAACAACCATTGCATGTGAGTTTTTTTGGGTCTATCTACATCTAAAAAATGCTAATTTATGAAGCTCTAACTCCTCTATTATCTGGATTGCTCCACGATGAGAAGTCAAGGATGGAGGTTGTGGATAAGTAACCTTTTTGCTTCTAAAGTAAAAAATCTACTATTTCCGCACATTCATTTTATTTATGATCAATAGTGTAGAAGTATCCACATATATTGCATGGCTTCTTTTCATAAAATAGCCTAATCCAAACTTCCTCTCCCACAACATTCTTCATCGAAAAACCTCAACACAATGGATCTCTAACATTAATCAACACATGTGACATGTACCTTATGAACCTTTCCCTTAGAGACTATGCAATCTGGTGGATCTAAGTCACGTGCTTTTCCTATTGCAGAACCAATACTTTTGACAATAGTTGGGTTAGAAAATTCAGGATGCATGTTATAGTCTTAGCCAGTGGAGTAGTTTTGTGAGATCGACCATACTTTTAGGAATTTTATGATTTCATGGCTCCATCATAAACAGATCTCCTTCTATAAACCATGGTCGAAACTTAAGAACCATCTCATATTCTTCTTGTGAATAAAATTTAACCATATGATGATCTGGTTCTTCCTTTTTGATGAAGATATCTTTGCTTTTGACCCATAGTTTCTTAAGTTCTTTATCCAATTCTTCAACAGTTAAATTCTTATATGCATAGAGTTTTTCTAAGAAACAATACTTCAATTGCTCAGCTCCTTCAAGAAAGATATCTGAGGATAATTCGAGTTTTTTTAAGGCTTTAAGTCTGTCCGAAATAGAAGTTGAACCCATTTTCTCCTAAACTTCTCTAACCTGATTTTCCATAATAGAAAGTGGTGAAGAAGAAGCTTTGCATGTAAGAATTAGACAGAGAAGTAAAGAGTATAACATAAGTGTATGCAGGCTGCCGTGACTTCGATAAATGAATGTTGTACACATGTTGGAAGGATTGCAAACTTGGAAGATGAACTAGTAGGATATAGGCTTAGCTATTACTACAAGTTAATAAGCTACTTTAGAGATATTAGAAAGAGAAATAAAATATTTCTGACGGGATAAGATTTAATTAATAAAAGCTGAGATTTGGATCTTCTCGTGCAAAGCCTGATAAGAAGGTAAGGGATTGAAAAAGGTTATCAAAGGATTATTTAATGGAAGGGACAGAGGAAAAACTTCTCAATTGTCTCGACAGGCATCCAACAAGGTAAGTCGGTACCTAAAGAAAAACAACAA
Source organism: Papaver bracteatum (assembly GCA_023529315.1). Lineage (NCBI taxonomy): Eukaryota > Viridiplantae > Streptophyta > Magnoliopsida > Ranunculales > Papaveraceae > Papaver > Papaver bracteatum. The sequence goes on from JAJJWX010001839.1 coordinate 28,930, forward strand.
ACACCAGCATATTAGAAGGATTAAAGTATTAGAAAATTATGAGGGGATTAAACGTGGTATAATTATAACATGCAATAAAGAATTAAAAGAAATATTTGATGACAGAAAAAAAAATTCAAATTTAATGTTGAAGATGACTGAGTTAACGTTGATTCATAGGAGAGAGAAACTAGCTTCTAATTCAATTGAGCATTAATAGTTCTAGTTGAATGTCCTATTCAAGGACCTCGGTTCATTGAGGAAGACAACTTCTACAAAACTAAAATTTGGATGCACATCAAGAACACTCCAAAAGATTACTTAAATAGGGAAAAATTATTCGACATTTGTGCTCCAGCAGGGAAGTATCTAAAACACAAAACTCCGTATGGCAGAAATCCAGATGAGAAGAATGTAAAGTGCTTAGTAGAAATTAAGGTTGAACATTCTATGCCGTATGGAACAGATGTGTACCCAAATCTCTTCAAGGCTGACTGGATTGATTTCTACTAAAAGTTATTCAACCTCAAGCTTTGCAAATATTGTAGATGTTTGGATCATTCTATGAAGAATTGTGAAAAGGAAATTGAAAATCTTCATCAAAACAAAGAATTAGATAAACATCCTATAAAATCTCTAAAGAGCACAATGATGGAAAGTGAAAAAATAACTTTTAAATCTCACTCTTGGTCTGCACCAACTATATCCTTCAAAGCTGGGGAATCAAGTGCATAAAGTAAACTGACAAATCCCTTCACTAGGGAGGAACCAGAATCAACTCAGTAACCAACCGGTTTTACTGGGATGGAAAAAAAGAGTAAAATTCAGGCAACTATAAGTAGAAAAGGTGACAAGGCCCAACAAAAGCCCAAGGCTATATCAAAACCAAGAAAACTTCCAATACATTCTTCTTATCAAGCAAAAAGAAAATATCAGGGGAAAAAAGAAAATAAGATCGAGAGTGACCCTCTTCTTCATCAGGGGAAAATTGATCATATACTATATTATCAAAATCTTACTTGCTTACGGAGATCATCCAATTCATCCTTATTTTTCCAAATTTCAAAATAAATCACTTTCTGCTTTCTTCCCTAACCAAAATCATCGTTTATTGAAAACCCTAGAAAAGGAAAAATCAAAACCGGGTTATTGGAAGAGAATTTTGAAATAAGAAAATCTAGAAAAGGATAATACTCATAATGATTCGATAAAACAAAATGGGTTGGTGTCTGAAATTGAGTCAACATAGAAGAAAAGGAAGGAAGGAACTCGTGACTAGAACCCAAAGAAACTGAAAAGTAAGGAATACATGGAGCCAGTCGAGGAGTCCCATGCTGAAAACTCAACTAGATCTGCACCGGAGAATCAAATTGGAATCAATTCAGCGGTGGAGGTTAGTATCATTTTCATTAATTATATCAAAAACAATAATCTATTGTTCCTGGGCTTTCTTCTAATTATAACCCCCCCATTTAGAAAGCATGTTGGTAAACTAGGATTCCATAACAAGATTTATGCCTGTATAATGTTATTGAAATTTAGTTATTTGGTGATCTCTTATTTCTGGTAGTTCATTAGTCTAATATCTTGGAACTTTCAGGGTTTAGGTAAACATGACACCCAAAATAGCTTAGTGGACAACCTAAACAAGGAGAACCCTGATATACTATTTTTGTCGGAAACCAATCAAAAAAATAAGGAAATGATTGCCATACTAAAACGCATGAATGTCTATAATTATTATCTTGTTTCTCCTAGAGGAAGCGCAAGAGGGATATGTATCTTATGGAAGAGTCCTCGGAAACCATATAAATGCTATGATCACAAACCATCAAAATGATAGTACCTGGACTCTCACATGTTTTTATAGGAGTCACATAAACTGAATTCTTGGAAAATTATTGAAGACTTGTCTGTTAATATGATAACTCCATGGATTGTCATTAGATATCTAAATGTTATTCTTCACGAAGAATAAAAAAAATAGCAAATATCGGTTTAAAATAAACTAGGCTAGAAAATTCAATAACCTCATAAACAAATATGAGTTAGTGGACTTAGGTTTCTCTGGTTACACTTACACTTGGAATAATCATAGGGATGGCATGGAAAACATAGAACATAGACTTGATAGGGCTTTAGTTAATTCTAAGTGGAATAAAAAAATCCCAAATTCAAGCATAAAACATCTAGGGCCACTGACCTCAGACCATGTTCCAATTAGATTAAACACTTACAACCATTGGAACGAAGGGGCTACTCCCTTCAGATACTTTGGTGAATGGATGAAACACGAGGACTGTAAACCTCTGATTAAGGAGAATTGGAATGTTAGAGTGCAGGGTTCTCCAGCACATAAAATAAACATAAATCTTGCTTCAGTTAAACATATTTTGAAACTTTGGAATAAACATACTTTTGGCAACATACATAGCAACATGGAGAATATTAAGAAAGAATTAGATAAAATTAATAAAATAATTGGATACCCCAACAAATCTACTGAATTATGTAAACTTAGAAAGGAATTAGCTTTGTGGTATGCCATAAAAGAAAAATTCTGGAAAGACAAAAGTAGGGATCAAAACATATCTCTAGGGGATAGAAATACTAAGTATTTCTATATAAAGGCTAAACAAAGGTTTCGTAGAAAGAGAATTGAAGTTCTTAAGTCTCAAACTAATGAATGGCTTGACAATAGAACTGATATCGCGGATTGCATAACAAAAAATATTCAACAAATATCTACAACTGAAAAACCTGACATTGATCAGAATATGATAAATCTTATACCTACTTGTATCAATCAGAGTGATAATAACATGCTATGAATCACTCCTTTAGAGACTGAAACAAAACATGTTCTCTTTTCGATGGATCTTGACAAAAGTACAGGTCCTGATGGATTCCCGCCAAACTATTTCCAACAAAATTGGTACATCGTCGGGCCTGACCTAGTCAAAATGATCCAAACTTTTTTTGTCTCTGGGAATATCTCTAAGGAAATGAATGCCTCTTTCATTTCCTTAATCCCAAAAACTCTTAATCCTACCACTCCGACAGAATTCAGACCTATAGCCTTAGCTAATACTATGTATAAAATCATCTCTAAACTCATGGCATGGAGAATCAAATTGCTTCCTGATAAAGTGATTTCACCTTTTCAATCTGCCTTCATTCATGGAAGGCAGTATTCTGAAAATATAACTATAGCTCACAAAAATTTTCATAAGATGCAAAACTCCATAAATATGGGCTTAAAAATAGATATGTCAAAGGCATTCAATAGAGTCTAATGGACCTTCTTGCTTCAAATAATGTCTAAATTAGGCTTTTGTAGTAGCAGGAAATCCCACACTACACCCCTCATAAGAATTCATACAATCAAATCATTTTTTAAATCTACAATCACAATTTTTATTGATTAATCTCACAAATTTTACAAGATAGAAAGGAAATAAAGCTAAGGAATTAACAACCGCTCTGGATTTTCTCTCTCCTAATGACTTGCTCAACACTCGAAAAGATCTCTCCTAATGAAAAAAGATGGCAAAATAAGACCTTTACTTAGGAAGGCAAAATAAGACCACATCATAATACAAGAAAAAGAATGTAATCTTACAATTTATGATTGCGAGATTATGCAGAGATAATTGCGATTTTATCGCAAATTATTTTACTAAACAAAGATAGCTTGCTCAATCATTCATCTGAATACAAATAACAGAGGCAAGTATGGGAATGCATAGAATAGTTAAATGTTATTTGTCTCCACATGATAGATTTACGCATAAGGTAAAAAATTAATTGTATTTTGGTCAATCATATTGCAAGAGAGAAATTTTTTTCTAACACATGCATGATGAAACAAAAGAAATAGATCTTATATTGAATATTGGAGAAATTCATAGTGATAGAGTACAAGAATAGAAGATCAAAGAATGAATGCACAAGTTTTACAAAAAAAATCAAACAAGAAAGCAAAATCTATTTCTTGCTTGATTCTTCATTGTCTCCATCAGATTCTTCACTAGAGATTTTTTCCTTATCTTCATCAGATTCTTCCTCTCCATCTTCTTCAGATTCTTCTTCATCGGCTTCACTATCAGAGATGACCAAATTAGGAACATTTTCTGGAACTTTGTCTAAGAGACAAGGATATTTGGAGTGAGGAATCTTGTTGTCATCACAGATCTCCTTGATGGTGTCATTGCGAAAAGAAATTGCGTCATTTCCAAAATTCGCAATAGTGATCTTCATTTGAGTCTTCAATCTTGAACATTTCTCATTGCTAAAAGATAAATCTTTTGCGAGCTTCACTTTCTCATTCTCAAGCTCATCAATTCTCTTGCGATATCTCTCTTCAGATTCTGCAAACACATAACAATAAATTAAAAACCTGATAGTGGTTTATGAAAAAACAAACAACTAGATAAGGAGGAACAGTTAACAACCTTCTCTGTTAGAGATAATATCTCTAATCAAGGCTGTTTGCTCATCTTGAAGACTAACATTAAACCTAAGCTATTTCTAGCATTATCTAGAACTTTCACAGCCCAAACAAATTCATCATCATCATTTATGAGAAGATGGGAGCGAGTTTGATTCTCTCTTTCATAGAGCACATCATTTCTATGTTTGGGATCATCTCTTTCAATTTGAACCTCAAGAAGAGTTTCTTGGAATTTCGCTAAAGTTTGAGCACCTTGGAGAGAAATACGATCTTTTTCATTTATGAGGTCACTATTCTTAGTTCTTAAACTATTGATTTCTTCTTTGGAATTATGAAAGAAACATTTAAACTTATTAGCCATAGTCAAGACGGATCTATAGTCAACTTCTAAGAAGCGAAGTTTGGATCTGAGTTCATTTATGGGAAGAGATTTAATCTTATTATTTGAAAAGTTGTTTAGAGAAGTATTTAAGTGTTCAAGAAGAGTTTCATCATCCATAAGATTGGGAAATGTATGAATAGGAATAGCCTCATCAAAAAGACCATAAACGTTTGCGAAATGGTGAACCATATAAGAAAGGGTAACGAGAAAATGAAATGAAGAAAAAGAAGAAAAAGTTCTATACCATAGAGTTGCTTATTGGCATCTTGAAGACCAGAGATTTTATTCTTCTGGACAACAGTCTCAGATTCCAGCTGGTTATTCTTTTCGTGAAGATCAGCAACCTCAGATTCCAATTGGTTGTTCTTCTCGCGAATACCAGCAGTTTTAGCTTCCAATTTCTCATTCTTCTTGCGAAGTTCAAGATATTTCCTTTCAAGGCCGCACGCCTTTTTTTCTAAATCTGCGGTAACAACATAAGAAGCTTTCTCAACCTGCGAAATAATGCAGCGAATTTTCAGAATAAATTAAGAATTCAAGACAAAAATGAAAAGAAGAAAAGTATAAGTATGAAAATTTACCAAACTATTGAGTGAATGTAAGAAACTTGGAGATATAGATCTTGAAACTCCGTGAAGAGATTCATTATTCTCTAAGAGGGGGGCATCACATATAGAAGCTATGGACTTGCAAGCATTGGTAAGAGGAGTACCACCAATTACTTGCATAGTATCAGAAAATATACTGGACAATTGGGTCATAGCAGACTCAGGTCGAGAATCTTCCTTCGCAGAAGAAACATCATCATCATCATCGTTATGATCACTAGAAATTTCAATAGATTGGACTTTTCGTTTCTTTGAAGGAGGGGAAGCGGATTTATCTTTGAGAGAAATACTCTTTCCTTTACCCCTAGTCTTCGCAACTTTTACAGGTTCTTCCCACTCAGCGATAACCTTTATACACAGATAAATATAAGAAATAGAGGCAACAATATATTGTGAAGAATCATAAAAGAATATTTCTTACTTCATATGTGATTGATTGAAGAGAAGATAAAGTACTGACTTTCCTAGTCTTGTTATAGCTTGCTTATAATCTTTCAATCTTATAATTTCGCAAGTGAAAACATTGGAGTGGTCAGCAAAATTATATATAAGAGTGAAAAGAATAACAACTCAAGCAAAGTGTGGTAATATACCTCTGCTTCCCTCTCAGGCCATTTAAATACCCATGGTTGGTATGATGCGAGATTCGCAGGTAAAACATGAGAGCCGGAGATGTACTGACCCTCTAAGATTAAGGGAAAGATACACCATTTATCATCGTTATAATAACGCGGGGTTGAATTGTTGACATCATTTTAATCAATGTCTTGCATAAGTATCTTATCATTGTCAACATCATCCTTCTTCCTCAAACGAATGCCCCAGCAAGTGCTATCTCTTTTCATCGGAATTATCTCATAATTCGCAAAGAAGTTTTCTATGGTATACTTCGAAGGAATAATCGCAACATCAGCAAACTTAGGATTTTTAACTTTTGAGGGGTAAAGAGATCCCTTACCAGCCCCACGATTCGCAAAATCAAGCATTAAGCGAATGCAATCTCTACTCAATTGATATACTTCTCGCGAGAACTTCACATGAGAAAGTATTTCATAGAATAAGGGAAGATCAGGATCATAAATGGGAATAGGAAGACCAGCGAGTAGTTGACCTAGCGAGATTATGATCTTTCCATGATTGCAAGGATGATCAGAGAATAACCTGGCAGAAATATTAGATTTAGGGTTTTGACCAGGAATGGGAGATATATTAAAACCCTTGGTTAAAAATTCCTTTCGAATTTCTTTAAGAAAAACTTCATTCTTACGACCAGATAGAGGCATTTTTAGTATGGGAATGAAGAAGAAAGTAAAAATTGAAAGAAGAAGAATCAAGAAAAATTACAGTAGCAGGAGCGAAAGTTACGGAAGAACAATGAAGCGAAGTTGCGGAGAAAGTAAAAAGAAGAGAAGAGAGGAATAAGAAGAATATATATAGAGAGTAGAAATTATTGAGAAGATAAGTGCATTTAATGAGAGGAGTAGACGTGAGCGGTTAAAAAGCAGCAGTTGAAAATAACGTGTCAAGAGATGAATAGAAGAAAGGATACATGTAATAAAGTTTGCACAATGTACGAAATCGTGTCAGTACAAAAGAATACGAAAAGATGAATAGTTGTGGCATATTAAAGAAAGGTTTCTCATGACATTTTCCCCTTCGCAGAGAAGACATGAGAAGAGGCAAGATGTAGGATCAGAATATCGCAAGAAGGGCACATTTGATCAACAACACATTGTGAGCGTCACATGTTGATTTGAAGAATGACGTAACATGTGACGATGGCAGAAACATGATAAAAGTGTGATGACACTGCCATATTTAGAGTATTTTCGAAGATTAACAATAGAACTCTTGCGAGGATATCGCAAGTCAGATCCGAAATTAAAGGAAAGATTAGCTGTCATCCACTATGTAATTCCCTATATAAAGAGTTGAACATGCGTAAGGAAGAGAGACATCTTTTCGAGTGTTGAGCAAGTCATTAGGATAGAGAAAATCCAGAGCGGTTGTTAATTCCTTAGATTAATTTCCTTTCTATCTTGTAAAATTTATGAGATTAATCAATAAAAATTGTGATTGTAGATTTAAAAAATGATTTGATTGTATGAATTCTTGTGAGGGGTGTAGTGTGGGATTTCCTGCTACTACATCTTTAATGATAAGTGGTGTAATATGGTACACCAATGCATCTCAACCACTACCTTATCATTCCTCCTTAATGGGTCTCCCACTAAGTTTTTTAAACCCCTGTGGGGTTTGAGACAGGGAGACCCTATCTCCTCTTATTTGTTCTTGTTATGTATGGAGGCTCTCTCCAGAACTATTACCCATGCTGAAAATATTGGTTTAATAAAAGGTATTAAAATTGTCCACAAAGCTCCTTCGATTAGCCACTTATTATTTGCTGATGACTGCTTACTTTTCTGTAAAGTCAGTGAGAAAACTTGTCATAATCTGGTTAAGATGTTTAAGGATTTTGGTTTAGCTTCAGGTCAACTAATAAACCTAAATAAATCAGGTTTTTTTTTTTAGTCCGAAAACTGAAACAGGCATTAGACAAAAGGTGAAACAGATCTTGGGAGTAAAGGATATTCCTCTAAATGATAAATACTTAGGCTCGCCTTTCTCCACAAATAGATCTAAGATCACCTGTTTTGCTCCTTTGATTGAAAAGATGGAACATAGAGTTCAAAGCTGGAATGGCACTAACCTGAATAATGCTGGTAAAATAGTGATGATAAGGAATGTAACTTCATCGTTATATTTCTATCAAATGAACTGTTTTTAGATACCGGTAAAAATTTGCAACAAAATAACAAAAATACAAAGAAACTTTTGGTAGGGAAAAAAATGAAAAAGGGCTAAATGAACAAGGTAAGAAAGGGGTCTTTCTTAAAAATTGGGACTATTTTCAGATCCCTTGAAGAAGGGGGGTTGGGGATAAAAAACATTAAACATTTCAACTTAGCTATGATAGCTAAAATGGGTTGGCGGTTGAAATAACAACTAGACTCGCTTTGCGCTACTATTCTTAAAGCAAAATATTTTCCTAACAAGGAAATTATGCACATGAACACCATCCCTAACAAAAGGGATAGCTGGATCTGGAAAGGTTTGTTGACTGGTATACAACAAATAAAAACTAATAGCTTTTGGGAGTTAGGTAATGGCACAAATATAGATATATGGGAGGATTGTTGGATTCCAGACACAAAACCCCCTTATCATAAACTAAATTTGATAACTGAAAATTTGACTAAAGTGAGTGATCTCCTCACTTCTTCTAAAGAGTGGGAAGTTTCGAAGTTAGAAAAATATTTCGAAAACATCTTAGTTGAAAAAATCATGAAAATAAGAATTCCAAATGTGGACATAGACGACTTCCCACATTGGAACCTTAATAGCACAGGCATATTCACATTTAAATTGCTTTACACATCAACTCGATAGAAATTCCAACCCAAGACTGGAACATCATTTGGAGAATGAATATTACACCTTCTGTAAAGATTTTCCTTTGGAAAGCAGCGCACTCGATTATGTCCAATAGTATGAGAGTCACAGCATGGACAAGAAACCCTAACCCATCTTTTTTCTGGAATGTAACTTTGCTGTCCAGGTGTGGATGCACCTAAATCTTGATCATTTGTAATGGTATTGATACTTTTCATGATTGGCTGAATAATTGCTTCGAAAACCCGAATAGGGGAGGATATGGTATAGAATGACAGGTTTTATGTAGTGTCACTATTTGACATATTTGGAAGGCGAGATGTAAAGTAACTTTTGAAAAAGAAAGACAAAACAACGTTACTATAGCAACTAACATTGTAAAATATGTGAATAGCTATTTGACAGTGAATAACCATGGGCACAACATAATGCAAACTTCCTTTAAATGATGAAACGTTGAAAGTGACAAAGACGGAGGACACCCCAAAACACATGGATATACAAATCAACATAGCTATAACAATGATGAATTGTGATGCTAAATCGGGAATTGGGCTAACTTTGTGTGATTATACAGGAAATACCAGAGAAGCTAGAGGAATGTATTCCACAACAACAACAACAACAGAGCAACTAGAGATAGAAGGGGCTAATGCAGCTTTCAAATGGGCCACAGAGTGGAGTGGACATACGATTACATTCAGAAGTAACTAGGAACCTATTCTTTTGTTGCTTATAGGAACAACGATACAAGATCAGCGGGGATTTCTGCAACAATTCGACATCAACTTCTTAGTTAACTGTTTTATTTTAGTTAAGAGATCAACTTTAATTTGAGCAGCTAATATTTCAGCTTTTTGTAACAAATTCTCAATTAAGCATGCATGGACATGCTATGCCAGGCAATCTTAACTTTTTTGAACATTCAAAATTGGAATCGATGTGTAATGATTCACAAAACCTTAAACTATGGATTTCATGTAACACGAGGGAACCTCTTTTTCTATATAAAAAAAGAAAAGAAAGAGAGAATAGGTGGGACTGTGGGATGTTGGGACTTGGGAGCATAAAATTGTAATGACTACATACAGTGCTACTTGGAGGAATACTGATTTCAGTGTTTGCTTCTTTCTTTCGTTATGTCTTTCTCTTAATTTGGTAAGCCCACCAACTCTGTCTCTCTATATACAATTCGGTCTCCAATACTGAGTCCCACCAACTTGTGTGTGCCGCCCCTTGCACTTGGTGTCTCTGTCTCTCTGGTCATGGTCTTTGTTTAAAATTTTGGCGCCAAGTTGCACTTTTTATTACCACATAGTACGCGAATGCCACATAGTACGCGATTTGGGTTCGGAGTTGCAAACGTACGCGAATAAAACGGTAAAATTCGTGATACGGAAAAATTCGCGAATGATTCGCGAACTTACTAACTAGGCGTAGAAATCCAAGCGGAGATCCTGAAGTTGAAATTTGAAAATATCGAGGTGTTTTTTTCCCCTCATTTTTTTTTATTCGCTTATTCAGGCATATCCGTGACCTGTTTTTGTACCTCTGTTACTTCCCTTGAGTCCTTGACAGCATTATTCACATTCTTTATTTCGGTCAAGTATGGATTTGGTAACTTGTTATCAACACACGGGAAAAAAAAATGGTCAATCGACGAATACAACTAACAATAGTATTAGGTATTTGACTTTAAGAAAATAAGGGATTTGGCTAATGTCAAACGGCACATGGCATCATATTCCATCCAGAAAGGTCCTTACTTGGACAATGTAGACATTAACAACGGATTAGGTTGGGAATTGACTTTTATATGGTTGGCAGTGGTCAAGTTGCTGGAGTTTCTTTTTTTTTCTTTCAGTATTACTCATAACACCGTCTTCAGGTAATGGGTACTGAAAAATTCTAAGTCGCGGTCTTATTTTAGCATATATATAACTTAGAGTATTTCCAACAGAGAGTGAGAGTTTTATTTTCTTTTGACACGTAGAATTTTAGATCCTCATTTATATTAAACCCATCTCCAACAGTAGGTCCTATTAAGTAGGAAGGGTGTCAAAATAAATATGAAGATCTTAGAGAAAGTTATATATATGTAGTTGGAGTAGGGAGTACGGTGTTTGGCATCAAAATCTTAGGGCTGATTTTGTTTTCCTTTGAACTTCTTTTCCCTAGTTTGATGGAATTGAAGTCAACACCCACCCATAGGATTTGGAACTCCACCCTTTTTTTTCCATCGTTTTTTTTGTTTCCTTTCCATCTTTCTCTGGAAAAGCTGCCCCAGAGAAAAACTCCGGAACCGATTCTAGTAGCTTTTATATTTTCTCATGATCTCATTATCAACTCTGGTTAGATCTCCATTGATGTTTCTCTCCAATAGTCATATTGATATCTACAAAAAGATTTACAAAATCCTTTTTTTTCCTCTGAATCCCAACAAGTCAGGATTAGAGCAAGAAAATTAAAGAAGATCTAAGGTTGTTAATGTATATAGGAGATTGGGTTTTGTTGAATTCAACTGTAAGAGCAAGAAAATAAGAGATCGATGATACTAAGTGTCACAGATAAATTAGGGTTCATAACACAATATAGTGGGACAAAGATAGTATTTTCTGAAAATAGTTATATCCTAGTTTGTTGGGTAGAAAACCAATTAATTGTTTAATTATTAAATGTACACATAATATTAAAATTTACTAATATTATTATTATTATTGTTAAAAACCATCCGTCAAAGATGCAGAGGCCTGAAGGGCCACATACATTTTGTATGTGGTCAATTTTTATATTTTTACATATATATAACTTAGAGTATTTCCAATAGAGAGTGAGAGTTTTATTTTCTTTTGACACGTAGAATTTTAGATCCTCATTTATATTAAACCCATCTCCAACAGTAGGTCCTATTAAGTAGGAAGGGTGTCAAAATAAATATGAAGATCTTAGAGAAAGTCCTATTTAGACCTTGTGACCGACCTCCATGTCAACTTTTTGACTCTTTTTTTAATTATTATTTTTAAATAATTTTTTCTAAACCAATAGGAAAAAAAGAAATCACTTTTAACTTTATCCAAAAAAAACAAATCCTGAAACTGAGACCCCACACTGTAGGAAATGGTTCATGAGAAAAACATTCCTCTTTTTGCTACATATATATAACCCCACAAATAAGGATCTAAATAAAAAAAATCAACATAGGTTTGTAGCACCCACTGTTTGAGATGCTCTTAAAAACCTGCCCCCTCGAAATCCCCTTAACTGCTTTATTTTTTTGAGAAAAAGTATAAAGTTAACAACAAAATAAAAGACAAACATTTAAGTAATAAAACTGTTTTAGAAAAACAAATTCTACTTTATAAAATATGTCAACATATTTATACGGTGACACGTACTTAAAGTATGTGGCCTGACCACATCGTAGCCGTACCGGTTAAAAAGTATTATTTTCGTTGACCATTTTTTTTTTTATTACAGAGATGGTTTCCAAATAAAAAATCAAACTAAAATTAAATAATTATTTCTTTTTCTTTTTCTTTTATTTTTTATTAATAAATTATAGTAGAATTTTTCATTAAAATAATACAAAACATGTAGTTTAAAATAAAAAACAATAATTATGTTGTTAACAATAATTTGAAGATGAGTTGTGGGCATTTTTCAGCTGCTATCCGAGTACTTTCTTCCAATGGAGTTGCTCCTCTCAACGAATCCACTTTCGCAGAGTTGCAGATGAAACATCCAGCAGCCCCACCCCATTCAATTCCGCCATAATCTGTTGGTGTTGACTCAATCACAGTTGATTCTAAAGTTGTTCCTGGTGCTATTAAGAGCTTCCTTAAAGGAACTTCATGCGGCCGAGACGGTTTGCGTGCACAACATTTAATGGATGCATTGAGTGGTTCAGCTTCTGCAGTAGCGGACGAGTTACTGTCTTCTATCATGGGGGTCGTCAACTTATGGATGGCTGGTAAATGCCCCGAGATTTTAGGTGAGTTCATAACTACTACACCCCTACCACCATTATTGAAGTCGGGTGGTGGTCTTAGGCCTATAGCGGTGGGTACCATTTGGCGCAGATTGGTCTCCAAGATAACTTCCTTTTCCGTTAGCAAGGCCATGACTTTTTATTTGGGTGATTACCAATTTGGTGTTGGTGTGCCTGTCGGAGGTGAGGGTATTTTACACGCTGTAAATAACTTGTTGGAGTTGAAAGGTCATTCTTCCAAGATGTCAATGCTGCTTGTTGACATTTCTAACACTTTCATTTTGGTGTGCCGATCTTATCTTATTAAGGAGGTTCGGCTCCATTGTCCAGGTATTTCACGTTCGGTGGAATTTTATTATAGTAAGCATGCTAGACTTTATTATGACCAATATATATTGTCCTCGGCACTTGGTGTACAACAAGGGGACCCACTTGGTCATTTGTTGTTTGCTTTGACACTCCATCCACTTGTGAAAACCATTGCTTCTCGGTGCAAACTTGATTTGCATGTCTGGTACCTCGATGATGGGATATATTATTGGGGACACTCTCGAGGTGTCCAACGCACCTAGCATCATAGAATCTGAGGGGCCTGGTAGAGATTAACATCTATTTTCTTAATCTTAATATAAATAAAACAAAGATTTTTTGGCCTTCTGCTGATCCTAAAAGTTTTGAAGAAGATGTTTTCTCTCGAGATATTAGTAGGCCAACCAATGGTGTTAAAATCTTGGGAGGGACAGTGAGTCTGGATTTGATTTTCATCAGTGACATGGAGTTGAGTAGAGTTCGCAAGACCATTCAGCTTATGTCTGCCACCAAGAAACTCAAGGACCCCCAGAGTGAGATGTTACTGCTTCGCAACTGTACCGGTGTGTCAAGATTGTAGTTCGCTATGCGTACCACCAATCTTGCAGCTCTACAGCAAGCCACTGAATTTTTTGATGACCATTTATTTCAGTATTTGAGACTTTTGGTCACCGGTGATGGGGCAGGTTTTTGGAATTTGCAGTAGCGCTTATCCACCTTACCCGTAAAAGAGGGTGGCATTGGCATTTATACTATGGCAAACACTCACAACTATTGCTACCTTGCCTCCCAGAGTCAGACGGTTTCGGTACAAAAATTAGTTCTTGGTAGCTTATTCCCATCAGACAAAGTATTTTCTTATCAGTCGGCTCTTCAGAACTTCATGTTGATGATACTTCACCCCCCCCCCCTCTATGCACTCCCTGGAAGTTACTTATTTTGACGCAGTTAAGATGCAAATCTCCACCCAATTTTATATGTATGCAGGAGATTCCATTCTGTGGAAATGAAACCAGGTTAAGTATGCTCAATATTATCTTTTGGTCGTACCCATTAGTGATTTGAAGTAATGACTTTGACCAAGATAGTTTAGAGCTATAGTTTGTTACCGCCTTGGTATAACCTTGTTCGTCGAAGGTGTCTTATGCTCAAGCTGCAACAGACCTATGGATATTTTTGGAGACCACGCTCTTCATTGTGCCAAGGATGTTGGGATCAAGTTTCGGCATGACCATGTTCGTGACGTAATTGATGACATGTGTTACAAACATGGTGTGTCTGCTCGTAAAGAAGTTGCCCTTGGTTTTCTGTCGGATGACAATAAGGATCTGCGCTCTGCATACATCATAGTTCATAGTTAGGAGAATGGCCAAAATGTTTGTATGGATGTTACATGCGCTTCATCCTTTATAGGTGAAGGCGTTCATGCTTTTATTCCGGGCCAGGCTATTGCGAAGGTTGTTTTGCGCAAACATACCAAATATTTAGATCAATGTGCTTCGCAAGGTTATGGTTTGGGTGTTCTTGCGTTTTCCACGTTGGGGGTGCTTGGTGATGATACCTTGTGTTTTTTTAAGAGATTGAAGAATTGTCTAGTTAGTAATGATGTTAGTAGTGGAGTAGGTAAATTTCTTTTTCATAGACTAGGTGTCGCTATTCAAAAGGGTGTTGGCGCACAACTTGTTTCTAGGATGCCACCTAAAGTTTTGTACGAGTAAGTTATCAAAATATCTATAATTTTTGGACAATTTTTTTGCTAATATATTTTTTTTATAAAAAAAAAATATATGGAATAAAAAATTGATGGTTTATAAGTTAGGGGTAATTTTCGTCATTTATAAAATAAATAGGAATAGACGTGGAAATCATATATGAAAATTAGGATGAGACTATAACTTTTGCTTATGAAAAAATTCCTCTTCACCGGTTATTAAAAATTGGGGAATTTCGAAAGTGTTTGCATGAAAGGCATTTTGAGATTTTCATACCAAACACCAAATTAAAAACAATGTTACTATATACATACACATTTTCAAGGTGCTTTTTGATGGAAACAGAATACCAAATTCAATCTTAGACTTTGTTTACAAGGATTTACACATATGACAAAAGTAATTTGGTTTTTATTTCGCTCATTAACATCTCCGATAATTTAAGGATTTAAGTAAGAAATTTCATGTGTTAGTATAATTACCCAAACATAATTTGGTTTTCATTTTTTTCAAATCTCTTGAATAGCGCAATATTTTGATACAAGACTTAACACCTTAAACGTGCAAGCCTGGATTTTAAAAATTACAGGTTGGTGTAGTTTCATTCAAGGTTTTTAAACTCGTACGATTCACGAGTTGAATCGTACGATTCGCGTCAAATATAATTAACTCGATTGAAATCGAGTCCCTGAATCATTTTCCTTTAAGAATCGTGTTTCGACCAACGTTAACTTACGATTTTGATAGTGTTGACCAAGTTAATCTATGACGTATGATTCGCGTCAAATATAATCAACTCGATTCAAATCGAGTCCCTGAATCGTCAACGTTGACTTACGATTTTTACAGTGTTGACCAAGTTAATATATGACGTATGATTCGTGTCAAATATAATCAACTCGATTATAATCTAGTCCATGAATCGTTTTCCTTTAAGAATCGTGTTTTGACCAACGTTGACTTACGATTTGGACAGTGTTAACCAACTTAAGCTATGAAAAAATTAGGAGGATATAAGGATCCGAACCTGGGACATCAAGCTTATGGACTAAGCATTCTACCGCTGTGCAAATTCGACTATTGGTGATTATACATAACCATATATACTAATAAAATCATAAGTTATGATTATTTTCAAATCTTTTCCATAAATCTATATTATTCATAACAAAAATACGATTCAAAAATAAACCATGAATCTACGTTACGATTCAACGTACGATTTGATTCGTAAAAATAGAAAATCGATTTGCGATTTTAAAACCTTGGTTTCATGCATTATATGAGAGATATTATCGCTGTAAAAACGATTTGAAGGTTTTATTTTTTATCTTTATCAAATCCTAGTGACCTTGGGGAAAATTCAATCAGATAAGAAAAGTTAAACTCGATCAGTGGAAAGATTGAGGAACTAATTAATTATTGGTCAGCACTACTTCGACAGATGAGATCGAGTGAAGTGGAATGACTGGACTAATCTTGTGACTGATTCCGCGGCTTCTCTGATATGTGGGTCTTAATTTTGTAGTTGATGTACCGATGAGTGATGTTAAGGCATTGGAGTACTCATACCCCTTTAGGGTTAGTTCAATAATGCATTGTTCTCTTTGTTCAATAAAAATTTGTTGGAGCATAGCTTAGTTGAACCCACCAAGCGTTGGTATGTCAAGTTTGGTTGTTATATTTTAGTATCAAAACTCATATAAAGTCGCTTAATTAATTACTAGAGTGAACTTCGTTTAGGTTAGACTAGAAAGTCTAGGAATGCTGAGGCGTACACGTATTAATCTGAAGACCTAAAGAATGTGAAGAAGTAACGACTTCAACAAAGATATCATCCTTCCACCTGAGGTTAGTAATACTGACTTGAATTTTTTCCATTCCTAACGTATCTTTCAAGTTGCTTTATATTAAAAACATAACATTCAAAGTTATATTTATGACACTCTAGTGTTTAGACTTGGTCATAGCATTATGATCAAAATATTAAGGAATTATATTACGAAGTATAATGCTTATCTTTTGAACTTCGTAAATGCGACATAAACATAATCTATGTAATTAGTTACTTGATTATGTGTAGGATATAGGTGTAATTTCATCCTATAAAACTATGTATTATTACATTGGTTTAATGAATTAGATGTATGAACTTATTTCATAATCGAAAGGGAAATCATAAGTGTGTTGGTCCGGTTCTTCATTGAATATATATGGATGACCAATACGAGACGACAAGGTTATCTTGACTTATGTTAAGAATCAAGGTATAAGCGGTCATAGCCTATAGTGTGTAGAAAGTTATATCCATTCACAAGCTAATTCGGAAAGCAAGGTGTAATCGGTAACAAGCCACATTAGGAAGTAAGGTGTAATCAGTCACAAGCTACATTGGGAAGCAAGGTGTAACCGATCATAATATACTTTCGTAAGTAAGGTGTAACCGATCACAAGATACTATGGGAAGCATGGTGTAACCAGTCACAACCTACATTGGTAAGAATGGTATAACCATTCATAACTTATATTTGGGGCGATGGTATAACCGGTCACATGAGCAAAACCGAGTTTTCAAAGTTCACACATTTCTTCATGTTGTGTGTGAATTAGGAATTAGGGTTTGCTAAGATGAGAAACTTATAGATGTAGACATTATTTAAACATGTGTACAACTCTTATCATTTATTTTTCAAAGATATTCATTGACGCTCTAGGTGATCCTAAACCGAAATATTGAAAAACATTTAATTATGATTTTCAAGTATATAATATGTTTTAATTATTAGCAATTAAAGCATATCATCTAGAAAAGGTTTATTAGTTAATGTGCTAAACTAATAATAGAAATTTTATGAGAGAGATTTCAGAAATATTGTTTGACATTTAATTGGAAATAGGAAAACCAAAATGAGGTACTTTAATGAATATCTTGAGAATATTTTTGGTTTTGAATTTCCTTGTTGTCCAAACAACCTTGGTCTATAAATACTTGAGTTTGCATTTCCTGTAAACTATCCTTAGAGCCAGGAAAACTTCATTCGAGTTGTTTCTGGTGGAGCCGTCTATCCGGAGAGGAAAGTACCCTAATTAAGTGAAATCTCTTACGACTGCTCGTTTAAAGAATTTTGTGGGATCAAGAAGCTCTACGAGTACCATTGGTGGGAAACTAGATAATTGCATTGTTATTTTAGTTTTCGATTATTGATTTGATTGACTAACGATTATTGACACTTTAATTACAGCTAGTTCGATTATTCTTGAGAGCCTTCTCTTCTGACATAAGGGTCACTCAAATTAGATCAAAGTATCGAAACAAGATATTTAGAACCATCGTCGTATCTAAAGACATCTTATGATAATCCATTGTTAACAGACTCTCTTTTGTGTGTGATTAATTACAAGAGGATTCAAGTTTGTGTTGTGGAGGTTATTAAGAAGGCAATTAAAGATTTGAAGACGAAGAAAATTTTCTTATTAATTTTCGTATCTCGTGATTCGTGCACATATCTTGATCGACTGGGATCCAACTAGATCTTGTTTATCTTTGATAGACTTTGTGATTATCGAATTGTTTAGGATCAGCATCACTTTATAGTTACTCCTTGAGTTTTATATTGATTGATTGCAAATCCGAAAATTGTTTATTTCGGTAATTAAATTTTGGATAAATCTAACCAGACAAATGAGTTTATATTAGATTAAACAGAAGAGCCTTTGTCAATAACTCAAGAGATGTTTTACCAAAGATTGAATAGAGTGGTTACCAAACAGTTTCATTCCTTTGTTGTTTGGAATATGACTAAAAGGAGTAAAGCAACTTGAGATAGTGATTTATGTCTTGAGATTCACGTATGTGACCAAAATGTCAAAGACGCAGGGATACTGAAGGAACTAAATAACTAGTGGTAGTTTACTTGGTCTCAACTATACAAAGTTGGCTTTTGTTCTTCGTATAGTGGATTAATTCTGAGAGTATTGATTGGTTGTCAACCGACACAAATATAACTCACACTTTCTTACTACTCAAAATATAAATATAGCAAGGGCAAGAAAGGATCGATCCCACAGAGAGGACTAGGTTGTCAATATATTTTCGGTTTCCTATAAGTAACTCCCACTAGTTTTTCTGATTTTTATGCAAGTAATAAAAGTAAAAGCAAAACAAAGAAAAGTAAAAAAATAGATTCAAGGATGTGAAAGTATTGGTTAAGGATTTCGTTTTCATTCACTAACATGCTTTCAAAACAATAACTAGAATTGATATTTTAATCTCAACTTTTATCAAATCCCTAGGATACCTTGATCGCAAGAATATCCCGCAAATCTCCTTTTGTCATCAACAAACACATTAAAAGATGCGAGTATGAGTTCTATCTAAAAGAACAACCTAACGTGTAAAAGTACTAATCAAGTTTAATTCCCTAGATGCATTAAGTTCTATGAAATCAGGCCAATCAAAGAAATTGAACGTGGAAAGCGCACTAATTCAATTTAACAAAGGTTACGATTCACATAAGATCATAAGAATATATCACTACAAAATATAATCATATTTATGCTACTTGTATTCAAGGATTATCACTTTACGTATAATAGCAATAGATGTGATTAGAAGTTCTACCAATTTGAAACTTGACGAAACTAACAATCAATCATACATACGATATTTCTAGCGAATCATAATCGATAAAGTATAGAGACAAAACTAATCTATTGAACAAAACCCATGCTTGTAAATCCAACTTATTCCTTAACCAATAATAAAACTCTAGCTCATGTTCATGGAGTTCATAACAAGAATAAAGAGAAATTCTATCATGTTTTCTAAACCCTAGAAACAAAAGTAGAAGCAGAAAAAGATCCCATAGGTTTAGAGAAAAAGTTCTATTTATATGCCTCTCCCAAAAGGATACTCAAAAGTAGGTCAAGTCTTCTCAAAACCCGTCTCAAATTCGTCCACCAAGCCCATGAGTGAAAATAAGTCTCTGGAAAATTTGGATCCAAAACCGGGTCGCCGGATTACTGACGTCATTGCCGGAATCCAATCGCCGAAAAACTGACCTCTGCCGCCTTTCTCATCAGAAATTGTCACCAGGCAATTGTATCCTTCCATCACCTGAATTATACTTCTCTGCAGTTCAAACATTCACAAAATACCATCTAAGTCAATTCCTTGTTCTTGCGAAAACGTACCCAAAAGCGTGCCATGTAGCTCATATATCCGGCCGCCAACTCTAGTATCCAACATATACCCCCTTCGCGATTCATTGAAATATTGTGATTCATGCTTCAAGTTCCGAAATCCGACAACCGGAACTAGTATTACCGGCGCGCCATTTTCGCACTGTTTTCAACAGCATCTAACCCTTGCCATTCTGCGAGTTCCAACCAATCCATTCTCTGCATCCCAGATAACCACTTAGCCATTGTCACAGCATCTCAGCATTAATCTCCACTTATAGCTTAAGTCGCAACCAGCACACACAGCCAGTACATCTCCCATTTGCATCTCTGTAGCTGCTTCAAACGGCAACAGCAGCTCACAGGCTCAGCCTCTCGCTCCACCTGCTACAACTCCTAGCCTCCAATCCTACAGTCTTAGCATCCTTCGCTTGTAATTTCATAACCTGCAGCTCATCCTCATTCCAGTCACCATTTGCTTTCACCTCTTCTTGACCCAATTCAGTACTCCACCAATCTGAAATCCAGTTATTGATAGATACCCATTCATTCATCACTAAAACCTCACTTTCTATCACCTCAACAAATGAACTCCACCAGCTGCCACTTCCCATGAACCAACATCATCTCCTGCTGTACCAACAACAAATATTGCACAAGTCCGTACATTCCAGAATCAGTTCCTCCATTTGCGCACTTCAGTTCATCCACTGCCATACAAACCAGAGCTGCAACTTCAATGCCATTTCTGTCTCAACAACAACATCTCAACCTTCCTTTATTGTAAACAACAGCTTAAACTCTTTCCTGAAATCATTAGCAACCCCATTAGCTTTCAATGTTGCTTATTACTGTCATCTCAGGCTAGCCATTTCAAACCCCCAACTGCAGCTGCCTGTCTTTCAAGTAGAACTGCCCCATCTCTTGTTCTCTCGGATTGGCAAGAGCAACAATTCACCTCTGTCTTCTTCTTTTTCCATCCAAGCAAGTTCATATCCAATCCCTTGTAGCACCAGAACCCATTGCACCCTACAATATCATCTCCACCTGTAATTGTTCTTCTATGGTCACAACAAACCACCAGGCTCCACGGCTAACCAGCGGCAAAGGTTTAGTTAGAAGTTGCGGCAGAACTGGCCAGACATTCTGGCATTCAGTCGAACATCTTGAGTGCCAAAAACTGGTAATATGGAGATGACCATTTTTATGTTCTATGAGCTTTCCTTTAACCTTCAATTTTGAATTCAATATACACCCATTCTCATAAACCTTAGTAAACACACGAACATTTATTAGTTGGTCACCGTTCTTTAAATTAACAGTAGTGACTTCACTTTCTCAACTGGTATTCCCATACGCAAATCTATCCAAGCCAAATTAGAGCAAACCCATCCTAGTCCTTTAAAGCTTACTTCGAATCCCTGTTCTAGCAGCAAACATTCAATCCCTCCGTTCATCTGAATAGCAAGAGCACCTTTCTTCTTCATTGTTTCTTGGTTTGAATTTCCCATTCTGCCGTGTTGTTCTGAGCTTCTGAATCACTCCTTTCCTCTTCAAACACAACCACAAGAACCGTGACTAGCCACTGGTAGACGTGGTTGGAGACTTGGAGCAATTGGTCAGAACATGGAGTTATGGTTGCGGCATCTTCTTGGGCGGTGAAAAGAATACGAACCTGGTCCATGGCTTGCTTCTGGTGCGCTTGTAATCACTTGGGAACATGCTTCTTTGTTGGACCAAATTGTTACTATTAATGGGATGCAATCTGAAACACCTTCTATACAGCCCAATAGCTTCTAACTATGAATTGACAGCTTTATGTTTCCTGATGTATGAGCATCCCTGGCTACCTTGTTGAATCCAATGATTTTGAGTAAGAAAATTAGTAGGTTTCTCTTGTTCAATGCCCCATGACTCCAAAATACCTACAAAATGTAAAAAGAAGCATAATATACAAAAATACAAGAGAAATAACTAAGAAAAGCATAAGAAATCGACATTCAAAAGATGCACTTTAGGCTCTTATCAAATTCCCCCACACTTCATCTTTGCTAGTCCTCGAGCAAACAAAACAAAACTAAAATGCAATAACTCCTTCTCGTCGAGATTACGGTCACTTTTAGCATAAATAACAAGCCTTTAAACCCCTAGGTGTCCCTAGTGGACGAGTTATAGTATCGTGAAGGTTTACAAGAGGTTTACCTACAAAACCTATATTTCCAACTCCAGCTACCTGTGACAAATCCATGAATGAATCCAAAATGACTACAGGAGGAGGTACCTTGCGCAAATTCAATTCATATATAAGTAAATAAATCTCTAATTAGATATTCGAACAAGCCACAATACTCGGAAACTAACAAACCACAATCACAATGAAAAGATTAAGAAGATGGATATAGATGTAGATGTTGGCGAATGTTCACAAGTGATCGATGTTTCTCATATCTGTCTGAAGGTCACTACCAAGATGAACCTATGCATCCTATTGGATTGAGCTATTGGTTTGAATTCTACATCAACTCACTGGCATATACAAGGGAACCATAAGTGACTTTATTCAACCAATATAATACTTTCTTCCTTTTCTTTTCTTTTACACTTTTTTTTTGCTTTTTTTTTTTTTGTGACAACATGATTCAATCTTTTGGATCCAAGCGCATGCTTCTTGTCAGCAAGTATGTGATAGTTGCCTTGGATCTTGCATTCCACGCTTGTTTAGGCGACGGAGACATGGACAACGTTTCACACATACTGCTATCCAAGTGTCTTTTTTATTCCGTTTGGTCTAATTTGTCGTTCTCTTTTTTTTTTTTTTTTATAGCAACTCAATCACTCAATTTCATCCTAGCAGTAATAACAAGTCGATGTTTAGTGACCCACCAAAGCACTTAGAAAACAATAGATAAATATGGAAAAATAAAAATAGAATGTGATATGGTGATATTCCGAGATATGGTAATAACTATCATGTTATTTGTGATTTCTGAGCTATGTTCGTCCCCTTTAGTTAATTGGTTCCTCAACTCCTGCAATCAAAATGGTTCCATCCACTAATGGTGTCATCCTAAAGGCACAAGTTTCTAGATTTCAAAGTTCAAAAAGCACAATTTGTTTCTTGTTTTTTTCTATTTTTCTGATTTTTTTTATATGAACACAAGGGAAAACTAACAAGGCTAAAAACTTTATATGAGAACACACCCCCACACTTAAACTTTACATTGTCCTCAATGTAAATTAAATCGTCCAAAGAAAGTCAAGGTGGGAAATTCATAACCTGATATATATACACAATAAGAAAATAAAATGCATGATAAAAACTCATTACTCCAACTCATAGCTATTTCGGAATAATAGAGGATAAACACTAAACAAGCTATTTAGTTGGCATCTAATCTCAACTCAGCCAATATACACCTCACCGCCAAGAAAAAATTCCATCTACTTAGAAAGGCTAGTGTTTATTCTATATTGTTAAAAAATCTCTAAAAGTTGGAGTTTTGATATGCAAATATCCAAAATAAGAAAAATAAGAAAATAAAGATAAAAGACTTAAAAATTAATAAATAGATAGAGATAGATACACAAAACCGGTGGGTTGCCTCCCATTTAGCGCTTGGTTTAAAGTCGACGGCTCGACTTGCTTCTTATAAGATTCATTCCCCATACACCAATAATCTGAAAAGTTGGGGATCCATCCATAGCACATGTTTTTCAAACACTAGCTTCACACAAATGTTAGTAATATAAAATAGAAACGAATCTATTAACCGATAAGAGTTTCCCCCACACTTATTCTTGTCCACACTTGGAAATGTATAAAGAATATAGGAGTCGGGTACTTCCACGGTGTCATGTTCACAAACCTGCATAGTTTGAGAATCAAATGTTTCTAATGGCGGATATCGAGAAACAAAGTCATTCAATAATGTTCTCGAAGCACATACATTCAAACCAATAAAAGGTAAAGGAGAAGAAACAATATGCAAAGGGTTAGACAAACCTCGCACAATCTCTTGTAGCACGGAATCCTCTTCATCCTTGAAAAACTCAAGTGAATTATTCACCTCTTGTATATCATGGTCCTCTATCAAACCTTGCAACCATTCTTCGTCCGTTTCTGCCTTAACCAAAATCTCGACATCAACAGCATCATTACAATCATTTCCAAGCTCAATTGGGTCTTCCACAATATTTGTCATAACGGTCACATTCTCAACATACTCCTCTTCCTTGGACTCAAACCTTGTTGCAAAGTTCTGTAAAACACTAGTTTCATCATACTCATGTACCTTTTGAATAAATGTTTGATCATTATAAAGATCAAGAGTTGAGTCGACTACACTAACGTCATCAAATATCTCCAAAGGTCGGTCCTTTTCAACACAATCATCTTCGTCTTCATCTTCAGACTCACCATAATAAGAATTGTCGTCGGTTTCCCAACCTTTATCACGACGTCGTTTAAGTTCCATATGAATGGTCCTACTAATTTCATCGACAAGCTCTTCCGAGTATCCATCATCTTCCAACTTGTATAATTTCTGCGCAAGTTTCCTGACGTTCACACGCTTACCACCATTAACTATAATAGGTTCTCTTTCCCATGACTTTTCCCTTTGAATGGGTGAATGATCATAACTATGATCTGGAGTTGGGTAAGAAGAAATATTACAGAAATTGGTTTGTGCGACGTTCTTTCTATTACGATCAAGTTGGTCTAGCCTTTGATTCATATCTTGCAATCCATTCAAAATCTGCATACAACTCGAATAAAGCCAATTAGAAGTAGAATTATCCCACCTAGGTGCTTGACTTACATACCCACTACAAGGTTGTTGTTGATATGTATGAAAATCACCATAAGGTTATCTAGGATATGCATCATAGCCAATAAATTGGTCTAGATTTCATTCCATAGATGGTGGGAAATTGTCATAGTGTTGAGGAGGTTGAAAGCCGTATCCATTGTTCCAATATGCTCCTTCCATAGAATTTGGTACCTGAAACAAGAGTTCTCAAAACTATGTCAAAACCAGAAAATAAGAAAAATAAAAATAAGAAACAAAACTAAAAACAAAAATAAGAAACCAAAAACAAGTGACAACCGTTGCCTTCACGACAACGGCGCCAAAATTTGATCGGTTGTCAACCGACACAAATATAATTCACACTTTCTTACTACTCAAAATATAAATATAGCAAGGGAAAGAAAGGATTGATCCCACAGAGAGGACTAGGTTGTCAATATATTTTCGGTTTCCTATAAGTAACTCCCACTGGTTTTTCTGATTTTTATGCAAGTAATAAAAGTAAAAGAAAAACAAAGAAAAGTAAACAAATAGATTCAAGGATGTGAAAGTATTGGTTAAGGATTTCGTTTTCATTCACTAACATGCTTTCAAAACAATAACTAGAATTGATATTTCAATCTCAACTTTTATCAAAAGCCCTAGGATACCTTGATCGCAAGAATATCTCGCAAATCTCCTTTTGTCATCAAGAAACACATTAAAAGATGCGAGTATGAGTTCTATCTAAAAGAACAACCTAACGTGTAAAAGCACTAATCAAGTTTAATTCCCTAGATGCATTAAGTTTTATGAAATCAGGACAATCAAAGCAATTGAACGTGGAAAGCGCACTAATTCAATTTAACAAAGGTTACGATTCACATAAGATCATAAGAATATATCACTACAAACTATAATCATATTTATGCTACTTGTATTCAAGGATTATCACTTTACGTATAATAAACCCTAAACTAGCAATAGATGTGATTAGAAGTTCTACCAATTTGCAACTTGATGAAACTAACAATCAATCATACATGCGATATTTCTAGCGAATCATAATCGATAAAGTATAGAGACAAAACTAATCTATTGAACAAAACCCATGCTTGGAAATCCAACTTATTCCTTAACCAATAATAAAACTCTAGCTCATGTTCATGGAGTTCATAACAAGAATAAAGAGAAAT
Organism: Papaver bracteatum; assembly: GCA_023529315.1. Lineage (NCBI taxonomy): Eukaryota > Viridiplantae > Streptophyta > Magnoliopsida > Ranunculales > Papaveraceae > Papaver > Papaver bracteatum. Next base: position 54,981 of record JAJJWX010001839.1, read on the forward strand.
TCTATCATGTTTTTTAAACCCTAGAAACAAAAGTAGAAGAGAAAAAGATCCCATAGGTTTAGAGAAAAAGTTCTATTTATATGCCTCTCCCAAAAGGATACTCAAAAGTAGGTCAAGTCTTCTCAAAACCCGTCTCAAATTCGTCCACCAAGCCCATGAGTGAAAATAAATCTCTGGAAAATTTGGGTCCAAAATCGGGTCGCCCGATTGCTGACGTCGTCACCGTAATCCGGTCATCGGCACCGGAATCCGGTCGCCGGAAAACTGACCTCTGCCGCCTTTCTCATCAGAAATTGTCACCAGGCAATTGTATCCTTCCAGCACCTGAATTCTACTTCTCTGCAGTTCAAACATTCACAAAATACCATCTAAGCCAATTCCTTATTCTTGCGAAAACGCACCCAAAAGCGTGCCATGTAGCTCATATATCCGGCCGCGAACTCTAGTATCCAACACATACCCCCTTCGCGATTTATTGAAATATTGCTATTCATGCTTCAAGTTCTGTAATACGACAACCGGAACTAGTATCACCAGGGCGCCATTTTCGCTCGCTTTTCACACTGTTTTCAGCAGCATCTAACCCTTGCCATTCTGCGAGTTCCAACTAATCCATTCTCTGCATCCCAGCTAACCACTTAGCCATTGTCACAGCATCTCAGCATCAATCTCCACCTATAGATTACATCGCAACCAGCACACACAGCCAGTACATCTACCATTTGCATATCTGCAGATGCTTCAAACGGCAACAACAGCTCACAGGCTCAGCATCTCACTCCACCTGCTACATCTCCTAGCCTCCAATCCTGCAGTCCTAGCAGCCTTCGCCTGCAATTTCATAACCTGCAGCTCATCCTCATTCCAGTCACCATTTGCTTTCACCTCTTCTTGACCCAATTCAATACTCCACCAATCTGAAATCCAGTTATTGATAGATACCCATTCATTCATCACTAAAACCTCACTTTCTATCATCTCAACAACTGAACTCCACCAGCTGCCACTTCCCATGAACCAACATCATCTCCTGCTGTACCAACAACTAATCTTGCACAAGTCCGTACATTCCAGCATCAGTTCCTCCATTTGCGCACTTCAGTTCATCCACTTCCATACAAACCAGAGCTGCAACTACAATGCCATTTCTATCTCAACAACAACATCTCAACCTTCCTTTATTGTAAACAACAGATTCAACTATTTCCTGAATTCATCAGCAACCCCATTAACTTTCACTGTTGCTTATTACTGTCATCTCAGACCAACCATTTCAAACCCCCAACTATAGTTGCCTGTCTTTCAAGTAGAACTGCCCCATCTCTTGTTCTCTCGGATTGGCGAGAGCAACAATTCACCTCTGTCTTCTTATTTTTCCATCCAAGCAAGTTCATCTCCAATCCCTTGTAGCACCAGAACCCATTGCACCCTACAATATCATCTCCACCTGTAATTGTTCTTCTATGGTAACAACAAACCACCAGGCTTCACGGCTAACCAGCGACAAAGGTTCAGTTAGAAGTTGCGGCAGAACTGGCCAGACATTCCGGCATTCAGTCGAACATCTTGTGTGCCAGAAACTGGTAATGTGGAGATGACCATTTTTTTGTTCTATGAGCTCTCCTTTAACCTTCAATTTCGAATTCAACATACACCCATTCTCATAAACCTTATTAAACACACGAATATTCATTAGTTGGTCGTCGTTCTTCAAATTAACAGTAGTGACTTCACTTTCTCAACTGGTATTTCCATGCGCAAATCTGTCCAAGCCAAATTTGAGCAAACCCATCCTGATCCTTCAAAGATTACTTCGAATCCCTGTTCTAACAGCAAACATTCAATCCCTCCATTCATCTGAATAGCAAGAGCACCTTTCTTCTTCATTGTTTCTCGGTTTGAATTTCCCATTCTTCCATGTTGTTCTGAGCTTCTGAATCATGCCTTTCCTCTTCAAACACGACCACAAGAACCGTGACTAGCCGCTGGTAGATGTGGTTGGAGACTTGGAGCAATTGGTCAGAACATGGAGTTATGGTTGCGGCATCTTCTTGGGCGGTGAAAAGAATACGAACCTGGTCCATGGCTTGCTTCTGGTGCGCTTGTAATCACTTGGGAACATGCTTCTTTGTTAGACCAAATTGTTACTCTTAATGGGCTGCAATCTGAAACACCTTCTATACAGCCCAATAGCTTTTAACTATGAATTGACAGCTTCATGTTTCCTATTGTATGAGCATCCCTGGCTACCTTGTTGAATCCAATGATTTCGAGTAAGAAAATTAGCAGGTTTCTCTTGTTCAATGCCCCATGACTCCAAAATACCTACAAAATGTAAAAAGAAGAATAATATACAAAAATACAAGAGAAATTACTAAGAAAAGCATAAGAAATCGACATTCAAAAGATGCACTTTAGGCTCTTATCAAGTATTCAAAAATGGACTAGGTCCCGGTTTTTTTTTTTTTCGCATTTGCGGTTTCCTCGTTAACAAAATCTTGTGTGTGTTATTTATTTTACTTCCGCATTATAATTTTTATTATAATTAAGTAAATAATACTATTGTGCGTTAATCTAAATTACTTGATATTGATCCTAATAGTCAATCGATTTTATTATCGTAACTATTTTCAAGTAAATATCTTGTTGTCGTATTGTCCCGATTTCTTCCATAGACAATCACACAAGGTATAGGACTTATATGTTGATATTTAAAAGATTATGGTGTATTTGGGTACCCTCGTCTTTTCAATTGGTATCAGAGCAGGAAAACACGTAAAGATCTAACAATCTGTGTTTGGTGCGATCCAACCTATAATACATGAGTCAAAGTAAGAGAAGTAAATCTAAACTTATTAATGACTCAGTTAACATTAAGATTTTGAGAATAATCTCTCAAACAAAGTCACTGGAAATTGGTCTCGTAATTCTTTCTTGAAATCAAGTAAAATTTTTATGACTAATAAATAACTGATTAAGAACCATGCTCATGATAAGAAAAGAATGCATCCAAAACGTAAGGTACAAGTGCCTGATTCAAAACCTGTTTTGGGTTCGATTCTAATTATTGGTAAAAAATCTTCTGTTACTATTTCAGAATGGAAGGAAGATTGAAATTCACCATCTTGTTCTAATTCTGAAAATATGACTGTATTGCAAAGGTTTTTCAATGAAGTTAAAATATTTTCAGAAGCAAGAAAATCCATCGACTGTCTGGAAGATGTCTTGGAACTTATTGTTCAACTGAATGTAAGAATTTGTGAAATAAAGTGGGAAACACTTAGCCTCCAAAATAATGTTATAGATTATTCAGATCAAAAAGTAGCTTTGTGTAAAGAAGTGAATAAAAAAACTTCTGAGTGTAAAAAACTTACACAATCGTTGGATCTTTCACAAGTAAAGAATAAAATTTTTGAAAAAGAAATTCTTACAGATTCTTGTCAAGAGGTATGTTTTGGGAAAAAATTAGAGAGATATTTTAAACAAGGTTTCAATATATTGAACAAACATAATGTAGATCTTGAATCAAAGATTGTTGTTATTTGTAAGAATTCTAATCAAGATTAAGAGGGTTCTAAAATAAAAAAACTTCCATCTTGGGCCCAGAAGATCATCACAAATATATCATCCTACAATAATCATGATAAGAAGATGTATCAATAAGGATTCAAGATCATGTCTCTAATGATAAGAAAGAAAATGTTTCTCTAATAGTATTTGGTAAGGAAAATTCTTCTCAACCCAACACTTAAAAATGTTGGAAAGTGCATCCTTACTTATGCCCAATCTTTTGATGTAAGGAAGCACAAGTATCTGGGAATCTGGAATCCTGTTAATGTCTCTTATTCAACATAGAGAAAAATACAAAATCTACTTGGAGATATATAATAATTCTTAATATGTAGAAAAGTTGTCTTTAACAACTTGTGTAAACAAGATAAGTTTTCTTGTCTAAGTATTTTCGACTCTACAGTTTTGAAGTCGATTCTTTTCCATAAAAGATTATTGCTAGTGGATATGAATACACATAAGATACAAATTCATTTTTGAATCTGACCAGGATTATTTATTTAATGATGATACGGTACCTATGTTTGGTATATGTTGAAATCCATTGGTATATGTACTCATCTTGTTTGAGAACTTATACTAAAAGATACATTCTCAAACCAGATCTCAAGCTAAGATGCTAAAAGCTTTGAGTGAAATGGTTTGTAAAGAAACTATTAATCTTGTTGATTCCTTCAAGAAATCTGGTTGTGAGAATAAGGGAAAATATATTGAATATGTGTCATCTCATCCAGGAGTTACTAATCTTCTTGTCCAAAATAGTTTCGAAACTAAGATCGATATCCTCAATCTTCGTCAAGTCCTCCTCAGTACAGTTGAAACTCATTATAAATAGGCATGCATTACTAATATATGTTATCTGTAACCAAAGAAACCTGATTAAACTTGGAATCGGTAATAGGGAGTATGCTCGGAATATTAACCAAAAGGTTAATGCTTTAGCTTGTGAACACAATCAAGGTACTATATTTCTTATTCAGGAAGTCAGTCATGATGTTGTATATGAGGATCCCGAAAATTTTGAGGACATTGAGGATGATCTTTGAGAAATAACTCAGAAATCTAAATAAATAATAGACTAATCATATTGTTGATTTATTTCAATGTTTTGTATAAGGTCTATTCGAATAAACTATCAATAATTATGAATGAATAAATTTTATTTTATAACTTTTGTGTTTCAATCTTTGATAGTTCCGATTGCATAAGCCTGTGATGAATGGTTATATTTTTATGTTATTGCTTTCGGTTTATGAGATGTTAGTTTCGGTTTTTGTTAAAACCTAATTTCTGATCTCATATTGTGATATCCCTTATGGTTTGTGTGTCTTTTTGATTTAGCGGGATTAAGTTCTAGCATTTTTAGGTAGGCTTTATCAAAGGATCATAAGGTGATACGATTAAAACTCATGTGTGAAAAGTCACAATGATGTTGATATAAATTTATGTTTACATAAGTTGTGTTTAGCATAACATATGAGTTTTGGGTTTAAACTTTTGCTATTAGCACACATTAGTTAAAACAGATCCAACATTTCTCTCGTAAAGGTTGTTATTGGTGTTGTTCAGTTGTTCTTGCGAGAGGATAACAACAAACAGGGGGAGAGTTCTTATTAAACTTGCGCATAAATGATATATCTTTCTGTGGAGAAGTGGCTGAGGAAATCAAGGTAATGATTCTTATATTGCTAGTTATTTGTTTTTCCTAATTAAGAAAATCTTGATTTTATTGCGTATATTTGCTTTTTCTTAACAAAATCTGGGTACAATTGATATATTCCATTATGTTGTATGGATTGATTATTGTGATTCAATTGTTTCTGGTTAAGAAAAATTGTGTCAATTCTATTTGACCTATTGATTTGGTATCTTCTTAATTATTTGGTATCAATTGTTTTTACTTAACGAAATTCAGTGCAATTGTTGTGTTTCCATTGGATTATACTTGTTTCAATTGCTTCCGGATGGGAAAAACTATGACAATTCAATAATTTGATTTGATTTGTATTTTTTTTTTTTTGCTTAACAAAACTACGGGATCATTTGTTTAGTCCATTTTAATTCCGGATGATAAAAACTAAGTTAATTCTGATTTTAGTTTCTATTTATTATCAAATGTAGGATTCAATTATTCAAGTATAATCGAAGTCCCTGACAAGAAAAACTAGTTAACTAACATAGTGTTTGTATTGTCTAAAGAAAGGTCTAAGATATTTTATGAATAATTAGAATCTGATAAGATAAGTTGAGTTAATTCTAATCTATATTTATGTCTTATTGAAATAAGAGATTGTACATGTACAATCGGTTCGGTTAAAAATAAGTTATCTTAGTTGATTTATCGGACTAAGGGTGTTTCCTTGATAACATATTAAAACAAGATTACTTTTGTAGTTTCTTTTTTAGTATTGGTTATTTAAAATGGTATGTGAAACCTTCGTTCTTAACTCTTATAGGTTGTACAAGTCTTATGGATTTGTAAGATCCTTTCGGTTTGTTCTTTTGTTTGTTCGTTTCTTTGTCATTTTTGTGACAAAAGGGGGATAAATATATGGACTAAACAAGTGATTTATAATCATTAGGAAATGATATATGTGCTTAAAACGTTATATCTAACAAAAGAGTAAAGCATAGACTAAGGGGGAGAAACATATCATCTTGCTGTGTAGTATTTCATACTACAAAAAAGGGAATAACAAAGATGTTCGGATTGAATATTTAATTACCTAGCGCTTTTGTTATTCAAATGTCAACAACGACATTTATTTTTTGAATATATGCATGATATTGTTCTATTGAAACTTGGAATCAAGCATATGAAGAATGAGTTATTTTGTAATTCGTTTATCTACATCTCCATATGTAATAGAGTTTTCTCACTAAAATTGACAAAGGGGGAGATTGTTAGATCATAGCTCGGTTGAACCCACCAAGTGTTGGTATGTCAAGTTTGGTTGTCATATTTTAGTATCCAAACTCATCTAGAATCGCTTGATTAATTACTAGAGTCAACTTCGTTTAGGTTAGACTAGAAAGTCATGGAATGTTGAGACGTACAAGTATTACTATGAAGACTTGAAGAATGTGAAGAAGTAACGACTACAACAAAGACATCATACTTCCACTTGAGGTTAGTAATACTAACTTGACTTGTTTTCATTCCTAAGCTTTATATTAAAAACATAACATACGAAGTTATATTTATGAAACTCTAGTATTTAGACTTGGTCATAGCATAATGATCAAAGTATCAAGGAATTATATTACGAAGTATAACGCATATCTTTTGAACTTCGTAAATACGACATCAACATAATCTATGTATTTAGTTACTTGATTATGTGTAGGATATATGTGTGATTTCATCCTAGTAAACTATGTATTATTACATTGGTTTAAGGAAGTAGATGTATGAACTTTTTTCATAATCGAAATGGAAACCATAAGTGTGTTGGTCTGGTTCTTCATTGAATATATTTGGATGACCAATACAAGATGACAAGGTAGAACCTATCTTGACTTATGTTGAAAATCAGGTATAACCGGTCATAGCTTATAGTGTGTACAAAATTGTAACCGGTCAAAATCTAATTTGGAAATTAAGGTGTAATCGGTCACAAGCTACATTGGAAAGAAAGGTGTAATCAGTCACAAGCTACATTGGGAAGAAAGGTTTAACCGACCACAAGCTACTTTGGGAAGTAAAGTGTGACCGATCACAAGCTACATTGGGAAGCATGGTGTAACCGGTCACAACCTACATTGGGAAGTATGGTATAACCGGTCACAACCTATATTGAGAGTGATGGTATAACCGGCCCCAAGATCAAAAATGAGTTTCCAAAGTTCACACATTTATTCATGTTGTGTGTGAATTAGGAATTAGGGTTTGCTAATATGAGAAACTTTTAGATGTCGACATTATTTGAACATATGTATAACTCTTATCATTTATTTTTCAAAGATATTCCTTGATGCTCAAGGTGATCCCAAACCTAAATATTGAAAAATATTTAATTATGATTTTCAAGTATATAATATATTTTAATTACTAGCAATTAAAGCATATCCTCTGGAAAAGTTTTATTAGTTAATGTGCTAAACTAATAATAGAAATTTTCTAAGAGAGATTTCAGAAATATTGTTTGACATTTAATTGGAAATAGGAAAACCGAAATTAGGTACTTTGTGAATATCTTGACAATATTTTCGGTTTTGGAATTTCTTTGTTGTCCAAACAACATTGGTCTATAAATACTTGAGTTTGCATTTTTTTTAAACTATCCTAAGATCCAGGCAAACTTCATTCGTGTTGTTTCTGGTGGAGCTATCTGGAGAGGAAAGTACCCTAATTAGGCAAAATATCTTACGGCCGCTCGTTTAAAGACTTTTTGTGGGATAAAGAAGATCTACGAGTACTATTGGTCGGAAAGTAGATAATGTATTATTATTTTAGTTTTCAATTATTGGTTTGATTGACTAACAATTGTTGAAACTTTGATTGCACCTAGTTTGATTATTCTTGAGAGCCTTCTCTTCTGACATAAGGGTCACTCAAACTAGATTAGAGTATCGATGGGATCTTTAGAACCATTGTCATATCTAAATAAATCTTGTGATAATCTATTGTTAACAGACTCTGTTCTGTGTGCGATTAACCGCAAGAGTATTCAAGTTTGTGTTGTGCAGGTTACGAAGAAGGCAATTGAAGATTTGAAGACGAAAAAGATTTTCTTATTAGTTTTTGTATCTCGTGATTCATGCACACATCTTAATCGGTTGGGATCCAACTAGATCTTGTTTATCTTTGATAAACTTGTGATTATCAAGTTGTATAGGTACGACATCAATTTATAGTTATTCCTTGAGTTCTATATTGATAGATTTCAAATCCGAAAATTGATTATTTCGGTAATTAAATTTTGGATTGATCTAACCAGACAAAGGAGTTTATTAGATTAAACAAAGGAGCATTTGTCAACAAATCAATATATCTTTTACCAAAGATTGAATAGAGTTGTTACCAAATAGTTTCATTCCTTTGCTATTTGGAATACGTTCAAAAGGAGTAAAGCAACTTGAGATAGTGATTTCTGTCTTGAGATTCACGTGCATGACCAAAAGGTCGAAGACGCAGGGGTGCTGAGGTAATTAGGGGTAGTTTACTTGGTCTAAACTATACGAAATTGGCTTATGTTCTTTGTATAATAGCTTAATTATGAGAGTATTCAAAATTGGTCTAGGTCTCGGGTTTTTTCTGCATTTGTGGTTTCCTCGTTAACAAAATCTTGTGTGTTATTTACTTTACTTCCGCATTATAATTAAGTAAATAATATTATTGTGTGTTAATCTGAATTACTTGAAATTGATCATAATAGTCAATAGGTTTTATTATCGTAACTATTTTAGGTCTCTTGAAGAGTCCTTAAAAACACTAAATCCATGTTTAAGATTATTTTTTTCTTGATCTTTACTTTTAGGAATATGCTTGCAAAATCTTGTTTATATTCAATAGACTACATATTTTATTTTGATGCTTGTTTTCTATAATACTCATATAGTTGAGTTAGCATTTATAAATAAGTCAAAGTTGTACTCTTTTCTGTTCTTTACAGGTTTTGTCCCATGTGGTTTTCCTGACAAGGTTTAACAAGGTAACATTTCATTAACGTTGAATTCTCATTCAAAATGTTGATATTGTTCTCTTTTTCCTTCGTCCAGATTTTGTCCCATTATATTTTACTGGTTAGTTATTAATCAGGAAATTTATTAAACATGATGGTCATCCATGGAAGTGGTACCAATTTCGGTTATCTGGGATATCCCATCATTAACTAAGTCATCCTATTAATCCAAATTAACATAATAAGCCCTTAGGAATTTTGATGTCATCTTGATCCACACAAAGTGTGTCCACAAATATAGTTTTGTTCACTTAAAGTAATGTATTTTTTATCTTGTCCCTTTGTTCAAGAAACTACATCAACTACTTCTGCAAATCATCTCCGAGAAGCTAGCAATCTAAGACACAAGTCCTCAATGTATTTAAAGAAGCATGAAGACTCGAAAATACTATTATTAGAGCGTCTGCAGCGGGCGACCAAGACCAAAAATTTTAGAAGAAATAGAGGCGTAGTGGGACGGACTAAAGATCAAATACCAGACTATACCATCTGTGCTTGGACTAAACGACTAAGACCAAACCCAAATTTAGTCGGGCGATAAAGACCAAACCGTAAGCAAAGGCGTACGTTAAAGTAACGCCCAATTTTTTCCTCTTTAGCATGGGGCGTTAACTATAACAACGCCCCATTTTTTTTTTTTATTTTAATTAGTATGGGGCAGTAACTTACCATATTACTCTTTGTTTTTTTATTACGTGAAAGGGTCAAGCGTAAACTATATCAACGCCCCGCAACAATCTTTGCTTTGCAACAAGCGTAAGCTATATCAACGCCCCGCAACAAGCGTAAGCTATATCAACGCCCCGCAACAAGCGTAATCTATATCAACGCTCGACTAAATATACTCGTCCCCCACTGCATCACTCAACGGACTAAACCCAAATATGGTCTATTTTTTTTACTCTTTAGTTTTAGTCGCACCGCTGCAGACGCTCTTAGGAGACTAATAAAAAAGAAGGCTTCATCAAATAACAATTTTCTTTACGGAAGAGAACAACAATATTATGCATTCGAGAAATTCGTTCATCGAAATTGGAAGTTTCAACTTGAAGATTTCAGGCCAAGATTTGAATAAAAAAACTATTAGCGGGAGCCTCATCATTAGAGGTACATTTACTAGACTATCACGTTGTACACTTATTCTTCCATCAAGGTTTTTCCCCAATTATTTTTATTTGTCAAGGTTTTAATGAGGTAACATATGCATGTCCAGCTCTGTTCTAAATTCAGCCACAACTGCACACTTTTCCCTTCAATCAGGTTTTGTCCATTTGGGATTTCTTGACAAGGTTTTAACGAGGCAATTAAGTCAAACACAGTTGTCATAAGAAGGAGTGTTATAATTAAACGTGTTATTTTATGAAGAATATCGGTAATCTTTATAAAATTAAACGTGCAAACGTTCAATTCCGAGTCACAACAAAGAAGTTATGAGTGATTTATTGAAGCATAGTTATAAGTGTAGTTGTTGCTATTGCAGTTCATGAATAAGAATCAGTCCACGAACTGTTTGTAACGGTTCACGGGATTGAGCACAAAAACGTGACTAGCTGCCTTTTTTGGTCAAGTATTTGATGTTTCCTCTCCATGGAAAAATGGTTATTCTTCCACACAATTGATTTCCATATTAAAGTGTGTTCGATGTTTTAAACTCCTTCATAAGTTAAATTGTAATTTATTTTACAAAAATACAATTTATGCTAAAATAATTATTTATTTAATTATTGTAACTTAGGAAAGAATCTGTTAAAATAAGGAGAGTCTTGAAAAAAGAAAATAGCTCACGAACTTTCTTAGGATTCAAGCAACCATTCACTATAAATAAAGGGTTCATGTAAGCTACAAAAATCATCCCTTGTAAAATTTGTGTGTGTCTCATAAGGTTGTTTTCTTTTCCACTACTTCTGTTCTTCGTGAACAAGAGTGATACAAACATGTCTTTGCCTTGGGGATCGCAAAGCCGAGTTGGTATTAATCTCTTTGATAGTTACGCAACTTGTAGTCTAGGTTTCAATAATTCTTGTCTATTCTAAGGTCTTTCTCTTCTGATATAATAAGGCCATTCAAGTATTGTTGATCATAAACCCTAGGTTTGATAGATTTCAATCCACGATCGTATGCCGACACTAATTGATTGAAATCTGTGTTAAAAAGAAAATTTCAATAAAGGTATCTCATACTTAAGAAGTTTTAACAGGATATCTCTAGATTTTTTTCTAATTGTTCTTGTTGTAGAATAATTAGATATCTCTATAAGTTTTGAAGAGTATAAATCTAATTCTACAAGTTTGTTTTACTCGATACCAACTTGTAGTCTAGGTTTCAATAATTCTTGTCTATTCTAAGGTCTTTCTCTTACGCAACTTTAGAAGGTTTAATAATAATATGAAATACTTTTACTCAATGTATCTCATACTTAAGAAGTTTTAACAGGATATTAGATTTTTTCAAAACTATAAGTTTTGAAGAGTATAAATCTAATTCTACAAGTTTGTTTTGGTATTACTTTTACTTGGTAATTATTCAAAACAAACACAAGACTTCCAAAACCTTGATTCACATCAAAAGGGAAATCAAACCGATGTTTTGTGAAAGAAAAAATATCAAAAAGTATTAACGGTATTTTTGCATCTTTTAAAGAGAACTAACGTTCTGCTAGAGAATTTTCAAGAGTATCTTCTAAAAAGAATTGGTGTTCTACTGGAAGATTTTCAAGAATATATTCTAAAGAGAATTGGTGTTCAGCTAGAAGATTTATAAGAGCAATTCCTAAAAAGAATCAATGTCCAATTTTACCGGTGCTCTAATACAAGTGATAAAAACCATGTACTCACATCTTTTTCTACGGTGGGGCCTAAAAGTAGGTCCCTTACTAATCCCATAGGGACGGGGCCACCCTTCATGTGTGAGAGAGCGTGGTTTCTATGTGATGAGCTCTATAGATGTCAAGCGGAGTAAATGACCTCACTTGTCAATTGATTTTCTATAATTCTAGTAATTGACCAAAAAACGTTTCGTGAAAAACTTTAAAGGTTAGGAAACTAAAAGCTTGAGACCTGGAAGAGCATCACCAATATAAGGTGGAGATTTTATTTTCAAAATGACACATAATTAGACCCCCACTTGAAATAAATTCATCTAAAATAGTAGGTCCTACAAAATAGGATGAACCCCATACTAAATAAGAAGGTTTTGAAGAAATTCTTATCTACCTCCATATCATTTTTTTAAAACTATTTTTTAAATTTGTTGATTATTATTTCTAAATGAAATTTTCTAAATTAATAGGAAAAAGGTAATCACTTTTATTCTTTATCCACAAATCTAATCCTAAAAATAAGACTATACACCATTGGAGATGATTGATGAGCAACACATTCTTATTATTGCCATATATATAAAACTCCATAAATAAGGGTCTAAATAAAACCTCAAACATAAATTTTTTAATACCTATTGTTGGAGATGCTCTAAGTCTAAGCACTATGGTTGAGCATTTCGCTTCGCTATAGTTTAATTGTAGCTAAGCGAAACGAGAATAAAGGTGCGCCTCACCACGGGGAGGCGCATTGCTTAGCTTAACTACACAGAAACATAAATAGTGCAAAACAAAAACTGAAGCTGTTTTTTAAACCCCATATTTCCTTTCAAAAATATAAAGAAATCTAGGAATTCAGTGTGTAAATTAAAAAAAAATCGCATAGCTGAGTCCAAAATTAGAAACTCAGTTTTCATTAAATAGCTCTTTCAATGGAAACTCAATTTCCGTGTTCCATAAAAGTAGATCAAGTTTGGTTAAATTATTTTTTTGTAACGAAGCAAAGTAAAGCAAAATCGCAACATTAAAGTCAAGCAGACCGTAGTAATTGGGTTTTGCCGCAATTGAGATATAATGAAACAATTGAGATATAATGAAGCGAAATCATTAACCATAATTGAAGTCACGGGATCCTAATGACATTAATGTAAGCGTATAATGGCTCATTTGATTTTTAAAATGTATAAAAACATGTTTTCGTTCTTTAATATTTTTTTTACTCGTACGGGAGGTTGTTGCACCCTTTTATGTTGGATCGTGGCTCCATTATCACTCAGCAAAGAAAATGATAAGAATATAATGTGGAAATAGTTGAAAACGTGAGAAGACGGGAAACAAAAGAAAACAAGTGCCTTTCTCGATCTTGAATCCATCACTCAAAATAAAAGAAAGTCAAGTCCACGAGATGAACCTCGTAAAGAGATGAGAGAGACAACGTGATTTGGTCAAGAATCAAAGTAGACTTCTCTTCCTCCTTGTTCCTTTATTTGGTGGGCGGAAAGGCTTGACCTTGACTGACTTTTTTCAATATAAAACATCCACAGCCGACATAATAAATTATTCGTTCACACTTGAAAAAATAAGCATGCTGTTTTATCCAAGAAAAATAAATAAACATGCTGTTTTAAAACACAGCCACTGGATTCTCCTCAATTATTTTGCTATCTTAATCTCACGGTTCATAGGCTATTTCCAAGAAAAACCCAATCTGATAATTAATAATGGGTGATTATTAAAGAAGGCGGTGATGAAATATCCTCATAAGTCACGAGTGACGTTTTTGTGCTTACGCATATTATAGTATGACGTCAGGTTACTACTAGCACTACTTGCCCACTTGTACTTGTAACTCAAACTTCAGTATATATATATAGAGGTCTAGATTCCCTGGTTCTGTCAAGTACATACCCAGAGAACTGACCAAGAGAAAAGAGAGAAAGAATCATTCATTCAAGTTAGTTGGTTAACCAATCAGTACAGAGAGAGATATGACTATGGATTTATCAACTTGTTTTGTAGATACTTCTCTTAGTTTATTTGACCTTAACATCAATCCTCTCATGTATTCCGATCATCCGACGGCGGCGACGGCGGTTTCAGAGACACAGCAGGTGAGTAGTAGAGTTTGTCTGTGAATGCTATAGCCATATATGTATATCATTAGCTAGATTACTGAATTTGGTTCGCTTTTGTTTGTGTAGGCAAATGTTCTAGTTGCTGAATTGAATAAAATGATGGAAGAGAACAAGAAACTGAGTGAGATGTTAATGGTGATGCACCAAAACTACAACACTTTGCAAAATCATATGATGGAGCTAATAAGTCACAACAGGAACGCGGATAACAATAACACTAGCAAATGGGTGCAAACATCAAAGAAGAGAAAGCTCGAAAACAACGAAGAAGAACAACATGTTAACAATAATAATACTATTAGCGGAGGATATGCAGAGAGCAGTTCAAGTGAGGAAGGTTACTCCAAACAAAAACCAAACACGAGTATTGAAGAATCCAAGATCAAGATATCTACAGTTTACGCAAAGGCGGATCCTTCCGATAACCGCCTTGTAAGTTATCTATATATATATATATATAACCAGATCATTTTTTATTCTAAATATCTGTACGATGATATTAATTGTCTGAGTTCGAACAGAACCATAATTAACAACGACTTCTATGATTGTTATATGGTCACAGGTCGTGAAGGATGGCTACCAGTGGAGAAAATATGGTCAAAAAGTTACAAGAGATAATCCATCCCCGAGGGCTTACTTCAAGTGCTCTTTTGCTCCTACCTGTCCAGTCAAAAAGAAGGTGCAAAGAAGTGTGGAAGATCAATCGGTGTTGGTGGCAACGTATGAAGGTGAACACAATCACCCTCACCCATCTCAAACCGACGCAATTCTGGCCGGTTCCAACGTCCGTGGCCAAGCAAACATAGGATCAGTTCCTTGTTCGACTTCAATCAATTCTTCAGGACCAACTATCACACTTGATCTTACCCAACCTGGATTAAGTCATCATCAAGATATTGGTGTCCATAAATCTAACTCTGATGAGATAACCAAGTCGCCGGTCTTTCATCAGTTTTTGATTGAGCAAATGGCTTCTAACTTATCGAAAGATCCTACTTTCAAATCAGCGCTCGCAACCGCGATTTCCGGAAGATATTTTCAGCAATCTCTTGGCGACAAAAAGTTTTAGTGAAATGAAACGAAGCAAATAAATACCGCGAACGAACGAACGAACGAACGAACTATGAGCTCGTCCAGCAGCTTATGGAACTGTTCTTCTTCGTTTAATTTTGTTTGGTCAAAAAAAGAATTTATTGATCAAAAAAGGGGTCTAAAGAAACCATATTCATTCATAGGAGCTTTGATTGTATGTAAATATATCAGTTTTGTTTTTTGAATCAATACAGTTATCGGGTGTAGTGCAATTCTTGTGATAATCATTTTTCGTGAAACTTCGACTACGAGCTTCGATCATTACACACATACTTGATCTCTTCAAATAAATGACAAATCACTATTACAGACGAGGTTGGCGTACGTGAAACATTTGTAAAGACAATTAAAAAAAGAAAAATAAATTGAAAAAATAACGGAAAATGTGTCATTTGTCCAAAAAAAATTAAAACATAGTTCAAATAGACGAGTAAAAATTATTACGGTTAAAATAGACAATTTTTTTTTAGGAAGGATGAAACTGGATTCATCCTGGCTTGAACTTAAAAAATAGCAAGGATGAAACTGGATGCATCCTGATATAAATTAAAAATATTTGAAAATGGGCAGGATGAAACTGGTTACATCCTAGCTATTTTTATATTTTTGTCCATTTGAATAGTATCTTTTTAATTTTTGTCTATTTAAACAGTATCAAAACCTAAGTGTCTTTTTCACCCAGAAATTATTGATTTTGGTCTTTTTAACCAATTTTGTGAAAAAACAATATTTATTAGACATGTAAATTAAGTTAATTACTCTCAAAGAGACAACATGGTGATATTGATATGTGAAAACTACAGTGAGACCCATTCTCACTGATTTTTCCACAGAGAAACTCACAGTCAGAAAACTTCAGGCGCGCACCTATTTCTTCCGTGAAAATTTCTCCCACATCCAAAATTTCTAAAATTGTTTCTTTCCTTAATCTTCTTTGTTTTTTTTTCTTTCATGACTCCCTTTTATCAAGAGAAAAAGTGGATCCGGGGTGATGGAAAAAGATGAGTATGAATGTTGATCCGGGGGTTTAAATCGGTGAAGATTTTTAGCTGAATTTTATGCCGTCAGTGGACATCTTGATGGACTGAGAATGGGTTTTGATTGAGACTTCTAGTAACACAAAATCAAGGGATTTTGGCATCTGCCATCGACTGAAATTGGGTTTCTGTATGTGGTCTGAAATTTGGGTTGAGGTGCAATCTTGAATGAAGATTGACGGCCAATTACAGGTTAATGATCCCCCTATACCCTTCTGATTCTCGTTGCCCTGCTTGTATTACAGGCTGCCTAGACGCATATGGGGAACATGATGTTCACTGTAAGGTGGATCCTGGTTTCAAATATAGACATGATCATGTGAGAGATATCTTATATGATGTATTATGGAGGGCTGGTATTTCGGCAAAGAAAGAGGCGTCGGTCAACTTTTTTGACGGATCCTCTTGAAGGCGGATCAACACTCGAGCCAGCGAGATGTTCTTATTTTTGGGTGGGCCAACGGAAAACATACGTGTGTTGATCTTTCTGGGTTTCTCCACTAGTAGGCATCGGGCAAGGCTCTTTCACGGTTGGACAAGCAGCTTTCAAAGCTGCTTGGGTAAGATAACGAAGCATGAAAAGGCTTGTATTGATAATGGACATGCTTTTATTCCCTTTGCCTTTGACACTTTTGGGTATTTAGCTCCGGAGGCGGTTGGACTCTAGCGAGAGTTCAAAGAGTCATGCACAGTAATGTCATGACTCCCGATTCTAGAGAGTTTGTGTTTAAGAGGATAGGGTTTGCCATTCAAAAAGGGCTTGCGGCGCAGCTTGTTGCTCGCTTGCCTTCTATGTAATAACTCATGAATCTGTTTCAATGTTTATTATAGAGATGAGATTTTTAATAAAAAAAAAAAAAAATGAAGAATACACAACAATATCAAAGGAATTCTGGGGTCTTGTTGGCGTTGATGAAGGAAACAAAGAAGCCGCTGTCGGATCTGGGATAGCTGGTGATGCTTTAGTAATTGATGGGTTTGGATTTGTGAAGAGAATTGCAGTTGGTAATGGTGAAAGGCTGAATTGGTGTTGTTGTAATCAGCAGTTGGTGATGATTTGGTTTGGTGTCGGATCGAACTCAAGTTCAGTTAATGAGAGAAGCGAGAAGATGAGAATGAAGACGAGAAAGATTATTTTTGATTTGGTATGAACTGAAGTTTAAGATACTACAACAACATCAATTGAATTTTGTGGGTTTTGAAATTAAATGAAGGAGCAACAGACTGTTGGGTTTGGATTCAATTTGTGTTGGTCGATTGAAGGAAAGCAGTGATGTTTTGGTTTGCAGGTGGAGATGGAATGAGAGTTTTGGTTTTAATTATGACAGTGGTGATTTGGGGGATTTGCAAGTCAAGAAAGCCACATCACAATGATACCTCTATAGAATACTTGTAACCCATATGTTTTCCTTTATGGATGACAGTGCAATGAATTTTGTGCAATGACAGTGCAATTTTTTTTCTCATACACCTACAATAATAACTGCATAACATGTTATGCAGTCGTGAAAATTGATGTATAACCTATTATGCATCTATAAAATTTGTTGCATAACCTGTTATGCATCCGAAAATATGACTGCATAATGCGTTATGCATTGAGAAAATTGTTGCATAATCTTTTATGCATCGAGAAAATAGATGCATAACCTGATATGCATCCGTAAATTATGCATCAATTTTTTATATGTACGCGCTAAAATCAACCAAAGAAATGGTAATATAATTTGTTATAGATGCATAATTTTGTTATCCAAATGTATAATGTGTTATGCAGTGGAGAAAATGGTTGCATAATTCGTTATGCGTCTGCAGAATGTGTTATGCATCGTTTTTGGTGACTGCATAATGGTTATGTATCAAGTTTTCGAAAAATTTCCCTAAAATGAGGATCACCTCCGATTTTTTCGTGAAAAACAAAAATTTGATATTCTTGTTTGTACTTGTTGCGTAGCTCTTTTAAAAAGATTTCCAACGATATCAAATTTGTAAAATTCTAAGGCGCGGATTTTTAGGTATGTTATGTCCAAGTTGCGCTTCCAATTATACCCCTGAAAAATTAGGCTGCATAAAGAGTTATGCCTGAAAAGATAAGTATGCATAACGAGTTATGTATTGATTCCTCTAATAATTTCATATAATTATGGGTGTCACGGTACCAAAAATTAATTATGGGCCTGACAATGAGAATATTATTTTTTTTGGTTCTCCCCCTAAGTTCCCCTATTGATATTGCAGGGGTGGGTATGATCATAAATAAACAAGACTAAGTACTATCCTCTCTCGTTTTCAAAAAAAAAAAAAAACCTCTCTCCTCAATGCGAATCGGGATATCGATGAGTTCACTCAGTTTTCATAAAATCACATATTTTCATGATTTTTCAGTGCAAAAATACGTATTCTCCATTCTTAATTAAATTTTTCTTTATGATCTAATCTATATCCTGGCTAGTTTGGGGCATAGTGTGATTATTTGGGGCCTGGTACTAAAAAACAAAAAAAGGTCATTAAAAAAATAATTTTTAGAAACCCATTATCCAACTATTTAAGTTGATGACTAATTTGCCCCCTGATTAATTAATGTTAATTTAGTTGATTAGTAGTAAAAATATTGCGTTAGATGTGAAATTTGTTTTAAATTTTTTTAAGAACACCAACCCAGAATCGGTTTATGCTGATATTGGTATCACTATCAACCGATTGTAACTTCAAAAATATACTCCCTCTGTTTCAAAAAGACCGTCCTTTATTCCATTTCCGTCAGTTTCAAAATTGTGTCCAGCCTCTGTTTATAGACGTATTTTTTCAATGAACTCTCTATTATAACCTGAAAATGCGGAGGTCTAACAACCTCACCCAATATTTCGATTTACAATCTGTATGGATTAACTCGAATATACTTTTAAGAGAATCAACTAGACAGTCAGACTCAATCTTAATAAAAAGTATATCAAGGAGTTAATATCTCTATCTCTCAATTTGATCTATACTCAAACAAATAGAAATCTGTGAGTCTTTATCAAATACAAGAGATATAAACTTGGATGGTACCAAAGACCAATATCCAAGGATCAATTAATTTCCAATCAACAACCAAAGATTGGATTTCACAATTGATCGATACAACGCACAACCTGTGATATTTCAACTGTATAACAAAATATAATGCGGAATAGAAATAACACAGACACCAGAAGTTTTGTTAATGAGGAAACCGCAAATGCAGAAAAACCTCGGGACCTAGTCCAGATTGAACACCACCACACTGTATTAAGCCGCTACAGCCACTAGCCTACTACAAACTAACTTCGGTCTGGACTATAGTTGAACCCTAATCAATATCAAACTGATTCAAGGAAAAATTGCGCTCCTTACATCTCTGATCCCATCAGGATACTACACACTTGATTCCCTTAGATGATCTCACCCACAACCAAGAGTTGCTACGACCCAAAGTCGAATACTGTAATAAACAAATTTGTATCACACAGAAAAGTCTACGATAATAGATAAATATGTCTCCCAAAGATAAACCTATGAGTTTGTTCCGTCTTTTGATAGAAATCAAGGTGAACATGAACTAATCGATAACCCGGACTTATATTCCCGAAGAACAACCTAGAATTATCAATCACCTTACAATAATCTTAATCATATGGTAGCGAAACAAGATATTGCATAATCACAAACGATGAGACGAAGATGTTTGTGATTTCTTTTTATCTTGCCCTATCGGAGATATCATCTCAAGACAATTATTCAATTGAACTCGTACGACAGAAAATGGCAAGATCATATCGCTCAACTACAAGAGAAGTAGTTTCGTTTGGCTTCACAATCCCAATAAAGTCTTTAAGTCGTTAACCTACAGGGTCTCGAGAAGAAACCTAAGGTTAAAGGAGAATCGACTCTAGCAAAACCAACTAGTATCACACAGGAGGTGTGGGGATTAGTTTTTCCAGTTGCTAGAGTTCCCCTTTACATAGTTTTCAAATCAGGGTTTGGAATCTAAGGTACCTTGGTAACAAAGAATTCAATATTCACCGTTAGATGAAAAACCTGATCCAACCAAGCTAATATCATTCAACCTTTAGATCGAAACTTAGCTTGTCACACATAAATGAAATGTATTTCATTTAGGTTTGAGTAACCGTACCTAAACGTGTACTCTTAGTCGGTTCACAAATAGTTAACCAATGGTTAGCCATATGAGCACTTTCATATTAACCGTATTCATTTTTCTCATAGCTAGTTCAGATGACTCAAAAGAACTATTTGAAGAGTTGTTCAATTGCTTAGGTCTTTATGCATAGACACAATTGAAACATAATCGGTTTGATTCGTTTGAATCAATCCATGAACAATATAGCCACGGTTTGCAAAGATTGCATTCCTTTAATTTATTATTTTAAGTCCATGAACTACCGATTTGAGAAATAACCAGCTTGGGTACGCGAACGGGTATGCATACCTTAGTTACCGGATTTTGAGTTGGTTTTAGTTTCCAAACTCAACAGAATTTTTTGGGTAGAAAAGTTCTGCCAGTATGCGTACGGGTACGCATACCTAAGGTGACTAGTTTATGAGTTCGTAAACTCCAAAATCAGCAAAAAAAATTGGGAGTAAAGTTCTGCCAGTACGCGTACCCAACCTGTCTCCTTCACTAATACCACATGCATACATATGCACACACTTGGTTCCGGTACATGGATTTATACACTAATGTGAGAACACACTATATACGCTTATATCCATAGGTGGTAATCTCAACTCTACATTTCAATAATTGAAACATTCTTTTATAATGTTATAACAATAGTTATTCATGACTATCGTCATCAAAGCGATTTTCAAGATTGAAACGTCATCATGACTTTCGTCACGGGTAAAGATGAAAATGGTTAAAGCGAAAGCTTACCAACACATATTTCGAGAAAAAGATAGGCGAGTCAACTCGTTTCGAAATAACAAATGTGAATGTATGAAAACTATCATGCTTATACGACTTTGTCTCAAGAGTAGGAGATAGAGTATACTTTTGAGTGATAGATGAGTTCAATTCTCCACATACCTTTTAGTCGGATGAAGTTCCACTGGTTCCTTGAGTAGTTCTTCGTCTTTGTAAGATAATCTCGCCAAGGAGTTTGGAGCTCAACTATACTTAATTGTCCTAGACCGAGACTAAGATATAAGTAGACTAGAAATCAAGACATTAGTTTTGATCACTAACATTGACAAACATGCTTGAGATAGCAACGCATGCGAGTTCGACCGAGCAATGCTCTAACATAACCTTTAATTTTTATATTCATAAATGCATATTAATGAGACCTAATATAAAATATTAAAGAAATTTTTATAATTAAGGAAACAAATACATCCTTCATTCCTTTTAAAAGACAATATATTTGTCTTCAAGAATTAAATTCCCTAAAGAGTTCATACTCCATAAATTCGATATCTTTTAATTTTCTTTTTTTATTTCCTATTTGCAATCCTCTTAACAATTTTATGCAGTTTTTAATACTTATTAACATAAAATAGGTAAATAATTAAGGGTAGTCAAGTAAAGTATTATGGTCTCCATAATATTTTGACATAGTCAAAGCGGACTGTCTTTTTGAAACGGAGGGAGTACAATTTTTTTTTCAAATTTGCTTTTACTGAGAATCGGTTTTTATGGACATGAAAATCCACCGATTATCCAGAATCGGTTTATATGGACATGAACATAAACCGATTCATGGTAATTTTTTTCTTTTTGTTCGGTAAATTATGTGTTGTTAAACATCAAATAAAACTAACATTCATTCTACTCCATATATATATTCGAGTTAAGAATGAGTATCATCATTTTCATATCGTTTGAGAAGTTATACTCGTTTTCAATTCGAGTATAAAATTATACCCGTTTTCAAATTGCGTGTAAAATCAAACGCCTTTGCAATTCTGGTATAAAACTATTTTCACTTGTACTCGAACTGAAATCGAGTATGATTCCATACTCATTCTGTGATCGAGTATTAACTGGAAAAAAAATTGGGTTAGCCAGAATCGATCTTTCTATGAAATATAAAATCGGTTTATATGGTCTTTCATATAATCCGATTCTAGCAAAAAAAAAACATATAAATAACTTGGTATTTCTCATAATCGATTTATATGTGAGGCACATAAAGACCGATTCTTGATTTCTCTACAAATCCAAACTTGGACCCATAATCCGTTTATGTGTGCATTAGCATAAACCGATTGTAGTTAATGTTCATCACATCAACTAAACCCTAGTATTTTCTCTGCAAGCCTAGTTTTTTAGCTGTTGAAGCTAACCCCCTTATCTATCTTGTTAGAGCATTGCTCGATTGAACTCACCAAGCGTTGGTATGTCAAGTTTGGTTGTCATATTTTAGTGTGTCAAAACTTATCTAAAGTCGATTGATTATATACTAGAGTCAACTTCGTTTAGGTTAGACTAGAAAGTCTAGGAATGTTAATACATATAAGTATTACTATGAAGACCTGAAGAATGTGAAGAAGTATCGAACTACAACGACGACATCATCCTTCCACTTGAGGTTAGTAATATTGAATTGAACTGTTTCATTCCTAACATATCTTTCAAGTCGTGTTATATTGAAAACATAACTGAGAAGTTGTATATACTATACATATTATATGATACTCTAGTGATGTGACATGGTCATATTTGTATGATCATAGTATTAGGGAATTAGCTACGAAGTATAACGCTTATATTTTGTACTTAGTAGATATGACATCAACATCATCTTTTATATATTGTTATGATTATGTGAATGTGTTATGGTGAAGATTTAATCCTAGGAAACAATGTTTTACATTTGTTTAAAATAAGTA
This sequence comes from Papaver bracteatum, assembly GCA_023529315.1. NCBI lineage: Eukaryota > Viridiplantae > Streptophyta > Magnoliopsida > Ranunculales > Papaveraceae > Papaver > Papaver bracteatum. The sequence goes on from JAJJWX010001839.1 coordinate 78,196, forward strand.
CATTCATGAATTTGTTTGGTGAATTAAAAGGGAAATCATTAGGCTTATTGGTTCGGCTATTCATTGCAAATATTTGGATGACCAACATGTGTGAGATGGTAGTACCATTCTTAACCTTGGTTATGTATCTTGGTATAACTAATCATAATTCCAGACTTATGATCTGGTATGAATAGTTTCCATTGATTGGTATAACCGATCCTAAGTAATCACCATGAGATGGCATGATCGATATTTGTAATTGGTGTGACCGATCCTAGTAATTGTTGTATTGTGTAATTGATCCTTGTAATTGGTAACCGATCCTGGTAACTGGTGTGACCGATCACAAGCAATACCATAGGAGTATGATAACCGATCCTGGTAATTTGTGTGACCGATCATAAGTATTTCCATATTGAGGTATAAACGATCCTAGTGATTGGTAGAACCGATTGAACCCATGTATGTGATTGGATATTTGATCAATCACATAGTTATCTTGGAATACAGGTCAACCAATTCTAAACTTATTTGGAAGAGTGGTATAACCAATTCCAAGATGTAAATCCATGTAAATATGAATAAGGATTTACAGTGAAGAGATGTCAACAGACTTTGAACACGTACAATAACTCTTATCATTTATTGTTCAAAGATATTCCTTAGTACTCAAGGAGATCTTGTGCCGAAATAAATTAAGAACCTTTTAGTTAAGGATTTTGGTTTTATATGCTTTAATTACCAGCAATTAAATGCATATCTCTAGAGAATAAAAATTAGTAATACACATTTACTAATTAGAGATTTTCTATTGAGAGATTTCGGAAATTTTGGACAAGCATTTATTGGAATTAGGAAAACCGAATTTTGCCATTCATTGCATATCTTGAGAATATTTTCGGTTTTGGAAATTCCTTGATGTCCAAACATCCTTGGTCTATAAATACCTAAGTTTGCATTTCTAGCAAACTATCCTAAGAGCCAGGCAAACATCAATTCTTGTTATTTTTGGAGGAGCCGTCTATTCGGAGAGAAAAGTATCCTAATTAGGTGAAATCTCTTACGACCACTCATTTAAAGATTTTTATGGGATCAAGAAGCTCTACGAGTATCGTTGGTGGGAAACTATATATGTTAGAGCATTGCTCGGTCGAACTCGCATGCGTTGCTATCTCAAGCATGTTTGTTAATATTAGTGTTCAAAACTATACGTCTCGATTTCTAGTTTACTTATGACTAAGCCTCGATCTAGGATAGTTAAGAATAATCGAGCTCCAGACTCCATGGCGATTATCTTATGAAGACGAAGAACTACTCAAGGAACTAGTGGAACTTTATCCGACCAAAAAGGTATTGGAGACTTGAACTTATCTAGCACTCAAAAATATATCTATCTCCTACTCTTGAGACAACAGTCGTATAAGTATGATAGTTTTCATACATACACATTTGCTATTTCGAGCCGAGTTTACTCGCGTATATTTTTCTCGAAATATGTGTTGGTAAGATTTCGCTTTAACCACCTTTTATCTTTACCCATGACGAAAGTCATGATGACGTTTCAATCTTGAAAATGGCTTTGATGACAGTAGTTGATTCTTTATTTCTAACGACTATTAACATTATAGAAGAATGTTTCGATGATTGAAATGTAGAGTTGAGATTACGTAACCACCTATGGATATAAGCATATATAGTTTGTTCACATATTAGTGTATAAGTCCATGTACCGGAAACCAAGTGCGTGCATATGTGTGCATGCGGTATTGGTGAAGGAGACAGGTTGGGTACGCGTACCCATACGCGTACTGGCGGAAGTTCATGTCCATGAATTTGTGCTGAGTTTGGAGTTTACGAACTTACAAACCAGACACCTTAGGTACGCGTACTCACAAAAGTTTTCATCCGAGAATTTTTGCTGGGTTTTCAAACCCAAATCCGGTAGCTAAGGTACGCATACCCATATGCGTACCCAATCTGGTTATTACTCAAATCGGTTGTTCATGAACTTAAATAATAAAACAATAAGGAATGCAATCTTTGCAAACCGTGGATATATTGTTCATGAATTGATTCAGGTGAATCAAACCGATTTTTCTTCAATTGTGTCTTGTGTAGTACATAAGATTTCCTTGCAATTGAACAACTCTTGAACTAGTTCTTATGAGTCATTTAAACTAGTTATGAGAAGATGAATACGGTTGATATAAAAGTACCCATATGGCTAACCATTAGTCAACCATTTGTGAACCAACTAATGTACACATTTAGGTACAGTTACTCAAACCTAAATGAAATACATTTCATTTGTGTGTGTGACAAGCTAAGTTTCGATCTAACGGTTGAAAGATATTAGCTTGGATAAATCAGGTTTTTCATCTAACGGTGAATATTGAATTTGTTACCAAGGTAACTTGGATTGCAAAACCTGATTTGAAAACTATATAAGAAAATGTTTAGCAACTGAAAAAACTAATCCCCATACCTCCTGTGTGATACTAGTTGGTTTTGCTAGAGTCGATTCTCCTTTAATCGTAGGTTTCTTCTCGAGACCCTGTCGATTAAAGACTTAAAGACTTCATTGGGATTGTGAAGCCAGATGAAACTACTTCTGTTATAGTTGAGCGAGCTGATCTTGCCATTTTCTATCGTACGTGTAGTTGCAGGAATTCCCACATTACACCCTACTCAAGAATTTATCAATATTTATGACACAATTTGAAGATTAAGGACCTTTTTTATTAATATGATCTTGAAAGAATTACAGTAATCAAGAATTCAATTCACTTAATAAGATTTTCTCTCTCCTAAAAACTTTCTTAGCACTAAAAATTCATCTCTTCTCTGGAACTATTCATTTCCTTTATATAGGCATTTACATAGTGGATTACAGCTCATGACAGCTCATTTACAGCTAAGATCCACTTTAATTTCGGACCTGGGTTCTTGCGATAAATCTCAGTTAGCACTGCCTTAATTATTCGCAGATTTTATTGATTCTTCGCAGAAATGTCACACTTTTCTCATGTTTCTGTCGTTTTCATCTGATATGTCATTCCTTACGTCACTTTGAGATGTATCGCAAAATATCATTGATGTATCGCAGAACTGCTGTTTATTTCGCAGGAATATTATTGTGACAATATTATGATCCTACATCTAGCCTCTTCTCATATCTTTTCTGCGAAGAAGATAAAGATCATGAGAATTTAAATCTCTTGATTTGCCACAACTCCTTGTCTTTTCACACTTCCTTCACTCTGACACGTCTTTGCATCCATCGCTAGATATTCTACGCGTGTTTCTTCTCTCATCTATTCCTTGACACATCTTTTTTCAACCGTTGAATTCTGACCATTCACGTCTTTTCTTCATTGAATACATTGATGTTCTCAAGAATCTTCTTCTCTTATAAATATCTTCTTCGCTAATCTCTCCTCTTCTTTTTAATTTAATTCTCTTTTCACTTTTTCTATGCAACTCTACTGTTCTTCATCTTCTTCCGCAAATTCCGGATCTATTACTATTTCAATTTTGTTTCTTTATTCTTCTTCATCTTAATCATCATTCCCATACTAAAAAATGGCTCCTGCTAAAAAATTAGGTCAACCTACTTTCCAAAAATACCAACAAAAGCTCCAAACTTTAGGTTTCACACTTTCTGAGATCCCTGGTCAATCTTTAGACTCTGATCTCTCCATTGATCTAGTTTCAGGATTTCCTTCTTCCAATGGGAAAATCCTTATTTCGCTAGGTCAACTAGAAGCTGGCCTTCCTATCCCTCTTTATAACCTAGATCTCCCTCTTTTTTATGAAATTATTTCTCACGCTAAATTTTCACGAGCAATCTACCAATTAAGTGGAGATTGTATTCGTCTCATTCTTGAATATGCCTTTCGTGGAGCTGGTAAAGGATCTCGCTATCCTGAATCTGCGAAACATCCTGATTTAAAGATATCCCAATTATTCCAGCGAAATATACCGTGGAGAATTTCTTTGAGAATTATCAAGTGATTCCCATGAAGAAAGAGAGCTCGTGGTGGGCTGTTCGTTTGAATAAGAATAAGAAGGTTGCGAAGGATAAACTTCTTATGAAAGATATAGACTATCATTCAAGTAAAAACCAAGGTCCACGCTTCTCAAAAGATGATAAGTGGTGCGGATTTCCTCTCCTCCTTGAAGGTCCATATATTTCTGGCACTCTTGATCTTCCTGCGAATCCTGTGAATCTTGCGGCGTATCGTCCTTGGGTTTTTAACTGGCCTGAAAGGAATTCTGAGGTATATCTCACAAAATTTATCATTATTCGTGGATTTGGATAAATGTATTATTCTTACTGATTATTGAAATATCTTTTATCAGATTGAAAAAATGAAACTTAGCTATGCCAATACTGGGAATCCCAATCTCCTACAAATTTTGAAAACCTTCACAGATGAAGTAAGAAACAATCTTCTATAACCTTTAACAATATATTGTTGCCCCTGTTTCTTATCTTTATGTGTGATTGTTTTCAAGGAAATACCATTTGTCGCGGCGGTTATAGCCAAAGATAAAGGCAAAATATTAATAACTCCAAATGAAGGTTCCAGTGCTTCTCCTCGCCGCAATAAAAATCAAACTGCTGATGGTCCTCCAAAGAAAATCCAAAAAACTCAACCACTTCCATCTTTAAATTCTCCACTCATAAAGACTTCTCTTACCGCTGATAAAGATAATGAGATTGAAAAGAATGGTGGAGTTAATAATGATGCTTCTGTGGGCACTTCAACACATATTTCCTCCGCAAGAATTAGGTCTGCGATGGGTCTTTCTCAACCTGAGACTCCAATGAATCAATTGTCAAACATTTTTAGAAACCCCATACAAGGTGTTGGAGAGGATGATATTACTCGTACTTGCGACTATCTCTCAAATATCTACGACGCTTCAATCTTGACTAATAATAAAGATCTTAAAGGAGTCTCAAGATTTATTAAACCAGGTTTTCTTCATGCGCTAGCTTCGTTGGTATGCCCCTTACCTTCATTTTTCTTGTAGTAAACTTTACATTTGTCATGAGTATCAAAGATCTTTTACTTATCTTACTCATTTTATCTTTTCTGTCACAGACTGCTAGAGCTTCTTTTTCTGTTGCTTCAGAATTAGAAAGTAAATTATCATCATCACGAGAAAAGGCTTACTTGATTTCACAATCTGAATCTGCGAAACTTTGTGAGAAGAATAAGCAATATGAAGCTGAAATCTCTATTCTTCGCGAAAAATGTAAACAATTGGAAGTTACTGGGAATACTGAGCTTCTTAATAAAAACAAATCGCTTGAAGTAGGAATTAAAGTTCTTCAACAAGAATTAGTTGACAAGGAGAAATTATGCAAACAAGTTATTGGTATAAGTCTTTTTCCACTTATTTTTTTTTTCTCTCGCAATTTTAGCTTATTTGGGCAACCATTTTGCAGATGCCTATAATCTTAATGATGAAGCCCTCATTCTTAATTATTTTGATGAACCCATAGATGAAACCACTCTTCTTCAGCGTCTTAATGACGCTTTAAATAACTATTCATACAAAAAAATTAATACTCTGTCCATTAATGAGCTTAAATATCATATCTCCCTTATGAGAATGGATTATAGATCTGTCTTGAGTACATCCAATAGTTTAAATACTTGCAGAGATGAGTTCAGAGAAAAAATCAAAGTCTTAAAAGCCAAGAAAAATGAACTTGAGAAGGATAAAGAACGCATTACTCTTCAAGGCGCTGAAGCTCTATCAAGATTCTGCAATACCCTTATTGATACTAAATTTGAGAGAGATAGACTTAAGAATGAAAACATTAAACTTCTTAAAAGAGAATAACAAATCCGTTCCCATCTTCTCATTCAAAGTGATGATGAATTCGCATGGGCTGCGACAATTCTCGATAATGCTAGGAAAAATTTAGCGATAGATGTCAGTCTTCATACCGAGCAAGCAACCTTGATACAAGAAATGATCCATGAAAGAGAAGGTTATTTATTGCTCCTCTAATATCTTTGTATTTCTTGTAGATTTATAACAAATTTCTAATTTGTTGTTGTATCATCGCAGAATCTGAAGAAAAATATTCCAAAAGGATAACAGAACTTGAAGAAGAAAAAAGTGGTCTTGCGAAAAATCTTATTTCCCGTAATGAAAAAATCTCAAGACTGCGAGAGAAAATAAATATATCCAACTCAAACTTACGTAATAATCTTCTCACCGTTCTCAATAATGCTATTGAGAAAGTTTGCAAAGATAACGATCTTCCTCTTAGTCTATATCCTTGTCTTATGGATAATATCCCAGCTAGTTCTCAAGTACCAATTATTTCGATAGTGAGGTGATCTGAGATGAAAGTGAAACGAAGATGAGGAAGGAACTAATTATGAAGATGGTGAAGACGAAGATGAAGATAATGATAGAGATAAATCTCAATAGTTTTGTTTTTTCTTTTTGATCTTCTCCTGTATTTCTCTCTTTCTTTCTTGCGATAATTATCTCCGACAAATTGTAATATTCTGCGAATTATCTCGACTCGATGTCTTTCAATATATAAATTCTTTTTTGCTTCTATCTGTTTGTCATTAAAAATTCAAGAAACAATTCTTTTTGGAAGATGGTTAATATAATCATTAATCTCCAATTATTTGTATGAATTTATCATATAATGATGAATAACAATATTTACCATTCTATGCATCATTCCCATACTTGCCTCTTGTTATTAATCTGCAATATGATAAATGAATTATCGCAAATAATGCTGCAAAAAATCTTTTATATGCTTCGCAGATATAACCTCTCTTGTGGTCTTATTTCGCCTTCCTAGTTAAAGGTCTTATTATGCCACTTTTAGGCGACAAGATCGCAAGACATTCTTACTTTCACATGTAATAATCCATTGATCTTGCTTTATCATTTATTTTGATCTCTGCGACAATATGATAAGTCTAAGCCATCTTGTTAGATTAATCTCTCTTTGATTTTTAAGACTTATGACATTGGCGTCTTTGCGATGAAATCGCAGGACGTTTTTGCGATTTATATCCTCTTTATCATTGATTTCATTTATCTCGTTTTTTGTTCTTATCGCAAAAACCCATTGATCTCATCTTAACATTTCTCTTTAGGCTTTTTGGCCAGTCATGCGGCAATATGATGGGCCTAAATATTCTTGCGAATATAAAGTCCCATGAAATTGTTGTTTGTGTCACGCGACAATATGACGGGCCTAAATACTCTTGCGAATATAAAGTCCCATGACATTGCTGTCTTTTTTGATACACAGCTCCCTAATGGAGGGTATCACCCTTATCTCCCCCCCTGGTTGCCCCTTCAAGGATTATACATCGGCCATACAAGACTAGCACTTTCCCATCCGGTTTTTCCAACAACTAGTTGTTTTCGCAGCCTTTTCCTTTATGCCTATATGGCTTATAGTTACAAGACTGCACCCTAGTGGGGTTTTCTTCGGGCCGACCACATCGTAGCCAAGACTTTCCATGGATGGCCAGGGTAGGTTCATCTATCCCGGGCACCCACATCTCAACCGTGTACCTCGGCTCCTTGATCATACTTTGCATTCCTTAGGAGAAACTCTCGGGCTCCCAACCAGGGTATAACCTTATATAGTTTGGAATCCAAGTTATCTCTCCCGGATGAATTTTCTATAATCCCAAATCTCCATGACTAGGTTCCAGCAGCAGTATAGCCTTTCCCATAGCCATGCAAAGAGATACCCCCCTTATGACGTACTTTAAGGACATTGCCTCTTACGGAATATAATCCGCGAACTAGGGTGTACGCCACAAAGGTTCGTCCCATTCTTATATGTTTTTAGGCAATTTGAGCCCGTCTCATGCATTTTCATTAAAAATTCTTATATGATTTGAAATCATCATCTTTTTCTTTTAATAGAAAAATTCTTATTTTTGAACAAAGTTTTTCTTTTAATATTCTGTCTGCATATTTCTTATTGTTCTTGTTTTTCGATTGTTCGCAACATGATATTGTTGCACTTCTTCTCTTCTGTAACGAATGATTATTCGCAATATTTTGTTGCTTTTTTATTTTCTTGCGCAAAATGAAGATTTCAACTTTATCCCAGCACCTTGCATTTGTTTATTTTCCTGTGAAGAATGAAGATTTCTACTTTTTCCCATCTTTACGCGATTAATCATCATTAATTCTTTTGGCACAAACTATTCTTGTAATATATCCTTTCCCCGCAACTCTATACTGTCCACCATCAATTTCTATGCTCTCTGAGTTTGCTTCCTGTTATGTTTCCAATTACGATTTCTGGCGTTTCTTTCTTCGCAAGTATTAATGTCAACTTCATAACACTTTTTTCCTTCAAACCAATCACCTTTAATTATCCCAATACCATGGGGATGTGGAAAATTTATGCATTGATGATATGTGGATGCTATGCCCAAGATCCCATGGAGCCATGGTCTTCCAATTAAAGCATTATAAGGAGATTCTATATCCACTACACAAAACTTAATTTTTGAAGATATCTTGTTCAATGGAATTTCCATAGTAATTTCTCCTTTTGGCTTATTTGCAGTGCCATTGAAACCATAGATTTTGTAAGTTGAGGGGATTAACTCATCATCTCTTCCACCCATTGTACGATAAGTATGATAAAATAAGATGTCTACCGAGCTGCCAGTGTCAATTAAAACCTTATCTATTGCCCAAGAATTATTTGCTGCATCACCATCATCATCTTCCTCTTCTTCTCTGTACTTTGGATTTATCTCTAACTTCACCACCAACGGGTTGTCATGCATCTTCCCTGGCTCTGGTATCTCTTGTGCAGTAAAAGAAATAATTTGTTTCTGCCATTCTTCTAACGGAGAAATCTTCGCAATATTCATCACCTCTCTTCCCTCTATATCCCTCGCAAATACTATACTTAGCACATTATCATGGAAATATTTTATTGTTTTTTGCGAGTGTACAATTGAATTGCAAAATAGATTTTTTGTTGTAGCTCCTACTTCAATGACAAATGTTTCTGCTTCTTTCGCAACATTGACTCTGCGAATTTCTGGTGATGGCGGCAATTGCTGAGGTTGTGGATATCTCTTTAGAAAATGATTTAACTTCCCCTGTTCAATCATTCACAGAATAATTCTTTTTACATTCCTAAAATTACTCACAGAATGGCCATGAAAATGATGATAAGGGAAGAATTCTTGATTTTGGTTGTTGGGATGTGGTTCTCTCCCCATGTTCCATGGTGAAGGTATATTCTCCATCAAAATAATCTCTTCCCAAATCTTGTCTATACTGGTATTTAGAGGTGGCAATTTGATGTCTTCCCATATAATCCTCTGACCTCTTTGCTCTCTTGAATAATTCTGCCTCTGTCCACCATAAGTCTCTTGCGGTTGATCAAACCTTGGGACTTTATTATTGTTATTGCGATTATAAAAATTCCTCTCCTTTTCCAATTCCTCCTGATCTTTACTCCCCATTGCTACTACCTTACGTTGATTATCAATTTCCATTTTCTCTTGCTGATTTTGGGAGGTACTTGCCACTGTATTAATCATCTTTGGTAATAAACTTCCATTTGCTGCAGCTGAACTTGTGCCTATGAGAATTGGATATGACTCCATATCATTTTGTTTTTCCTCCAAAGCTATATATTCTTTTTGCAATTCGCAGATTCATGTCATAGTGATTGTGTTTTTAACTCTGAATACCTGGATGTATAATAGATTTGTCGCAAACATAGCATTTATGAAGGACAAAATGAGATATCTTTCATCTACTCTTCCTGCCATTTCACTGCACATTGTCCTCCATCTTATCGTTAAGTGCTTTAAACTCTCGCCAACTCTCTGCTTCAATCCAAACACATCTTCAATTCCAGGTCGTGTAGAGTTATTGCTTATGTATGCTCCTAAGAAAGTAGTTTTCAAGTGCATGAACTAAGTTATTGTATTCTTAGGGAGACTTTCAAACCACTTCAGTGCTTCGCCAGTTAAACTTGACGCAAAATATTTTCACAAGACGACATCATGGTTCTCCCATTGTAGCATGCATCAAATATAGGCTTTTATATGTTGGACGACACATGTAGTCCCATCAAAAATACTGGTCAACACCGACAAACACTAGTCCAAAAGGGGTTATAAATCACGTTTTTAAATGACAGAATAATTACGTGATTAGAGTATTACAAAAAAATCATGTGATATAATATGAAAATAGTGGGACCTATTATTTAACACAAAAAAACTGTCATTCTGAGATGTGATAAATTTGTAGGTGTGTGATTTCTTAAAAACCATTATATCACAGAATAAATCTGTTGGATATTGTAAGTTTTAATACGACCCACCAGTATTCTGTTACGCACCATAAAAATGGCTAACCAATGGCTCATCATAGACACCGTCATACTTTCCATAAGTCTATAGAGCCATATCGGTTCCATCCTAGCGAACCCCAAAAACAAAAAGATAAAACCCTAGAGCCAAAACAGAAGTTCCGACTTTTTATCTTTACCCCGTCGTTTGTTTGTCTCCCTCCGGAAACCTAACTATCCGTGGAGACTCTAACTTAGAAGAAGAAGAAGATTTTGAGTAAGTTTCAAATCCTTTGTTTTTGGTTTTTGCTCAAGTTTTTATCTGGTCCCTAAAAAATTGATTTCGGAGACCAAAATAGAACGATTCTGATTTGATATATTGGTTAAGGTAGAAATTGGAAAGGAATAATTTTGATTAGTTTGATTACATGGAAGTGATTCCTGAATTCAGTTCTTCAAACCTTTGTCTCTGTTATTTTTCTAGACAACCCTAAGAGGAGATCGAAGAATACGAAGATATCAAATTAAAGTAAGTTTCAAATCCTTTTTCATCTTTCATTCTATTTTTTGCTCAAGCTTCTGTGTGGTTAATCAAAAAATTGATTTTTGGAAAGATTTTGGTTAATTTAATTTGTTAAAATAGTTAATATAAAAACTGAAAAGGAATGAATTTGTTTAGTTTTATTGCATGAATTTGGTTTTTAGATTTCTATTAAGAATCGATAATTGCAGAGAATTTGGTTTCATAAATTGGTTTGATTTTTACGGGAGAATTCGATACTTTGGAAATCTTAAGTCGTTCCATTCTATTTTTCCATTGATCAACAAGAGAGTTTGTTTCCCTGATGTGCTTCCCTTGTTCAAACGTTGTTGATATGAAATTGTCAGTTTTCTGAGGTTAGTTTATCAGTGAGCAATCAGTCTGAGGCCAGGTACTGATCTTAAAAAGTTAAAATCAGACATGAGAACTGTGGTTCTTGGGCTTGTTCCCTTGACACAACCTTTCGTCTAGGAGAGTGGGAACCGAGATTAGTACCCCCAAGATACCCAGCGACCTCACTAACATCTTAAATCAATCTGAGGAGACCATGCCCTTGTTCACGATTAAGTCTATCCCTTGGGCCTGGAGTTTCGAGCAAGAGTCATAAGCCCCTTTTTCTTGCAAATGGTTAGGATTAGCTATTTGATGCTTTAAGTGTATCTGTGCAACCCACTAATTAGGATAGGAAATGGGAAGGCTGATGTTTGGTTTTGACTTTGTTGGTGAAAATTGGTATTTGTAATGATCTGAGACCTCAGAATGTTTTAACTCAGGGTCTCTGCATTCTAAAACCTCTCTGAGAAATTTTCAAGAGTTTTTTTTTTTTATTGTTTGGATTTCCCTTTCCTTGTTCCTTTGCTTGGATAATAATTGTTGCTAATTGTTTGCTGCTTAATAAATCCCCTTGGCCCTTGTTGCTTTTCCTTGAATTTTGGGTAGAAATAGGTATATACTATATAGGCGTGCTTGCAAAAGTTATGAATTAGATTTTACTATTCTGAGATCCCTATGTTTTATTCTCTTTAAAGGTGATATGGTCACACCTAGTAGATCATCACTGTTTTATATTTGAACTACCATCATCAAGGATATTTTATTTGCATGTAAAAGCTTCTGTATACTTTAATGTGTTTCTGAATTAGCCATTTTCCTTCAGAAAATTTAATGGTTATTTGATTAAAGTCCGCTTTGATTGTTGATCTATGTAGTTGATTAAGTTCATTTGTTGCTTTTTGGGGTTCTGTAAATATGATTTTTACAGGTGAAAAATTGAAATAAAAAGCATTACCCATTATATAGGTGAAGGATTATAGCTATGTGGGTGAATGATTGAGCTGAAAGAACTTGTAATCGTAATAATAAAAAATATTCAATTCATGACTTTAGGATAGGTTCCTATTTATTATATTTTAAATCCGAGTAGTTGTGTCCAGCAATCCTTTTGCCTTTTTAGAGGTGTTCAACAAACTAGCGTAGATATGAGAGACTTATGTATAGCCTGCTCTTTTAGTCTGAGACTTAAAGATGTATCACATAGGGATTCTTGGTTTGTCAGTTCTCATAGAAGTTCTTCAAACATTCAATTCTCAGCCGTCGTTTCATATAGAATCAATGGAGCTGTTTTAAAATTAGGTTGCAAGAGTAGGCATGATAAGAAGTGGCATACTGTTTTAGAATCTCCAAAGAAGAAGGTGCTAATGTGAATGCTTTTGAGGATCCTTTTGTTTACTGCATAGCTAAAGAATCTGTCATAATGGCAGCAAACTTAAATTATAACAGTAATTCGTAAGAATAAGCAGTTGTAAGTTTAACCCTTTTAAGTTGATTATTTACTTCATTTTACCGGTGTTGTACTGATTATTAGTTATAATGTTACAAGAAGATTTAGGCGAGGGATGCAGTTAGTTCTTTATACCTTCCTTTAGTTTGCATTAGTCATGCATATATATGTCTATAGTTGAAGTAAGAGTATGGCTGGGTAGATATCACAAACTGGAAGAGTAGTCACTGACAGTTTTCATGGTTCATAGTACGGAGTTTTTTTTTTCATTTTTTTTTTTCGTACTTTTATGTTTCTGGTAATGATTCTTTCGGTCCCTTGTCATAGGTTGATAAAGATGTGGTGGTGGAACTAACTAAAGCCTTAGACAGATATGCATCTTTGGTAAGGAAAAATTCTCTTCTTATTTTAGAATTTTCTTATGCTATTGCTATCCTTGCATACTGGTTCTTCAGATTCTGTTTATAACTGGCATTGTTCTGTTTGTAACTAGCATTGTTGATGCAGGTGAATGATACAATTGGTACATTAGCTGGAGGCAAATACTTCAATAATGATGTTGCAGATGTAGTTATTTTGGTGACTCGAACCAATGCAGCATATCTAGAGCGTGCACACGCCATTCCTAAGTAGCATGATATCCTACGTAAATCAGGAGATATAGTATGTAGCCTTCACCATAATCACTCCAATTCCAATATGCTTTTTCTTCTTTAAGTGACCAATTTGATCAGCTAAAACACCTAAATAAACCAAGGTATCCTGCAGTCAAAAAAAGTATTCTAAATTTTGCTTTCGAATTCGCTAGGTAATCAACATGGAATGGGGTAGCTTCCGGTGATTGAATATGACCAGGCTTTGGACCGGGAGATTCTGGGGGAGTCTTAATGTTGGTGAGCATGTAAATGTGTGTACTTTTTTTTTTCCTTTATTTAATTAGTTGTCTTTTCGGTTCTTTTAAATGTCATATCCTTGATTGATGGAGAAGATTTTTTAGAAGATAATTTTTGGATGTATTTGGGAGATATTTCACCTATAATCCTTCGTAAAATGGCTGAAGAGGCTGAACCTTTTTTGGTGATATTGTTCTACCAAAACTTAAGACTCAATTCGTTATGATGCCTTCCATGCATCATGTTAGGTCCACATCTTTGAGAATGGTTGGGAGCATATTGAAAGACATGTTTGGGGTATGGTTTTATTTGTTCTCTCCTATACAGTTGAACTCTTTACTCATTTTCCTATCAACATCACCTCCGTCATTTGGTCTTTAACTTCAGAAATAAACTGTTGAGCGTGCATATGCTAATACGTCAAAGTTGCTGCTAATTGATGACAATAATGACTGCATGATTGATGAAACCATTAACCCAAGAGCAATGTTGTGCGATAAAGATGATTCTATACTGCCGGATGATTAAAGATGTGGCATGATTAAACGGCCAAAGCCTATGTAACTCTTGTACGAGAGCCACCAAGTTAGAGCGGCAAGATGACAACAGATTGATTACAATTTTAATTATGTAACTTATCTACCGATTTGTATTCGAATATTTTTTTTTCTTAAAAAAATAATTAATTAAGTCAATTATGGATTCAATTTGAAATCATAATTTTTTTTCACTTCCATATTCCAAAACCAATTTCAAATACCCTGTATATGAATCTGAACGAATTTCAGATACGGAAACTAGATTCACAGAATCGGAATACCAATATCTGAATTTAAAAAAAGATTGTGTTATCAAACAATAACATTTAATAACCGTGTTTTTTTAATGACGAATATGTACCGTTATTGTAATTTACATATAATAACCGTTATTTATTTACGACGTACATCAAACGTCATTTTATTTTACATACAATTACTGTGATACTTAATAACAGATTTTGAATGTGACTTAAAGTCACAAATTTTATGCGTCATACTTAATAACATTCTCTATTTGTCATTTATAAAGAGTCACACCAAATAAATAACGGTTCGAATAACAGATGAAAACCGTGATAAATCATGTTTTATAATAGACTTCATTCGTCATTTATGGCCCCTTTTGGACTAGTGAAATTGCATTTTGGAGGTATCCCTCCTAATTGTACCTCTTGAGTAAATGGAGTTTTCGCAACTTCTTCGATTGCCTCATCAAGTTGTCTTCTTCCTCCTTTTCTTCTATTATTTATCATTCCTCTCATTTCTTCTAACTCTCGCAAGATTTGGTCATTCCTATCAGAATTTTGCTCCATTGGCCTTTTCAACGCAGCTTCTCTTCGTCTGCGTTCATGCCTTTCTTGTCTTGCGATATTTCGTGTTTCTTCTTCAACATCTTGATTTTGCCCTCTTCTGCGATTTTCTTCTTCTTGAATTTGCAAGTTAATTTGTCTTTCATTTTCTTCTCTGTGAATTTCCTCATCCCTTATCATTTCTCTTCGTTGCCTTTCCATGTCTCTGCGAATTCTCTCATATTCCTCATTTAGATTATCATTATTACGATTTTGTACACGTCGTCTTTCTCGATTATCATGATTATTTCGACACAATGTCGCTTGAATTTCTTGTTCTTCTACTTCGGCTCGCAATCTCTCTCTTTCTCCCTCTAAATGTACTTGCTCAATATATTGCCTCTCAATATCATCTTCAATCATTCTGCGATTTCTTCGAATCTCTTCATCACGTAACATTCTCATTCTCTCTTCTTGATTTTCTCCTTCATCTTGATTATGTCTAACGTCCAAAGTTTCACCGCGTGGAATATAACGATCATTTATCAAATTCTCGCCAATATTTTGTATAAGATGATTTTGTCTTGTTTCTTCTCTATATGATCTTAAACTTGATCTCATGCTGCTTCTTGATCTTCTGTATTGCATCCTCATATTTTCCATTCTTAATTCATGATTTTTCCTTGTAATATTTGCACGTTCTTCTGCCTCTAATCTTCTTTCTTCATGTATCCTTTGTCTCAAATCATCTACTACCTCATGTCCTTCATGAATTACTCCTCCATCCACTTCCTGATTTCTTTCCTCTTCTTGATTTTCTGCCTCTTCTATCGAATCCGACCTCCAAGTATGCACACTTGCTCTATCATAATCCACATTTCTATCTTGTGCTTGTGTTTGTTGATTCGGTGGTTGAATTGAATTTTCTTCTCCATTTCTCATTCTACTTCTTCCTGATCTGATCCTTAAATATCCTTCCAATTCACCTGTTCCTTCACCTGCAATTCTTTTACTTCTTCTCACTGTTGTTAGTGGTTCTGATGTATTTCTTCTCCTTCTATCCATTTCTTTAATTCTAACAATTTCTTCAAATCTTCAAGTTGCAATTCGGAATTTCTCAAATTGATTCTCCCTGTTTCTGGGCGCCAAAATGTAGTTGCAGGAATTCCCACATTACACCCTACTCAAGAACTTATCAATATTTATGACACAATTTGAAGATTAAGGACCTTTTTTATTAATATGATCTTGAAAGAATTACAGTAATCAAGAATTCAATTCACTTAATAAGATTTTCTCTCTCCTAAAAACTTTCTTAGCACTAAAAATTCATCTCTTCTCTGGAACTATTCATTTCCTTTATATAGGCATTTACATAGTGGATTACAGACTCATGACACTCATTTACGACTAAGATCCCCTTTAATTTAGGACCTGGGTTCTTGCGATAAATCGCAGTTAGCACCGCCTTAATCATTCGCAGATTTTATTGATTCGTCATAGAAATGTCACACTTTTCTCATGTTTCTGTCGTTTTCATCTGATATGTCATTCCTTATGTCACTTTGAGATGTATCGCAGAATATCATTGATGTATCAGAGAAATTCTGTTTATTTCGCATGAATATTATTGTGACAATATTTTGATCCTACAGTACGAGTTCAGTTGAATGATTAGCTTGAGATTATATCTTCGATAAGGCAAGATAAAAATAAATCACAAACATCTTCGTCTCATCATTTGTGATTCCACAACCATACGATCTAGATTATTGTGAGTTGGTCAATAATTCTAGGATGTTCTTCGGGAATATAAGTCTGTGTTATTGATTGGTCCATTTTCACCTTGATTTTATCAAAATACATAACAAAACTCGTAGGTTTATCTGTGGGAGACATATTTATCTATTATAGACTTTTTGTGTGATACAGATTTGTTTATTCAAATCTTCGACTTTGGTTCGTAACAACTCTTGGTTGTGGATGAGATTAGCTAAGGGAATTAAGTGCGTAGTATCCTGCTGGTATGAGAGATGTAAGGAGCGCAACTGTATGTTGAATCAGTGTGATATTAATTAGGGTTCAACTACAATCCAGATCGAAGTTAGTTTGTAGTATGCTAGTGTCTATAGCCGCTTAATTCAGTGTGGTATTCAATCTGGACTAGGTCCCGGGATTTTTTCTACATTTTCGGCTTCCTAGTTAACAAAATTTCTGGTATCTGTGTTATTTCTATTCCGCATTATATTTTGTTATATAATTGAAATATCACAGGTTGTGTGTTGTATCGATCAATCATGAAATCCAACCTTTGTTTGTTGATTGGAAATTGATTGATCATTGGATATTGGTCTTTTGTACCATCCAAGTTTATCTCTCTTGTATTTGATAAAGACTCGCAGATTTCTATTTGCCCGAGTATAGATCAAATTGAGAGATAGAGATATTAACTCCTCGGTATACTTTTTTATTAAGATTGAGTTTGACTATCTAGTTAATTCTCTCAAAAGTATATTAGAGTTAGTCCATACAGATTGCTAATTAAAATATTGGGTGAGGTTGTTAGACCCCTAGTTTTTCAAGATAATTGCAGTCTCATTAGTTTTCGATTGATTTGATTGACTAACGGTTGTTGAAACTTTGATTACACCTAATTTGTTTATTCTTAAGAATCTTATCTTCTGATATAAGATTCATTCAAACTAGATCGAAGTATTGACGAGATCTTTAGAACTGTTGTTAGATCTAAAGACATCTTGTGATAATCCGTTGTTAACAGACTCCGTTCTGTGTGCGATTGATCACAAGAGATTTAAGTGATATTGTGCAAGTTATTATTAAAGATTAAAGAATATTTAAAGACGAAGAAAATTTCTTATTGGTTTTCATATCTTTGTGTGCATAAACCTTGATCGGCTGGGATCCAACTAGAATCATATTTATTCGATTGATTAGTTACGTGAGATCGACATCACTTTTTATTTTCTCATTGAGATATATATTGATTGATTGTAAATCTAAACTTAACTTCTTTGGTAGTTATTGGAAAGATTGATCTAACTACGCAAAATAGTTTATTAGATTAAACGGAAGAGCCTTTGCGTATGACTTGAGATATCTTATCTTAAAAAGAGTCAATAGAGTTGTTACCAAACATATTCGTTGTTCCTTTGTTATTAGGAATACGATCCAAAGGAATTGTACCAGTACGTGACTCATCAAAGTCGGAAGCGCAAGGATACTAAGAAAATTAAGTGAACTAGGGGTAGTTGCTTGGTATCAACTATACGAAGTTGGTGTAGATTCTGTATAGCGGCTTAATTATGAGAGTATTCAGTTCTGGACTAGGTCCCGGGGTTTTTCTGCACTTGCAGTTTTTCTCATTAACAAAATATTACTGTATGATTTACTTTTGTTTTCCAAAATTATATTTGTTTATATAATCTAAAGTAAATTTCACTTTACGTTAACTCCGATATACTTGATAGTGATCCTAGAGAGTTTGGTTAAGTTCGAACCTATTATCAAGTATACACTTTGGTAGTTGTATTGTATCGATCTCGTATCCATAGACAATCACACAAAATGTGAATAGCGAAGTTTTTGTGTTGTCTCAACTTTGTCCGTAGATGATCACACTTGGTAAGAGGACTTATAGGTTGAAACAAAAAGATTGTGGTGTATTTGGGTAGTGTAGTTACCTAAAATATGAAAGAGGTTAGAAATGGGATTCTCGGGTTTTTGAAAGTGAGTTACGGGAGGTTGAGAAAGAAAAGTCTTCTCCTAAACCACACACAATGGCCGTTGAAAGGATGCTTCAGTCACATGGAAGAGATTAATGGTTGGTTTTAGGGAGGGAAGCAGACGAAGAGAGAGATCAGAGAATTCTAGTATTTGAAGAAGTATTGCTCTGAGAGGTTATGAGAAATGTTATTGTAGCTTGGAGAAATAGATGACCTATTTATAACTGAATTCTCTAATCTCAAGTCGGTGAGGATAAGGATTTATTTCCGTACCGTTCGGAGAAATTCTCCCGTATCTTCAGGAATAGATATAAACTAGGTTGAGTTTATCTTATTATTGCACCTCCTTTACTCTATTCTGCGGTGAGAAATAAGCCGAGTATTTCTCATACATGTCGTATACCGCTAGACCAAAACCCTAATTGTTACCCCCCCCCCTAATTTGTGTGAAGATGAGTCAGTCTTTGTGATGATGTGTTGAGAGAGGGAAATTTTCTCTTTAGCCGAGTTGGCCAAGATGGAGAGATATTTTTCGATCTGTAAGAATGACTAGGATAATTCACGTGAAATGGCATGAAATGCCCTAGAATTCGTGTGTCGAGTCTAAAAAGGAGACTCGATTCTTACATGAGGCTCGTGCCTATCATGAGGATTATTCAGCTTTGTTCGAGATTTCCCGAGAGATTTAAATTTATCCAAGATTTTGTAAAGAGATTCGAATCTCTCTGAGATTTTGCGAAGAGATTTGAATCTATCCGAGATTTTGCAGAGAGATTTGAATCTCTCTGATATTTTCAGAAGAGATTTGAATCTATCCGAGATTTTGAGAACAGATGTGAATCTTTCCGAGATATTGCAAAGAGATGTGGATCTCTTTGAAATTTTGTGGAGAGATGTGAATCTCTTTGAGATTTTACCGATGGATCGGAATCTCTCTTTGGTCAGATGGGACTCGTCCTAAAGAGAGAGAATAGTCTTTGTACGCCCGATTAATGTCTCTGCGATACTTTGGCGCTAATTTGTCTTTGACCATCTATTTGATGGTGAAAACAGATTCTGTTGATTTCGGTAATTTTGGGTGTGTGGGTGAGAAACGAATTTAAACCCTAAACAATGTACTGCAAGGGAGTACTTTAGTTTCGAGAGATCAATCTGTACAAGTCCGGCCTAAACCTAGAAATGGCCATTCCAGACTTGCTTCGGTCACAAAGTGAAGGAGAATGGGTTGGTTTTGGGGAGGGAAGCAAGAAAAGTTATGAGAACAGAATAGTTGATTCTGGAAGAGTAGTTGTGTTATGACTTGTATCATAAAGTGGGAATCTAGTAGATGGATAGCTAGTAAACGTTTTTTGAGTTGTGTATCTTCTTGACCTGAACTTGTTGCTCGGTGGAAATAAGTAAGACCTATTTATACAAGTCGAAGTGAAACATACTCTGGTCTCATTAAGGAGTGGAAAAATGAGTGAATAAATGGGAGGAGGTGGTAACCGTTAACGCATGAAATTGATATTCCATAAAACAGTTAACACATGGAATTGATGTTCCATAAAACTGTGAACGCATGGAATTGATGTTCCATAAAAAGAACGTTTCACCATTAACTCCCGGTATTTACTAACCGCCTCATCCTTATGACACTTCCTTATGATGGGTGTAGTGTACGCCGTATGCTGTAAACCGCCAAACCAATACCCATAGAGGATCCCCAAGTTTGTGATATGTGTTGATGTCTCGAATGATTTTATGGAAAACATGTAGCATGTTTGCTGTTGTCTGGAAAGTTGAGCTTGGGAGACTTGCTAGCTTGGTGACCTTCGACGGTCAAAATTTTGCATCTTAAGAGGAAAGGTAGTCGTTGATCGTCTCACGCTTTCGTTTGTTGGTGGCCACATAGGGAAGGCCAACATGGTGGCGCGGCTAGGTTGGAATGTCATGGGCATGGTATGCCTTGGCGCAGTTTGGCGTAACCAAACTAGGGTTTTGGGTCAAAGGTTACCATGTGTTTTCTGGTAACATTGGACGGCTAGGATTTTCTCATGGGATTGAAGGGAGACCGTTGATCATCACACACCTTCGTTTTGGTAGCCGCGTAGGAAAGTCCAGCATGGTTGGGAGGATAGGTTGGCATGCCGTTGGCATGGCTAAACTTAGGTCTTCAGGACAAAGGTTACCATGCGTTGTCTGGTAACCTTGGATGGCTAGGATTTTTTCCTGGGATTGAAGGGGGACCGTTGATTTTCGCACGCCTTCGTTTTGGTAGTCGGCGGTATGAAATCATGACCGGTCATGGCTTGGAAGGGAGTCGCTTGTGGCTTTGTCTAAATTAGGGTTTGGCACGCTAAAACCCTAATTAGCGCCCTTCACTAGAATCAATGTAGAATTCTCATACGGACTCAGATTTTGATGGTCCGCCCCTCCATTCTGCACGGAAAAGAATTTCCTATCTTTTTACGCGATAATATATAGGTTTTGATCTCGTTCGGGAGGTGAAAACAACCCGAAAGTAAAACTCATGAAGATCTCAAGAGGGGTGTTGGTAGCCAGCGGCATGATGGCATGGCCGGCCTGGCTTTGGCGTGGCCTAAACTAGGGTTTTGGGAGAAAGGTTACCATGTTTTTTTTGGTGACTTTGGATGGAAAGTATTTTCTTATGGGATTGAAGGGCGACCGTTGATTGTCTCACGCCTTCGTTTTGGTAGCCGCATAAGGAAGTCCAGTATGGTGGTGCGGCTAGGTTGGCATGGGGCCATGGCGAGGTACGTTTGGCATGGCACGGTGGGGCCAAGGGCTTGGCATGGTGGGGCCAAGGATTTGGCATGCCGTTGGCACATGGTACGGAACGCATGGATAGGGCCAAGGCAAGGTGCGTTTGGCTTGGCATGGTGGATGTGGCTGGCATGGTTTGACATTGGCACAGTGGTGGGGCTAACATGTTTGGCATGCCTTGGCATGGTAGATGTGGCTGGCATGGTTTGTCATTGGCACAGTGGTGTGGCTAGAATGGTTGGCATGATTTGGCGTGGTAAATTTGGCTGACATGGTTTTCCATTGGCACAGTGGTACGGCTAGCATGGTTTGCATGCCTTGGCGCGGTAGATGTGGCTGGCAAGGTTTTACATTGGCACAGTGGTGCGGCTTGCAAGGTTGGCAAGCCTTGGCGCGGTAAATGTGGCTGGCATGGTTTGTCATTGTCACATGTGGCGTGGGAATTAGGGTTTGACCTATTGAAACCTTAATTAGTATTAAAGGGTTCAAAAAAAAGGTACCCCTGGCTAGGGTAATTTTCAACATTAATTCCCATGCTTAGCTCGGAATATATTAAAGGGTTCAATAAATGCATTTAAGTTACAAACAACCAATTCTTTGTCTATTCTTTATTTATGATGTCACTATCTTGTCGGATAGGGTTTTACGTTCCAGATTTAACCCCTAAATTAAAAACCACCATCAACATTAATTCCCATGCTTAGCTCAGTCAAATAGTTGACCAGAACTGCGGAAAAGGGTCCATTTTATAAAATCATATTGCAACTCCAAATCAGGTAAGCATAAGATGGTTTGACTTGAGACAAGGACATAATCAATTGTTTTAAAAAAACGTAAATCATTTGCAAGTTGGTCAAACTGACATGTGGATCCATTAATTATACATTAACCCAATAATCTAACAATAAGCACTTTTCCAAAAGAGAGTTTGATGATATTTTATTACAAATTTCCAATCGGGAGAATCTATGATCCTTGTGTTTGGAAGATTTTCATCTTTAAGAATAGATTCGATTATCATCCATATATTAATGGAAACTTACAAACATAAATTTAATTAAAAGAAACGTTGCGCCTACCTCAAATCGCAATCCAAAAACTATAAATAATAGAAGGAAAAGCTTTATCAGAAGAAATTGTCTTTGATATGAACTAAAATAATCTCTCGTTATTTCTATTAATTTAGATTTTTGTTTTACTCTTTTCTTCTTAGTATGTTTACTCTTTTCTTCTTAGTACGTTAGGCTAATTATTTATGCAGTACTATAAAGAAAAAAGTTATTAATACCTATTATTCCTTAACTTTCATCATTAATAACCATTAATTGGAAAATAATTAATCAAAACTAATTTCAAAAAAATCAAAAGAGAGTCCAAAAAAATTCTTTTGTTCTTGGCTCAATTCATCTATTTTTGAGATGCAAGCTATTGGCCTCGATTAAATGCCGATCATCAATTAGATTCATAGTTTTTAATCAATAAATCACTTAGATATAATCATACAAATTCAAAATCAAGTATAAAAAAAACGTAAAGAGAAAGGGAAACTCTAAAATAAACTCTAACTTCATCTCCTTCTTCTCCCTAGTTTTTAGTTTCTCTCTCTAAAATTTCTAAAGTTTTAGTTATCAAACCTTAATAACATTATTAAGGAAAAACAAACAATGAATTTGGGTGGCTCTATTTCCACCCTAACTTGAGCCTTTCTTGTTCAATCCACCCATTTAAGGTTAAGTTTAAGGTTAGGTCTTAAGGAATAACAATCTAAACACAAGGCGCCTAAATCATGCAAGTTGGTCAGGTGGGCTAGGATTCCCGAACGCGTTAGAGAGGAGCGTTGAGATGCAAGCTAGCATAGAATTTACGTGAAGGGAAGTCGCATGCATTAGGTCGGCTTGGGATTAGCCGTCAGTATTGGTCGGCTTGGACTTAGAGCCATTAGCACTTGATTGTCTTGGAATGGGAGCCGTCAGCACTTGATTGGCTTGGAATGGGATCTGTCAGCATTGGTCGTCTTGAAACAGAGCTGCTTGCGTTGCTCGGATTGGAGTGGAGCTAGCTTGAGTTCCTTGGAAGAATGACGACTGACTTCAGTTCTTTGGGATGATAATAAATTTGTCTGAATTAGGGTTTGGCATGCCGAAACCCTAATTAACGCCCTGTACTAGAATCGCCGTAAAATTCTTGTATGAACTCGGATTTTGACAGTCCGCCCTTCCATTCCGAACGGAAAAGAATTTCTTATCCTTTTGCGCGTGAATATTTAGATTTTGAGCTCGTTCGGGAGGTGAAAACAGCTCGACAGTAAATTTCAGGAAGAATTCAAGAGGGATATTGCGGGCCCGAGGTAGCATAGTCGCGCCCAGTCATCCGTTTCATTGAGCAAGAAGGAATATTTATTTTGTTCAGGCTATAGAAAATCTGTCCGCATGAAAAGATATATGGACCTTCTTCTATTTTCTGTTGTCCGTCCGGATTCGTGCCTCCGTCTGTAGTGGCTCTCCAATGGATTCCAAAATTTTCCAAACTCCGTCGTATTTTTGGGACATATGGATGAAATATGTACTCGGCAACGACCATGTTAGGTCTAATATTGGAGATTGTGGTTATGTTGTCCGTAAATCCTCGGCTTTAGGCTGTTCAGTGCCTGGACTTTCTGATCGTGATGATGATGTGTTGTGAATGCTTGTATGGTCGAAATCTTCCGACGCCATTGGATAAAATAGATGAGTTGGGAGATGTTCCGTTGCCGATGTATTGCTATCAAAGTCTTCAAGGACTTTGTTCCAAATGACATCCTTCGAACCATCTTCTGAATCTTGGACAATCCTATGGAATTGGATGCAGTGAGCAGTCCCTAGTTATTCTTCTGTTTGATCCAATGGTCATGGTCGAATATGTGAATGTATCTTAGTGGCGTTCTTTTGGAGTCTTCGATGCATATGTACGGCTTCATGTTGAGAAATCCTTGCGTAAAACTTCGACAATGATGATATTGAAATTATAAATAACCTGGTTGAGGGGAGTGAAAGCGTCCCGTGCTGGTAGTCTCCTTATGTATCCTACTTTCATTGCATCACCTTGAATCCATGTCCAAGGGATTTGATACAAGCTTATTGTACTCTCCTGGATGTGTTGCTGGGATGCACTAGATATTCTGGATAGCGAAGAGGTATGAATGAGAGAGTTATGTTGTTTATCGTAGCTCCCTCTTTTTCTTCAAGAAAATATTTCGGTCGCGTCTCTGGAGTTATCTCATGAATCTTTTATGGTCGTCGGGATTGACTGCGATGAACAGTCCCTAGTTGAATTTTTCTTTAGTTTCTGAAGTTGTTTTCCTCTGAGAAGGCTTGGGATCCTTCGCGGCCTCGTAAAGTGTTGAAGGCGTCTTCTAGACAGAGAGGTGATGATATTCTTGCGTTGCACCCCTGAAGAGCAGGTGACTTTGTTATGGCTATGTCCTTTTGGTTGACTGTGTCTTCCGAGCTTTGACAGTGAAGGGATTATGTGTATTCCCTCAGTCCCCAAGTATGGTTTACATGTTTCCATCTTATATGGTCAGTGGGTTGACCATGATAAAGACATCACCATAGTGCGTTCGTACTGGTGATTTTGTTACTTCTTCCACGTGGAACTTAGAACATGGAGGAATATGGGTTACCTTTGTAGTAATTGCTGCTATGGTGAAGTTATGATTGGTATCAATAAATGAGAGGCAATATTTCTTGGTATCAGATGTAATCAGAAGATACTATATTATCGCGGTAACAAAGTAGCTTGGATGGAATTGTATGGGCATCCATGAAAGTAAAAGAATTGGCTGGATGCGTAAGCGAGTAAGCTGTCCATGATCACGAGCTTTGGCAGGATGGATCAGAGGGCGTCCATGACTACAAAGATTGGATGGCTGCGATCATGATCCTTGACATGGGGAGCATGGTGGCACGACCCTTTTCAGGAAGGAGTGGTGTTGAAGCGAACGTTGAAGCGGAGCCGCTGCTGGAGAACGTTGAAGCGGAGCCACTTCTGGAGAGAACGTTGAAACGACGCCTTGCAACTTTCAGATCCTTGATGGTTACCATGTTAAAGTCAGGGGATGCATCACGTTCTGCCAAACTCGACATCCCTCAAGTGAACAGAGGTTAAGAGTCCCCTGTTTCATCTATCGATCGTGCTTTCCAGGAGAGGTTGGGGTTTGGGAACGGTTTCCCTAGATGGAAACGCCTGCTTTCCTGATGCAGTGCGGTTGAGGGATGAAAATATATCTTGACGCTATGTCTTAGAGAAATATAGAATCTCTCATAACTGTTTCATCAGAGACAGTACGACTTTGTGGGACAAGTTCCCCTCATGCAGAACCTGACGGGAAGAGGGTCTCTGTGAACTCAGGAGGGTTGCTGATTTCCTTTGCTTTCTATTTTGGAGAAGACATTCATGATATTCAAGTGTGATGAAATTAGATTGCTTATCCCCTTC
The DNA here is from genome assembly GCA_023529315.1 of Papaver bracteatum. Classification (NCBI taxonomy): domain Eukaryota; kingdom Viridiplantae; phylum Streptophyta; class Magnoliopsida; order Ranunculales; family Papaveraceae; genus Papaver; species Papaver bracteatum. Next base: position 104,055 of record JAJJWX010001839.1, read on the forward strand.
TACCGGGCGTTCAAGAGCAATGCGAGCCTCTTCATCTATAAACGCACATCCTGCTGAAGTATATTTTGTTTTTTTTTATCAAATCAACAGTGGTAAAAGGAGGTCGGCTTCTTCCGGCTCTTCCAGTATCTTTTCCTGATAGTGGAGTAGCATCTCTGGTAACGGTTAGAGCTGTCATGCTTGAAGAACCGTTGGGGTGGTGGAAGCGGCTCTGGTTCTGGTGATCGTAAGTATATCCTGCAGAGATGGCACAGTTTTGATCACGAAGTGCTAGAGGCATGGCGATGTTTTGAAGGGTGAGGATGGCGCTGCTTTGGCTGGTTGTGGAGCGGAGAAGATAGCGCTGGAAGGGCGCAAGATGTTAGCGCTGGAAGGATGCAAGTTGTTAGCGCAGGGTGTGGTATTGTGGCTGTCATGCGCGTGCAGAATGTGTGCCCGTCATGTGCGTCTGTTAAACGCGCCTGGAAAGCGCGTCTGGTAAAAGCATCTGGAAAGCACGTCTGGGAAGCACGTATGGCATGCGCATCTGGCAAGCGCGTCTGGAATGTGCATCTGGGAAGTGCGTCTGGCAAGCGCGTTTGGGAAGCGCATCTGGCATGCATATCTGGAAAGCGCGTATGGCATGTGCGTCTGGTAAGTGCGTATGGAAAGCGCGTCTGGCAAGCGCGTCTGGTATGCACATCTAGTAAGCGCGTTTGGCAAGTACGTCTGGAAAGCGTGTCTGGCATGCACGTCTGACAAGCGAGTTTGGCATTGTCTTGGCCGCGGACTGCTATACACTAAAATATGGGAAAGCTACGGACATATCGCCACAAAGAAGAAGATTACTAGTCGATTTGCGCTGGTTAAGCGAGTGGAGGAAGCTTTGTCTTCGATTGACGACACGCGTAACGTGACTGGTCATACAGTTTCTGAGGATGTAATCTCGAGCTGGAGGTTCCATCGTGACATGTGTGTAAACATTGAATTCAATGTTCCTTGGTTCGTTGAAGGTTTTTCTGAGGTTGAAAAGTTGATGGTCGAAGCAGTCGAAGGCCCTTCCTCTAACATGGTGAAGAAGCATGAAGCGGAATTCAAAAAATTATACAAGAAGCTGAAGTTGAAGAGGGTGGCTCTCCAAAGCATGAGGGAGGCTTTTGCCAAGAGAAGCAAGTCGCTGTTGGAAAACTTTCCTTGAATGCATTTATGTCTTCTGAACTTCTTATTTTTGTTTTTATTTTCTTTTGAAAGGCAAATGAAACGACTAGTTTATGGTTTTTGATTTCCTGGATTTCTTGGGTTGATAGATAAATGTTACCTTGACGGTTTTGGGTTATTCTTTTTAGAATGAATTGTTTAGGAATGGATTTTTTTGGGAATGATGTTGTCTTGGTTACGATTGCAAGTGACGCAAACATCTCAAGAAAACCATGAAACCGTGTGTTGCTAGATGACATGGGGTGAAACATAACATGGTTATCGTCTTTATCATTACCGTGAAAACTTGAAATAGCAAACCATGTATCTTGTGCAGGTAAGACTTACTCGGTTTTTCAGGTCTCCTGATGAAAAGTGGATCTTCCGAGTATAAGACTGAGTTTTATGGGGAGCACCGACGTGATTGTAGAAAGTCCCCAGTCGTTACTTTGTTACCTGATAACCGAGTCGTTGATTCTTAGGCGGATCATTTGCTTCTAACCTCAAGGAAGTCCCCAGTCATCCCTTATCGTGTCTTGAATAATAATTGGGTTGTTGGTAACCTAGTCGTCGATCCCTGAGCGGATCGTCCGCTTATACCATCTTGATGTCTGGGTCGAAGCATGAGATCGATGGTCGAAAATTGTAACCGAAAGATCAACCTCCCACTATGGTCGCCAATTGTTTGAGGGTGAAAACAATTTCTGCTGATTTCGGTAATTTCGGGTGTGTGGGTGAGAAACGAATTTAAACCCTAAGCAATGTACTGCAAAGGAGTACTTTAGATTCGAGAGATCAATCTGTACAAGTCCGGCCTAAACCAAGAAATGGACGTTCCATACTTGTTTCGGTCACAAAGTGAAGGTGAATAGGTTGGTTTTGGGGAGGGAATCAAGGAAAGTGATGAGACCAGAATAGTTGATTCTAGAAGATAGTTGTGTTATGACTTATATCCGAAAGTGGGAAGCTAGCAGATGGATAGCTAGTAAACGTTTTCTGAGTGGTGTGTCTTCATGACCTGAACATGTTGTTCGGTGGAAATAGGTAATACCTATTTATACAAGTTGAAGTGAAACGTACTCTGGTCTCATTAAGGAGTGGAAAAATGGGTGAGTAAATGGGAGGAGGTGGTAACCGTTAACGCATGGAATTGATGTTCCATAAAACCGTGAACGCATAAAATTGATGTTCCATAAAAAAGCGTTTCACCATTAACTCCCGGTATTTACTAACAGCCTCATCCTTATGACACTTCCTTATGACGGGCGTAGTGTACGCCGCACGCTGTTGTTGATGGTGGTCTTTAGTTTAGGGTTAAAATCGTAAAACGCTAAACCCTAGCAGAATTTAAAACATGCATTTACTAGGGGCATTTAATAAAATCTTTTAATATGTCTCTAATAATTACCGGGGTATATTTTCCAAATTAGGGTTACGACAAACCAAACCCTAATTCCCCCGTGTGCCTATGGCAAATCATGCCGGCCACACCTAGCCCAAGCTATCCGCGCCATGCCAATCGCACCATGCCATGGCCCTATCTATGCTAGCCACATCTCGTGTGCCAATGGAAAATCATGTCATCCACACCCGAACCGCGCCAAAGCATGCCAATTATGCTAGCCGCACCCTTGTGCCGATGGAAAATCATGCCAGCCACACCTAGCCCAAGTTAGTCGCGCCATGGAAATCACACCGTGCCATGGCCCTAGATATGCTAGCCGCATCTCGTGTGCCAATGGCAAATCATGCCAGCCACACCCTACCGCGCCAAAGCATGCCAACCATGCTAGCCGCACCTCGCGTGCCAATGGTGAATCATGCCAGCCACGCCTAGCCCAAGCTAGCCGCGACATGCCAATCGCACCGTGCCATGGCCCTAGCTATGCTAGACGCATCTCGTGTGCCAATGGAAAATCATGCCAGCCACACCCTACCGCGCCAAAGCATGCCAACCAAGCTATCCGCTCCCCGCGTGCCAATGGCGAATCATGCCAGCCACGCCTAGCCCAAGATAGCCGCGTCATGCCAATCGCACCGTGCCATGGCCCTAGCTATGCTAGCTTCATATCGTGTGCCAATGGAAAATCATTCCAGCCACACCCTGCCGCGCCAAAGCATGCCAACCATGCTAGCCACACCCCGCGTGCCAATGGAAAATCATGCCAGCCACGCCTAGCCCAAGCTAGCCGCGTCATGCCAATCACACCGTGCCATGGACCTAGCTAAGTGTCACACCTTCAAACTCACCAAGAATTTTCTGCGAAAGTGTAACACGGCAGCACAATGGTCTTGTGAATCGAACTTCACCCACTTGCACTTCAGCCTTATAAGTTTGCACCTATGCAAACAACCAACACATCAGGTCAATCAGCGGAAGTCTTTCCAGCCTTCTTTCACTTCTCTAAACTCATCAAATGCACCCCATAATGCACCCAATTCATGCCATACTTTACCAACAACAATCAGCCAACCAAGAACACTTATAACATGACACAATCAACTATTTTTATTGCATCAAAGGGAAGAAATACAAAACTTTCCCACTTGGGGACTTACACAGACTTGTTCACTCCCTGAACTAAGTCTAAGTCTTACAAAAACTCTCCTATTCACTCACATATGCAAACTTCACTCTCACATATGTTAGGCTAACTCTCACACAGGCTAGCTTAACTCTCATACAGGCTAGGCTGCCGAATTTCCCATGCCTTAGGACTATTTATACAGAAGCTTTGCTTGGCCAAACCATGCATAATCGTTACACACGCTAGAGATAGCCATCTGTCTCGGGGAACAGTTTCATAACCGCCAACTACTATGCCAACTGGCCAGTTTTCCTTTAACTTGCGCCAATCGTCCAACACTTGTTCTCTTGGCAGTTAAAACTCTTCTCCCACGATTATAAACTCCTTTATAACCTCTCCTCTTCATCACGCGTCATTGGCATGCTTGTGAAGCTCGTAACCAACTTGTAACCGTCACTTGAGCCTTATTGCGCCACTTGTCTTGGCCTACTGGATTCTGCCTTGTGCCAATGTACAGCCCTCTTGGCCCTGCATTTTTATTACTCTAAGTTAATGCACGGACACTCTTTAGGCTTTACTTGTCGAGGCCAACTCCTTAAGCTCACTCTAGTTACTCATGCGTCACATATGCTTCACTTCGCCAATTAGCTTGACAATAGCAATGCAACTCTTGCATTGCCAACTTGTTTGCATTTTTCAAGCTTTGGCCAGCCTTAAACTAATGCCATATACCAACTCTTGATCTATTCTACACTCTTGCATCATCCTTGAGTTTGGGCCAACTCAATTCCACGGATATGCCTTAATGCCAACATCACATGTTGCATCTGTCACTTTGGATTCGTCTTGCCTTCTCCTTAATGAAGCTTCATTGTGTCAGCCAATAAGCTTCATTCCTTAGCCAAATATCTTTACAATGTAGCGCCACTCTTGCGCTTCATTGGCCCTGCAGGGTCATGTCATTCTCGACACTTAACGGTCTATACAGTATACCGCTATTATGGTTTCGCAATGCGCTATTACGGCGGAACTCTGACTTGGCTTGCAACTCTGTAACGCATCATCGTTATGCGTCACTTGCAGCACCGTAATAGACCTCCCCCACCTAATCTGTTCAACGCCCTCGTTGAACACAACCAAGTATACTCAACATACTTGTTCTTCGGCCTTGTACACTTCTGAGCCACTCAAAATTCAGCAAACTTATTTAGCATTCCTTCTTGCCAAAATTTTTATGCCTAGTACCACATGCCACCACTTAGCTTTACTGCTTTGCTATTGATCCTACTGAATTGTATTGTTGTTTTCACGTTGCGCATACGTTCCAACTCCCACTACAACCGTATATCAACACCCAAATGCAATTTCGAAATTCTTCTTGCCAATTCCCTGAATTGTGCTTGAATTTCACATGAATCATTTGCGCCTAAGTGTACGCACTGAGTGATTCTTCTCAATTTGATCATCATGATCATTGCCATCGCTTTCCGACTTCTCCTCTTGCATCTCACTCAACGTGATAAGGACTTATAAATGACTTGGCTTCATTTTCAATCAATTTTGTTAGGAACTTTCCGTTGAACTGTTGTTCTCCGCGCTCTTCATTAAGCACGTCACAAAGTGAATAGGGGTTCTATTTGCATTAGACACCCGAATTCAACACTTCATGCCTCTCCAAACTCTGATTATGCAAACAACATTCAAGAACTCATTTCTATGAATGTGGTCACCAAGTATAAACTCTATACTTATGCCATTTTGCATACCCGAACTGGAATGGTGAGTTTTCTTTGCTTAACTTCCATGCAACAAAACTATTGAGTTGCACAGCCCATTTAAAACTGTGACTAACTATCTCTTTGGACATATCATTAGATAACCCTTTAGATGTCCATATGCTATGCCTTCAAAGCCAATATGTCTCCAAATACTTCTTTGAATTGCATTGTTAATTTCCTGGAAAGTGTGTGTGTCTTTCTCTAAGGCCATGAGTTCTACCCAACTCATGCTTGTTGATGATGTGATTTCTTACTTGCTGCATTGCTTGCACCGTCGCTGCCCATCTGTCGTCGTGCTATTCTGCAATTCCCAAACAGCAACATCACTTCTACACCAACTAGGACCCTTGTCCTATGCTTTGCTTATTAGCTTTCAACTTGTCTTGCTATTGCATACGTTAGGCTAAGTATGCTACTTGCAGCATCTCCCCATGAACTAGTTTTACATCGTAAATAAAGAGGCAAGGCTTTATAAATGAAAACACCCTCGTTCATTACTGCTCTTACACAACAAGACCATGTACCATTACATGATTGATCATCAACTGATCTCTTCTGGAAAGCTAAAACTTCATTAACAAAGCAACTTGCTTACACCAAAGCAAATTATGTACAAACTTGAAGACTCAAATAAAAGTCTGTACAACCAAACTCTACACACAAAGTTTGCAACAACCAACAACTCAAGATACATAAAACAAGGCCAAAAACACTCTCGTTTTGGCATCAAAGTGTCGCCAATGGAGACAGCAAAACTTATTCTTGTTTTTAGCTTAGTTTCTTTCTTTGTCGAAGTGAGCGACAACTTCGCTGCGTGGTCTCTTCCTTGAACCTTCACTTCGGTCTTCACGAGTCTTGCTGGAATGACCCCCATAGTCATTCCCAACTGATAAATTAAGTTGTGCTTTGAGTGGACAGCTTTTAGCGAAGTGTAAACCTTTGCAAATGAAACATCCCCTATACTTCCGGGCTAAAGGGAATAATTCATCTTCCTTCGGTTCATGCTTGCGCTTCGCCTCAGATTTTTCCTTCCTTTTGGCTTCACCTTCACATCTTTGCACATCTTCAGTCATTGTGTAACTAGTAAGCCCTCTTACCGCTGGAATAGCCATCTGGATACTCTGGATTTTGCGCCTCTTAAGTTCGGCAATCACACTTGAACTTGCGCCAGCCATAAATTGGAACATCTAATCTTCTTCACTCATGCCACATACTTCTTGCACCAATGAAAGGAAGTTTTCAACATAGGCCTGTGGTGTACTCGTCATTTTTAGCCTACGTAAACTTTCTCTTGCATACCAAGCACCATTTCTCGGCCAGAACTGACATCTCAGTCCCTCTTTCATGTCATCCCATGACATAGGATTGGTATAACCATCCGCTTCATCTTCTTGCAGCATAGTTCTCCACCAAACCTTTGCATCACCACCAAGGTAATTGCCTGCGAGAGTAACTTTTTGTTCTTCCCTAGTTCCATTCGCTTCAAAGTATGTCTCAACGTCATACAAGAAATTCTCAATTTCTCTAGCATTTCTGGAACCTGCGTAAATTCTTGGCTTGGAGACTCGATTTGAGCTTTCTCCATGCACGTTTGCCCCTACAAACATGCCGTTACTGATTAACCCGCGAATACTTGCCACTTCCTCAGACATTTGCTTCGCATGGCTTGTTATTATGGTCTTTATGTCACAGAATTTCTCCTTCAATTCAGTCACTTCATCATTGGTTTCACAATTTAACAAGGTTGCATCGGACACCTTGTCCTCGACTTCACCTATCCTTTCGTCAAATTCTTTAAACCAATATGATGTTCTTCCTTCAAGTAGGTCTATCCTACCCTTATCTTCGGAAACAAGAGGATTTACAAGGCTATCACAGCCCATGTCTATGACAAAATCATCAAGATTACTGCCATACTCCTCAAGCTGATCAAACGTACCCGGTAGTTCTTCGTCGATCATCATGCCATTAGAACTCATTTCTAATGCAATATTCTGAAAATAATGCGCCACTTACTTGCTTACAGGAAAATAGCTTTAGAGGGAAAGAATCACTAGTGTATTATCCAACAAATACACTCGAACTGTGCACCAAACACAGCTCTGATACCCGAAACTGTCACACCTTCAAAATCACCAAGAATTTTCTGCGAAAGTGTAACCCGGCAGCACAATGGTCTTGTGAATCGAACTTCACCCACTTGCACTTTAGCCTTATAAGTTTGCACCTATGCAAACAGCCAACACATCAGGTCAATCAGCGGAAGTCTTTACAACCTTCTTTCACTTCTCTAAACTCATCAAATGCACCCCATAATGCACCCAATTCATGCCATACTTTACCAACAACAATCAGCCAACCAAGAACACTTAGAACATGACACAATCAACTCTTTTTATTGGATCAAAGGGAAGAAATACAAAACTTGCCCACTTGGGGACTTACACCGACTTGTTCACTCCCTGAACCAAGTCTAAGTCTTACAAAAACTCTCCTATTCACTCACATATGCAAACTTCACTCTCACATATGTTAGGCTAACTCTCACACAGGCTAGCTTAACTCTCACACAGGCTAGGCTGCCGAATTTCCCATGCCTTAGGACTATTTATACAGCAGCTTTGCTTGGACAAATCGTGCATAACCGTTACACACGCTAGAGACAGCCATCTGTCTCGGGGAGCAGTTTCATAACCGCCAACTACTATGCCAATCGCGCTTTTCCTTTAACTTGCGCCAATCGTCCAACACATGTTCTCTTGGCAGTTAAAACTCTTCTCCCACGATTATAAACTCCTTTATAACCGCTCCTCTTCATCACGCGTCATTGGCATGCTTGTGAAGCTCGTAACCAACTTGTAACCGTCACTTGAGCCTTATTGCGCCACTTGTCTTGGCCTACTGGATTCTGCCTTGTGCCAATGTACAACCCTCTTGGCCCTGCATTTTTATTACTCTAAGTTAATGCACGGACACTCTTTAGTCTTTACTTGTCGAGGCCAACTCCTTAAGCTCACTCTAGTTACTCATGAGTCACATATGCTTCACTTCGCCAATTATCTTGACAATAGCAATGCAACTCTTGCATTGCCAACTTGTTTGCATTGTTCAAGCTTTGTCCAGCCTTAAAATAATGCCATAGACCAACTCTTGATCTATTCTACACTCTTGCATCATCCTTGAGTTTGGGCCAACTCAATTCCACGGATATGCCTTAATGCCAACATCACATGTTGCATCTGTCACTTTGGCTTCGTCTTGCATTCTCCTTAATGAAGCTTCATTGTGTCAGCCAATAAGCTTCATTCCTTAGACAAATATCTTTACAATGTATCGCCACTCTTGCTCTTCATTGGCCCTGCAGGGTCATGTCATTCTCGACACTTAACGGTCTATACAGTATACCGCTATTATGGTTTCGCAATGCGCCATTACGGCGGAACTCTGACTTGGATTGCAACTCTATAACGCATCATCATTATACGTCACTTGCAGCACCGTAATACTAAGCTAGCCGCATCTTGTCTGCCAATGGCAAATCATGCAATCCACACCCTACCGCGCCAAAGCATGCCAACCATGCTAGCCTCACCCCACGTGTCAATGGAAAATCATGCCAGCCACGATAGCCCAAGCTAGCCGCGCCATGCCAATTACACCATGCTATGGCCCTAGCTATTCTAGACACACCCAGCGCGACAATGGAAAATCATGCCAGCCACGCCTATCCCAAGCTAGCCGCGCCATGCCAATCGCACCAAGCCATGTGTCACACCTTCAAACGCCCTAGGAATTTTCTGCGAAAGTGTAACCCGGAAGTACAATGGTTCTGTGAATAAAGCTTCACCCACTTGCACTTCAATCTTATAAGTTTGCACCTTTGCAAACATCCAACACTTCAGGTTAACTGCGGAAGTCTTTACATCCTTCTTTCACTTCTCTAAACTCATCAAATGCACCCCATAATGCACTCAATTCATGCCATACTTTACCAACAACAATCATCCAACCAAGAACACTTAGAACATGACACAATCAACTCCTTTTATTGCATCAAAGGGAAGAAATACAAAACTTGCCCACTTGGGGACTTACACAGACTTGTTCACTCCTTGAACCAAGTCTAAGTCTTACAAAAACTCTCATATTCACTCACATATGCAAATTTCACTCTCACATATGTTAGGCTAACTCTCACACAGGCTAGCTACCGAATTTCCATTGCCTTAGGACTATTTATATAGCAGCTTTGCTTGTCCAAACCGTGTACAACCGTTGCACACGCATGGGACAGCCATCTGTCCCATGGAGCAGTTCTGTAACCGCCAGTAACCATGACAACTGACCAGTTTTCTTCTAACTGACTCCAATCATCCAACACCTATTCTATTGTAGTTAGAACTCTTGCTCCCACATTTATAAACTCCTTTATAACCGGTCTACTTCATTATGCGTCATTGGCATGCTTGTGAAGCTCGTAACCAACTTGTAACAGTCACTTGAGCTATATTGCGCCACTTATTGCGCCATACTGAACTCTTCCAAGCTCCAACATTCAACCCACTTGGCCTTGCATTTTTATTACTCTACGCTAATGCACGGACACTCTTCAAGATTTACTTGTCCATGCCAACTCTTTAAGCTCACTCTAGTTACTCATGCGTCACATATACTTTACTTCACCAATTATCTTGACAACAGCAATGCAACTCTTGCATTACTAACTTGTTTGCATTGTTCAAGCTTTGGCCAATCTTGAACTAATTCCATAGACCTACTCTTGATCTATTTCACTCTTCTTACATCATCCTTGAGTTTGGGCCAACTCAACTTCACGGATATGCCTATCTATCACTTTGGTCACGTATTGCCTTTCCTTAATGAAGCTTCATTGTGTCGGTCAATAAGCTCCATTCTTTTGCCAAATGTCTTTACAATATAGTGCTATACTTGCAATACATTGTCCTTGTGGGTTTATGCCATTCTCAGCACTTAACAGTCTATACAGTATACCGCTATTATGGCTTCGCAATGCGCTATTATGGATTTGCAATTTGCCGCTATGGCTGCATCCTGACTTGGCCTGCAACTCTGTGACGCGTAATCATCATGCGACACTTGGAGCATCGTAATAGACCTCCCCCACCTAATCCGTTCAACGCCCTCATTGAACGCAACCAAGTATTCTCAACATACTCGTTCTTCGGCCTTGTAAACTTCTGAGCCACTCAGAATTCAACAAATTTGTTTGGCTTTCCTTCTTGCTAAAGCTTTATGCCTAGTAACACATGCCATCACTTAGCTTTACTTATTTTCTATTGATCCTACTGTCTTGCACTGTTGTTTTCACGTTGCGCATACATTCCAACTCCCACTACAACCGTATATCAACCCCCAAATGCAATTTCAAAATTCTTATTGCCAATTCCCTAAATTGTACTTGAACTTCGCATAAATCATTTGCGCCTAAGTGTACGCACTTAATAATTCTTCTCTATCTGATCACCATGATCATTGCCATCGCTTCCCGACTTTGCCTCTTGCATCTCACTCAACGTGACAAGGACTTGTAAACGACTTGGATTCATTTTCAATCAGTTTTATCGATTACTTCACCGTTGAACTGTTTTTCTCCACTCTCCTCATTAAGCACGTCACAAAGTGAATAGGGGTTCTCTTTGCATTAGACACCCGAATTCGCACTTCATGCCTCGCCAAACTCATATTATGCAAGCATCATTCAAGAACTCATTTCTCTGAATGTGGCTACCAAGTATAAACTCTATACTTATGCCATCTTGCATACCCGTACTAGAATGGTGAGTTTTCTTTGCTTAACTTCCATGAAACAAAACTATTGAGTTGCACAGCCCATTTAAAACAATGACTAACTATCTCTTCGGACATATCATTAGATAACCCTTTAGCTGTCCATATGCTATGCCTTCAAAGCCAATATGTCTCCAAATACTTCTTTGAACTGCATTGCTACTTGCCTGGAAAGTGTGTGTGTCTTTCTCTAAGGCCATGAGTTCTACCCAACTCATGCTTGTTGATAAAATGATTTCTTACTTGCTGCATTGCTTGCACAGTCGCTGCCCATCTGCCGTCATGCCATTTTGCAATCCCCAAACAACAACATCATTTCTACGTCAACTAGGACCCCTATCATATGCTTTTCTTATTATCTTTCAACTTGTCTTGCTATTGCATACATTAGGCTAAGTATGCTACTTGCAGCATCTCCCAATGAACTAGCTTTACATCGTAAATAAAGAGGCAAGACTTTATAAACAAAAACACCCTCATTCATTACTGCTCTTACATAGCAATACCATGTACCATTACATGATTGATCATTCACTTGATCACTTTTGTAAAGCTAAAACTTCATTCTCAAAGAAACTTGCTTACACCAAAGCAAAGTATATACAAACTTAAATACTCAAATAAAAGTCTGTACAACCAAACTCTACACACAGAGTTTGCAACAACCAACAACTAAAGCTACATAAAATAAGGCCAAGAACACTCTTTGTTCTGGCATCAAAGTTTCTCCAATGGAGACAGCAACACTTACTGTAGTTGCAGGTTTTCCTACAACACACCCCTTATCAAATCTTGATAACAATTCCTAGATCTAAATATAAAAATGGTGATAAAAATATTAAAATTATAAATAAACACCAAGATTTTTTACGTGGTTCGATCAATGTGATCTACATCCACGGATCTTTACTATAATAATTTGTAACTACATTAATTTACATTTACAATCTCCATTAATGGAGTTCTTGGAAGAATTCTAGATCTAGTTTTGGGGAAGAAGATGATAAAGAAATTACATTTTCTCTCTCTAAAAATCTCTCTCTGCAAAAGAACTTTCTCTCTCCTCCTAAAATTATCTCTCCCTTTCTCTCTCCTACTCTCTTCTTTATATAGGTAATTACATAGTGGATGACAGCTCATTTACAGCTAAGCTTTCCCTTAATTTCGGATCTGAGTTCTGCGGTAATATCCTTCGCAAGCTTTCTTCATTTCTCTCAAGTTTCGGTTACATTTCCCTCAAGTCTCTCCATGTCTCGCAGGATTCTTCCTTCTTACTACATTTCTTGCGAACTATCACCTTATTCTTGCGAGTAATGATAAAATCTTTACATATTTCGTCATTTCTTATAATTATTTGCGACACTTGCCATGTGTGGCAGAAATCCTTGCAAGAGCGTTGTTGTTGCGAGATTCTTCTCCTACATTTTGCCTCTTTTTTCTTGAATATTGCTTGAAGAGCAATCTTTAAGAAAAAACTCGTTGTTGTAGTAGTCTCTGATCTTTGTTGACGAAGGAACTAGCGAAAGAATACCAAACTTAAAAAGTATATACTTCCTCTATTCTTTTGCGAAGTTCTGAAGCTTTGATAAGTAATTAGAAGTATCATCTTTTGAAGTACACGAAGTATGAAGAATGAAGTATGAGAAGTATCCTTGAAGAAGTATAAGAAGTACTCAATCCTCGAAATATATGAAGTATCCTCTCTTGAATGAAAAATATTGCCTCTATTCATGCGAAATTATTTCTTCATTTTTGGTGAGAATTCTTGCCCATTTTGGAAATGATTCTTGCCGAGAAGATAAAGAACATAAAATATTTTCTTGGTAATCCCTAACTGCCTCTGTTCTTTATCTATGAAGGAGAATCCTTGAGAAAATGTTGAATGATTAAATTGCTTCTTTATTCTTATCTTGCTTCTGCCTCAAGTGATAATCACTTTAAGAAAATAATCACATTCTGCAAAATAATCACAATTCCTGCGAAATTCTGGGTGAATTTGCGAATTTATGAATGAGTCTGCGTGATTATGAATAACCTTGCTAATTTCTGAACATTTCTGCGAATTATGAATAGTGCTCAAATAGTACTCCGAATTATGAATAGTCCTGCGAATAGTGTCGCAAATAGTGCCACAAATAGTGCTGCGAATAATGGATCAAAATATGAATAGTCCTGCGAAATTTCAAGGTATTATTCTCATTTCGACGCGGTAAAAGTGATGTAGCTTTAAATTGCTTCCATTCTCCATTTCTTTGTATTTTTCTTTAGTGAATATATTCCTCTTTATTCCCGCAGGTTCATTCTCTTGTGCCTCATTTTTATGGCTCATTGTATCTCATTATTATTTTCTCCACTGTTTTTTTTTTCTTCAATATAATTATCTTCGCAAGTTTATTTGCGTTCTCTCTAGTGGTCTTATTTTTTTGTTGGCCTGTAAAACTTGTGTACTTCTCTCTTTCTTTCTTGCGACTATTTTCTGCGACAAATTGTAATTTCCATTCTATGCATTCCCATACTTGCCTCTTGTTACTGATCTGTAATGAAATAAGACTAATATAAAGTCATTAGCAATCTGTTATACGCTTGTAGGTATAACCTCTCTTGTGGTCTTATTTTTCCTTCCTAGTTAAAGGTCTTATTATGCCACTTGTCTGCGACAAGATCGCAGGACATTCTTACTTTTATATGTAATAATCCATTGATCTTGTCTTATCATTTATTTTGATCTCTGCGACAATATGATAAATCTAAGCCATATTGTGAGATTAATCTCTCTTTGCTTTTTAAGACTTATGACATTGCCGTCTTTGCGATGAAATCGCAGGACGTCTTTGCGATTTATATCCTCTTATCATTGATTTCATTTATCTCATCTTTTGATCTTATCGCAAAAACCCATTGATTTCATCTTAACATTTCTCTTGAGGCTTTTTGGCATGTCACGCGACAATATGACGGGCCTAATTATTCTTGCGAATATAAAGTCCCATGACATTGCCGTCTGTGTCACGCGACAATATGACGAGCCTAAATATTATTGCGAATATAAAGTCCCATGACATTGCCGTCTTTTTTGATACACAACTCCCTAATGGAGGGTATCGCCCTTATCTCTCCCCCTGGTTGCCCCTTCAAGGAGACGTACTTCTGCCATACAAGACTATCTCCTCACATCCGGTTCTAGAAACAACCAGTTGTTTTCGTAGCCTCTTATCCTTTATGCATATATGGCTTATAGTTACGAGACTACACCCTAGAGGGGTTTTCTTCGGGCCGAACACATCATAAGCCAAGACTTGCCATGGATGGCCAGGGTAGGTTCATCCGTCCCGGGCACCCACAACTCAACCGTGTACCTCGGCGCCTTGATCATACTTTGCATTCCTTAGGAGAAACTCTCGGGCGCCCAACCAGGGTATAACATTATATAGCTAGGAACCCAAGTTATCTCTCCTGGATGGATTTTCTATAATCCCAATCTCCATGACTAGGTTCCAGCAGCAGTATAGCCTTTCCCATAGTCATGCAAAGAGATACCCCCTTATGACGCACTTTAAGGATATTGCCTCTTACGGAATAGAATCCGAGAACTAAGGTGTACGCCATAAAGGTTCGTCCCATTCTTGTATGTTTTAGGCGATTTGCGCCCGTCTTATGCATTTGCATTTCTCTCTTGCGAAATTTTATTCGCGTCTTTTGCGATAATTTCGCATTTCTTTACTCTTTCATTTCTTGCGATAATTCCGCCATGTTATGCAATTGCATTTCTCTCTTGCGAAATTTTATTCGCGTCTTTTGCGATAATTTCGCATTTCTTTACTCTTTCATTTCTGTCATTTCTTCTTTCATTCTCATAATATCATTTTTGAAGTAAATTCTCTGTAAAATATTTTGAAATCTTAAAAATCCTCTTTGAAACCTTGCGATTATATCGCGTCTTTAAATCAAAAATGTTCTATAGAAATATAAAAATTTAATCTTCTCTGTTTTTTGTAACTTTGAAATCTTTGAAAATTTTTGAGATCTTTAAATTTTTTGCGATGAATTCTTTTTTTGAATCTTGCGATTGTATCACAATCTAAAAAATCTTTGAAATGTTTTGAAATCTTAGAAATTTTAGAAATCTTGCGATTATATATCGCTTTTGATAAATAAAATCAAAAATCTTTCTCGCAAAAATGATAGATAAAATATTCAAGGAAATGGTACTTATCTTTTGCGGCTTGCTCTTGTCTCTTGGGAAGTATATGATTTGCTTGAAAATTGAGAAGAAATGAGAAATGAAGTCTTGCAAAATTAACTCTTGATCTACCTCTTGTGTAATGTTGCACCATACCAATTGTTCTAACCCTCCCTTGCAAAATATGTCTGCGAAATAATCTCCCACTTTCTTCTTGCTTGCTAGTCAATTGCCTGCATGAAATAGTTTGGAGTACTTTAGCGGGATTGGACAAACTGGGCTTGAATATTTAATCAATTTTTCTTGGTACTCATTTTTTATTTACGCTTGTATTTAGGAAAGAATAAACATGTCTGCAAAGAGAATCTGCGAAGATAATGAATTAATTAGTTGTTGCGAAGATAATGAATTAATTATCTGTTATTTCTTTCTCCTGCGAAGTAAACTTAACTACTGCGAATTATCGCAACACTTGACTACTGCTCTAATGGAAGTTTAACAACAGGAATGATTTCTGAATTCGTCATTGGCTCCACTTGGTCCTTGTATGTTGCTGTATCTTGCGAGCTAACGCTAAACTACTGTGAGCTGATGCTAGACTACTTCTGTTGCTTGCTCATGGTCATTCTTTCGCAGATTAGCAAATAACTAGGTGAGTGTAGATGGCTTCTTCTTAGCTGATAAAATGAAAGAAAATGGCATGATGATGCTCTTGTCCATCTTTCACGTTTGAATTTGGCTGAAATGGTTAATGAAGCAACTTTTCCATTCTGCGGCAAATGTAAGCCTTGATGGCTTATTTATTATTGGTTGGTTGGACTTTCTTTACGCTGGTTATGATTTAGGCAAAATAAACATTTCTGCGAACTAAATGAATTTCTGCGAAATATGCATTCTTGTTGAAAATGTCCGCACGGTAAATGTCATCTTTACTGGCTGCTGTCTGCTAAAAAGAGGCATAGTTTAGTCTTGTTGACAAGATAGTTTTCCTTTCATTTCTTCCTTGAATTTTGCTATTGCTGCGGTGAAATACTCTTTCTGCGATGAAATATTCTTCTTCTTTATATTCTTCTTACATTACTATTCTTTGGCCTCGTTCCTTATCAAATCTGTGAAGTTAACAAAAATACAAACAAGATACTGTGTTAAGAATAAAATAAAGTAGCTATTTTTCATACTATCAACTGATGAAGTCTGCACCCCTTCGTCATTTTACTTCGCCTGTTAAATCTTCTTACTGTTCGACCTGCCTACTTCTTCCTTTAATTGATACTTTCATTTCTTTGCTTTTCAAAATATAAAACATTTAATTGCATATGTAGTTAGCTTTCCCTCCTGTTGCTGTAAAGGTTAAACGGCAATTACTACTCTGATGACCACTGTCCTAAACTGTGCACAGATTCTCTAAAAGCTTGTCCATGATCCTACTACTACTCCCCTTCTTAGACATCATCACCAACGATGAGGCTTTCTTTTGCTGATGGTGTAAACTCACTATAATCACATTTTCTAACTCTGTCTTTCAATTACATTTTCTAACTTCCACAGGTCTCTTATACTCCTTCCTTTCTTCAGTATCCCGCTCTCTTATATTTCATGTTAATGTGTTGGCTTATCTTTACATTGTATAGGGGATGAACTGTGCAACATTCAACTCTTCTTTGCTAACTTAACACAGACAAAAACAAGGTATTTGTTGGTCTCTGGCACTGCTACCAATTCGTTGATGTTCTCTTCGCAGCATATTATATTCTTTGGTTGCACTATCTTCGCACAATGCTTATACGTGCTCTCCTCGCAGCGTCACTGTTTTCTCTTCGCAGCAGTGTTATTGACTGTCTTCTTCTCCTTTGTTTCTTCATATATTTCTCACGTTACATTGTTACGTTTGAAACCTCCCCTACGTTACTTCGCAAGTTGCTTTATGTTGCTGGCTTAGATTCTTTGTTATGAACTGGATATACCTCCTCGTCATAGGTTGGTTTTCTGGACTACTGCATTTCCTGAACTACTCTTAGTACTTTCTTTTCTTTCATCATTCTTCGCTGATACTTGATTTTCCGCAACTTCTTCCTTCATTCTAACTTTTAATTTCGCTGGTGTTTTTGCTCTTTTTTTTTTCTTTTTCTTTTTTTTGCGTAAAATATTCATTCCTTGAATTAAAATAATGCATTCATTCCTTTCTTCCTTCGCGTAACATTCATTTCTTGTTGATCTTCTTTTTTGCGCAACATTCATTTCTTCATTTAGTCGTCATGTGCTTGTTTGCTCTTCATTTGTCGCAAATTGGTGTAAACTTCGCATAATGTATCATTTGCTGCTGCTTCTGCCTCTGATATGTTTTCTTTCTTCGCAAGAATGGTTGGCAATAGGAATCACCAAATTATTTATTGTTAAGAATTTTGTAAATCTAGCTTTTCATCCTATTTCTTCGCAAAAAACTTTGCTACCGTGGACCATATCTTTGCCTTTGCCTCAAGCACGTGAGATCTGTACACCCTTAGAGTTGCGATTATGACTATCCCCTTATTTAATTTTCGCAAATGCTTTCTCTATTTTTCCATACATGTTTGTGTTTATAGAATATTTCAGTCATATATGCTGCAAACAATCAGTAAATTTGGTTAGCAATCTATAGATCATTAAGATGTATAATGTTTCCCTGCGAAGAATGAAGATTTTCTATGAAATCTACTAGTTTTTGTTCTTGCGAAAAGTTAAATCTCTATCCAACAGAAAATCTTGAAATTTGATTTTTCAGAGATTCATTAAACAAATTCGTAAAACAAAATTTGGTTACTACAAATTTGTAGCAAAAACATTTTTAAATTCAAGACTACCGTAAAAAATCAACTTTTACAAAAAACAAAATTTAGGTTTTATAAAAATTCATCTTTCCAATTTTCGTCTTGGAATTCAAAGATCCAAAAAATGAAATAAAGAATAAGAAAAGTGAGAAGAGATGTGTCCTTTTTATTGAGAAATTTTGCTGCAGGAGACGTGTATGGTTCTGCTTTGCGTTGAGTTTGTTGTAATTAATTTCTTCCATGAATCTGTTCCTGTGTCAACATCTTGAATATTGCTGCTACTTATCTGCTGAAAGGATATATTCCTCCTAAACCGCCTTGTTTTCCTCTGAAATTTATAGATCCAGTATAACTCATGATCAACCATAGTTAATTTCTTTGAATCTTCTTCCAACCAACAATTAATAGACTTGTTTCTAGCGCCAAAATGTAGTTGCAGGTTTTCCTACAACACACCCCTTATCAAATCTTGATAACAATTCCTAGATCTAAATATAAAAATGGTGATAAAAATATTAAAATTATAAATAAACACCAAGATTTTTTACGTGGTTCGATCAATGTGATCTACATCCACGGATCTTTACTATAATAATTTGTAACTACATTAATTTACATTTACAATCTCCATTAATGGAGTTCTTGGAAGAATTCTAGATCTAGTTTTGGGGAAGAAGATGATAAAGAAATTACATTTTCTCTCTAAAAATCTCTCTCTGCAAAAGAACTTTCTCTCTCCTCCTAAAATTATCTCTCCCTTTCTCTCTCCTGCTCTCTTCTTTATATAGATAATTACATAGTGGATGACAGCTCATTTATAGCTAAGCTTTCCCTTAATTTCGGATCTGAGTTCTGCGGTAATATCTTTCGCAAGCTTTCTTCATTTCTCTCAAGTTTCTGTTACATTTCCCTCAAGTCTCTCCACGTCTCACATGATTCTTCCTTCTTACTACATTTCTTACGAACTATCACCTTATTCTTGCGAGTAATGATAAAATATTTACATATTTCGTCATTTCTTATAATTATTTGCGACACTTGCCATGTGTGGCAGAAATCCTTGCAAGAGCGTTGTTGTTGCGAGATTATGCTCCTACACTTACTCTTGTTCTTAGCTTAGTTTTCTAACTTTGTCGAAGTGAGCAACGACTTCGCTGCGTGGTCTCTTCCTTTAACCTTCACTTCGGCCTTTACGAGTCTTGCTAGAATGACCCCCATAGTCATTCCAAACTGATACATTAAGTTGTGCTTTGAGTGGACAACTTCTTGCGAAATGCAAACCTTTGCAGATGAAACATCCCCTATACTTCCAGGCTGAAGGGAATAATTCATCTTCCTTCGGTTCATGCTTGCGCTTGCTGCCTACATATTTTTCCTTCCTTTTGGATTCACCTTCACAGATTTGCACATCTTCAGTCGTTGTGCAGCTAGTAAGTTCTCTTACCACTTGAATAGCCATCTGGATACTCTGGATTTTGCGCTTCTTAAGTTCATCAATCACACTTGAACTTGCGCCAGCCAGAAATTGGAACATCTGATCTTCTTCACTCATGCCACGTACTTCTTGCACCAATGCAATGAAGTTTTCAGCATAGGCTTGTGGTGTACTCGTCATTTTCAGCATACGTAAACTTTCTATTGCATACCAAGCACCATTGCTTGGACAGAACTGACATCTCAGTCCATCTTTCATGTCATTCCATGACATAGGATTGGCATAACCAGCCGCTTCATCTTCTTGCAGCATAGTTCTCCACAAAACCTTTGCATCACCACCAAGGTAATTTCCTGCGAGAGTTACTTTTTGTCATTCCCCAGTTCCATTCGCCTCAAAGTATGCCTCAACGTCATACAACAAATTCTCAATTTCTCTAGCATTTCTGGAACCTGCGTAAATTCTTGGCTCGGAGACTCGACTTGAGCTTTCTCCATGCACGTTTCCTCCTACAAACATGCCGTTACTGATTAACCCGCGAATGCTTGCCACTTCCTCAGACATTTGCTTCGCATGGCTTGTTAGTATGGTCTTTATGTCACTGAATTTCACCTTCAATTCAGTCACTTTAGCATTGGTTTCACAATTCAACAAGGTTGCATCAGACACCTTGTCCTCGACTGCACCTACCCTTTCGTCAAATTCTTTAAACCAATCTGGTGTCCTTCCTTCAAGTAGGTCTAACCTACCCTTATCTTCAGAAACAAGAGGATTTTCAAGGCCATCACAGCGCATGTCTATGAAAAAATCATCAAGATTACTGCCATACTCCTCAAGCTGATCAAACGTATCCGGTATTTCTTCATCGATCATCATGCCATTAGAACTCATTTCTAAAGCAATACTCTGAAAATAACGCGCCACTTACTTGCTCACAGGAAAATAGCTTAAGAGAGAAAGAAGTCTTAGTGTATTATCCAACAAATACACTTGAACTGTGCACCAAACACAGCTCTGATACCCGAATTGTCACACCTTCAAATGCCCTAGGAATTCTCTACGAAAGTGTAACCCGGCAGCAAAATGGTTCTGTGAATAAAGCTTCACCCACTTGCACTTCAGCCTTATAAGCTTGCACCTTTGCAAACAGCCAACACTTCAGGTTAATAGGGAAAGTCTTTACAGCCTTCTTTTACTTCTCTAAACTCATCAAATGCACCCCATAATGCACTCAATTCATGCCATACTTTACCAACAACAATCAGCCAACCAAGAACACTTAGAACATGACACAATCAACTCCTTTTATTACATCAAAGGGAAGAAATACAAAACTTTCCCACTTGGGGACTTACACAGACTTGTTCACTCCTTGAACCAAGTCTAAGTCTTACAAAAACTCTCATATTCACTCACATATGCAAACTTCACTCTCACATATGTTAGGCTAACTCTCACACAGGCTAGCTACTGAATTTCCCATGCCTTAGGATTATTTATACAGCAGCTTTGCTTGGCCAAACCGTGTACAACAGTTTCTGTAACCGCCAGTAACCGTGCCAACTGACCAGTTTTCTTCTAACTGACGCCAATCATCCAACACATGTTCTATTGCAGTTAGAACTCTTTCTCCCACGTTTATAAACTCCTTTATAACCGTTCTACTTTATCATGCGTCATTGGCATGCTTGTGAAGCTCGTAACCAACTTGTAACCGTCACTTGAGCTATATTGCACCACTTCTTGCGTCATACTGAATTCTGCCACGCTCCAACATTCAGCCCTCTTGGCACTGCATTTTTATTAATCTAAGCTAATGCACGGACACTCTTTAGGCTTTACTTGTCGAGGCCAACTCCTTAAGCTCACTCTAGTTACTCATGCGTCATATATACTTCACTTCACCAATTAGCTTGACAACAACAATGCAACTCTTGCATTACTAACTTGTTTGCATTGTTCAATCTTTGGCCAATCTTGAACTAATTCCATATACCTACTCTTGATCTATTTCACTCTTCTTACATCATCCTTAAGTTTGGGCCAACTCAACTTCACGGATATGCCTCAAATGCCAACATCACATGTTGCATCTATCACTTTGGCCATGTATTGCCCTTCCTTAATGAAGATTCATTGTGTCGGTCAATAAGCATTATTCCATAGCCAAATGTCTTTACAATGTAGTGCTACACTTGCGCTACATTGGCCCTGTGGGTTTATGCCATTCTCAGCACTTAACTGTCTATACAATATACCGCTATTATGGCTTCACAATACGCTATTATGGCTTTGCAATTGGCCGGTATGGATGCATCCTAACTTGGCCTGCAACTCTGTGATGCGTAATCATCATGCGACACTTGCAGCACCGTAATACCATGGCCCTAGCCATGCTAGCCACGTATCATATGCCAATGGCAAATCATGCCAGCCACACCTAGCCTGAGCTAGTCGCGCCATGCCTCGGCCCTAGACACGCCATGCACCCATGGAAAACCTTTGGTCCGATATGCCAAACCACACCAAAGCATGCCATGCTACGCCAAGGCATGCCATGATAGCCTGGCCATGCCGTCGTCCCTCATGAAATCTTCCTGAGTTTTGCTTTCAGGCTGTTTTTCTCTCCCGAACGAGTTCAAAACATAAATCTCCTCACGTAAGGAGATAGGAAATTTTTTTCCGGTTGATTTGAGGGGATGACTATCAAAATCCGAGCCCGTACTAGAATTCTGTAGCGTTTCTAGTGAAGGGAACCAAAAAGGGTTTCTAAACCAAATTGAAGCCAGGTACCCATCAACGGTTGCCCTTCAATCCCAGGAGCAAATCCTGGCCGTATAAAGTCTCCTCATGACTTTATCCCTAGCTTGGTCACGTACCTAGCCAAGCTAGCCGCGCCATGCCTTGCCATGGCCCCTCATGCCACGCCACCATACTGGCCTTCCCCATGCAGCTACCAAATTGAAGCCAGGCACCCATCCACAGTTTCCCTTCAATCCCAGGAGCAAATCCTGGCCGTAAAAATTCTCCTCATGACTTTATACCTAGCTTGGTCATATACCTAGCTGTCACATGCCCATTTAATCGCCTAAAATTTTCATGGGACATGACCGGAAATACTATGTAGTTCAGTGAATCAAATTCACCCACAAGTACTCAGCCTTGCACACTTGCATCAAAGTATGCATCTTCCATCACTCATAAGGAAATACGCAACAGAAGTCTTTTCTTCTTTCTCTCTAACTCTTCATGCCCCCATAAGCATAAGAGGTTCTTCCATGCACTTCAACACTTCTCACACATCATCAGAAACATAATGAACACAAAGGACTAACACAATAAACCCATTTTATTGCATTAAGGAAGATTATACAAAACTCGTCCATCACATGGACCAAAAACAGGGCATTCACCCTCTTGGTGAATGCCTAACTCTCCCAAACATGAGAATAACTCTATCCTATATAGCCTACTGATTTTCCTACTCCTTAGGATTATTTATACAGTGGTTACAATGGCCAAAACCGTGCACAACACTTGCACACGCATGGAACAGCCATGTGTCCCATCAGGTAGTTTCTATAACCGCCACCTTGCTTTTCAACCGCCACCTTTTGTGTTGTCAATCCAACAGATGACACATCTGTTCTTGGTGGTTATGAACACTTTAATATGGTTATAAAAACACTTTATAACCGTTCCAACTTGTCTTGCTTCATTGGCATGCTTGCAAAGCCAATAACCAATTCCTAACTGTCACTTGAGCCGTATTGCACCACTTGTTGCGCCATACTGGATTCTGCCTTGCTCCAACGTTCAGCACTCTTGGCCCTACATTCTTACTACTCTAAACTCATGAACGGATAATTATTAAGCTTCCATCATCGAGGCCAACTACTTAAGCTCACTCTAGTTACTTGTGCGTCATATATGCTTCACTTCTCCAATTAGCTTGACAACTCTTGCATTACCAACTTGTTTGCACTGTTCAGACTTTGTCCATGCCTTGAAACAATGCATAGACTAACTCTTAGTCTATTCCACTCTTCTTGCATCATACTTGAGTTTGGGACAACTCAATTGCATGGATATGCATCGATGCCAAAATTGCATGTTGCATCTGTCAACTTTGGCCATGTCTTGCCTTTCCTAAATGAAGCCTTATTGTGTTGGCCAATAAGCTTCATTCCTTAGCCAAATGTATTTACAATGTAGCGCTACTCTTGTGATTCATTGGCCCTGTAGGGTTATGCCATTCTTGACACTTGACAGTCTATACAGTATACCGCTATTATGGCTTCGCAATACGCCATTACGGCTGAACACTGACTTGTCCTGCAACTCTATGATGCGTCATCATTATGCGTCACTTTTAGCACCATAATATACCTCCCCCACCTAATCCGTTTAACGCCATCGTTGAACGCAACAAAGTATACTCATTATACTTGTTCTCTGGCCTTGTACGCTTCTGATCCCTTCTCAGAAATCAACAAACTTTGTTTGGCCTTTAACCTTGCCAAACTTTTCTTCCTAGTACTTTATGCCATCACTTAGCTTTACTGCCTTTCCATTGATCTTACTGACTTGAACTTTGTTGTTACGTCGCGACCGCTTTCAACTCCATCTCAAATCATATATCAATACCCAAATGCAAACTGGAAATTCTTCTTGCCAACTCCCCGAATTAAACTTGAATTTCACTTGAATCATTTGTGCCTAAGTGTACACAAGCAATGATTCTTCCAACTGATCACAATGATCATTGCCGTAGTCTTTTGCCTTCATTTTCTGACTTTAGTTTCACCACGCAACTTAACAGGACTTATACAAGACTTGGCCTCATTCTTCAATCATATGCGCCCACGCCAAATTATGCCATGCCTTGAGGTATGCATGCTATAATTCCATACCGCTCTGGTATGCATTACAATCCATTTCCTTTGTTGTCTTCAGCAATGCAATAGAACTTACACTAGATTTGGCCTCCAAATCATGTTGTAAATTATGCCTCCTAGATTTGCACTATTTGTATTCCAAAGAACCGGCACCTTGTTGTTCTTTGCTTGCATTGTCGCTACACCTTGATTGAAATGCATGACTTTGGTATAGTCATGACTTAGGATACCCCTAACATTAGACCGCCTTCCCAAAGACTAGGCATCCTCTTCACACGCCTTTGAAACCAACACTTTAAGCATCACTTGCTCTTTCAAACTGCTACGCTTGAATGTAGCGAAAAAACAACATCATATTCTTCCTAACTATGAGTCAATCTTAACTCATTTACTTGATGGACTTACATCTTCATTCTTGCTGCGTTACTCCATTCATTCCCTGCCAAATGCCTTCGCACTTCCACATAACTCTCAACAGCAAACTCGACTATGCCACCAGCTCCTCTATTTGCTTCTTTCACTTTCAGCGTCTTCTATTGTATATTTTGGCTTAATATACTGTGTAACATCTTCCACGCGAATTAGCTTTATTTTGAACGAAAGAGGCAAGATCTTTTACTTCAAATACCCTCATTCACTACTACCTTACATAGAGAGACTTCATTCCAACACCAAGGTCCACTCGACCTAAACTGAAAGTATACTCAAACTTGAGCAAATACTCACGCCAACTGATTGCGACTTGTAAGACCTAACAAGCCTTGCAATATTGACTTCATCTTCGCTTCTAAGCAAAAAAGGAAGCGAGATAGCTCATACTTTCCCCAATATGGCATTTAACTTTTCCACATGCACTCTTCCAACTATCAACGTTCGTATGCAACTCCCATAACGAAGCACACTATAATTAACAATTGGTTGAATACTCCTTTTAGACTGATGCTATCATTTTTCTTTAGCTTTTGTAGTACCAGAATATCGCCACAACGATATTCTCGTGATAAGAACGATATTTCCACGAGAAGGTTGAATACTCCCACTACAAGAATGACATCTTTCACGAGAGCGTCGTGAGAATTCTCCAACGAAATTTGGTGAGCAACATGAGAAAGCATCAAGATATTTGACAATTGAAGAAGCATGATAAAAGAATGTTGTTTCACG
Source organism: Papaver bracteatum (assembly GCA_023529315.1). Classification (NCBI taxonomy): domain Eukaryota; kingdom Viridiplantae; phylum Streptophyta; class Magnoliopsida; order Ranunculales; family Papaveraceae; genus Papaver; species Papaver bracteatum. The sequence continues at coordinate 129,850 of JAJJWX010001839.1, forward strand.
AGGATTACGAAAGATGGCGAAAATAAACAATGTAACTGCCACGATGAGATCGCAGAATAGATCCGAAAGAAGGGGAAAGCTTAGCTGTCTTCCATTATGTAATTTCCTATATAAGGAGATCAGGTAAGTCCATAGATGATGATGTATTTTTTAGAGTTGAGAAAATCTTGAGGAGAGAGAAACTCCAGAAAAGAAAGTTGTAATTCTGAGTTTGAATATTTTCTGTAAACATTTCTGAGATATAAATAATAAAAGTGTTGTTTAATTCTTTAATCTTCAACTAGTTTCACTTAGATTTTTATAGGATCTTAATAGGGGTGTAGTGTGGGAAATCCTGCTACTACATTTTGGCGCCGACTAAGGGGAATGTTGAATTAGCAAAATCGAAGAAAAAGGTAAAAAAGAAGACATGAATTATTCAAGATCAAGGAAACTTTGAAGAAGATTGGTGAAATATTCAGAAGAAAAATGATTAGAATTAAAGAAAATTGTAGGAAATTGAAGTATGAATTAGTGTCAAGAGAAATGATCGATAAATTTCATGAAAATATTAAGGGGAGGATACATAAACGTGATTTTGAAGGGAGAAAAATTATGATGGTAGAGAAAACGCCATTATTAAAGAATTGGGAAAAGAAGGAAATTACATTTACAGCAACAGAAGTTTTAGAAGAAAATCTAGATCATACATCTCCTTTGGTGATTATAGTACCCATGATACCAATCAGGAAGGAAAAGTCAATAAAATCTGTAGAAAAATGGGTTATAAATAGAACTCTAGTTGACACAGGAAGTTCTGTGGATATAATGTTCTATCATGCTTTTAATAAAATGGGGTATAAGGATGAAGAAATGTCTATTTCATCATATCATATTCATGGTTTCGTAAAATCTATAACAAAACCAAGAGGAGAAATAATAGTACGATTACCACTTGGAGAAATTGAAACACAAGTAACACTATGCGTGGTGGATATGGAATCACCATACAACATGATATTGGGAAGACCATGGATACACGCAATTAAAGCTGTAGCGTCAACCTTACATCAACGCATCAAATTCCCTATGCCTAGCGGAATTGGGGAAATTAAAGGAGATACAGATCTTGCGAAGACATGCTATCAAATTGAAGTAAAAAATTGTGAAGAACTTCCTAAGCAGCGAAAAGCTCGCAGAAAATTGATGAGAGAAACAAGAAAAGAAGAAGAATTTAAAATTTACATGATAAGAGCAAAAGAGGGAAAAGGGATACCCAATGAATTTTCGCGAGAAGGAGATGAAAGTGCGAGAATCATAAAAACACCAGCACCAGAAGCCAGTTACACTGCAGCTGAACCAACAAAAGAAGTAAATGTTGGGAGTGAAGAAGAACCTAAAATACTGAAAATTGGGACTAGAATGGAGATAGACGAGGAAGAAAGAACTACAAATCTTTTGCGAGAATACAAAGACATTTTCGCGTGGAGCATGGATGAAATGCCAGGGATAGATCCATCGGTAGCATATCATAAATTATAAATCAACAAAAATGTAAGGCCGTTCAAGCAAAGAATAAGAAAAATCGCAACAACATACCATTCTCAGATAGAAGAAGAATTACAGAAGATGCTTGATGCAGGAATAATAAGGCAAGCAAAGTATCCAGAGTGGATTGCAAATATGGTGGTGGTCCCAAAGAAGAATAAAGGAATAAGAATTTGCATAGATTTTACCGATTTAAATAAAGCTTGTCTTAAAGATAGTTTTCCACTACCAGATATTCCTCAAATGGTTGATTCAGAGACGGGAAATGCAAGAATATCTTCGTTAGATGGATATAAAGGATACAACCAAATCCCTCTCATTGAAGAAGATCAAGAACATCTGCATGTTTTTGCTCCAAGAGGGTTATATTGTTATACAAAAATGCCCTTTGGATTACGAAATGTTGGTGCAACATACCAAAGAATGGTGGAGAAGGTATTTGCAAAGTGGATCCACAAAACACTGGAGGTATATGTAGATGATATGTTAATCAAGAGCAAGGAAGCTGAAGATCATGTACAAGACTTGAAGGAGATTTTTGAACAAATGCGGCAATTTAATATCAAAGTAAATCCAGATAACTGTACTTTTGGAGTGACTTCAGGAAAGTTTCTGGGGTATATTGTATCAAAGGAAGGAATACAAGTTGATCCAGAAAAAGTGCAAGCGATTCGCGATATGCCCACACCAGCTACAATAAAAGATGTGCAAAAATTGAATGGGTTGTTAGCCTCGTTAGGAAGATTCATCTCGCGATCCTCTGATAAATGCAAGCATTTTTTCGATATACTCAAAAAGGGAACAAAATTCAGATGGACAGATGAATGTGAGAAGGCCTTTCAGGGAATAAAAGAGCATTTAATGGATATAACCATTTTACAGAAAAGCTGAACCAGGAGAAGAGTTATTAATTTATCTCGCGACAACGGCATATGCGCTAAGTGCGGTATTGCTGCGAGTAGATGCTGGGATAGAGAAACCAATTTACTATATTAGTAAACATTCAATTCAGCAGAGAAAAATTATTCAAAGATTGAGAAATTAATCCTAGCATTGGTACATGCAACTTTCAAGCTTCGCATTTACTTTCAAGCACATAAGGTCAAGGTGTTAACAAAAGTGCCAATTGAATCGGTAATGAAGAATTCAAAAAGATCGGAAGAGTAGAAAGATGGAATGCACAAGTGGGACATTTCGATATCAAATATGAAATTCTATCTTCGCCAAAATCCCAAGTCATCGCAAATTTCTTAGCTGAATTTCCTTTGGAAAATGACGAAGCTGTGGAAGAAATGATGGAGGCAGAAGAAGAACATGGAGATCCAAAATAATTATTGACAGAACCCAATAGATGGGAGATATTAGTGGATGGATCATCTAATGGAGAAGGAAATGGGATTGGAGTTGTTTTTATTTCACCAGAAGGAGAAAAAACAGCTTTCTCATTTAGGTTACAATTTACATCCACTAATAATGAGACAGAATATGAGGTTGTTATCCACGCTTTGAAATTTGCAATAGAAATGAAGTTGGAAAATGATAGAATCACAAGCGATTCTCAATTGGTTATTCGTCAAATAACTGGAGAATATATAACAAATGAACCTTCTTTAAAGAAATACAAGAGACTCGTGGAAGAATTATCTGCGAGAATTCCAAAGATAAAATGGAGGCACATATCAAGGAAAGATAACCGGCTTGCGGACGCTTTTGCCTTCATATCTAGCATGATGACAAACCCACTTGCGAGATGCATAAAAATTCAAACACTCTTATTACCTTCAATAAATAAAGAAGACGAATATGTGGATGGGAATTCCGTCGAAATTGACGAAGAAGGAGAGAAAGATGTGATGATTGTAGAAAATGGCGAAATAGAAGCAAAAGAGAGAAACAAAGATTAGCGAGCGGAACTTCTTGCTTATTTAGCGAAAGGAGAAACTCCAAGAAATAGACTGGAGGCACACAAGATAAGAAGCAGGGCAACTAATTATGAGTTAAGATACGGAGTGTTATATCGCAGATCTTTTAATGGACCATCGCTAAGATGTTTGACAAGGGAGGAAAGAGAAAAGGTGTTAAAAATGCTGCATAGTGGATATGCTGGTAATCATAGCGGAGGTAGATCTTTGGCATATAGAACGAAGATGCAAGGGTATTACTGGCCTTACATGCATGAAGATGCGAAACAACATTCAAGGCGATGTGAAGAATGTCAGTGATTTTGGAAAAAGATACATGCACCAGGAGCACCACTATCATCCTCAACAAGTGTATGGCCATTCGGAAAATGGGGATTAGATATTGTGGGACCATTTGTGCCTGGATCTAGACAAAGGAGATACCTCATTGTGGCTACAGATTATTTCACAAAATGGGGAGAAGTAAAAGCAGTACAACATATTCGTGATAAAGATATTTTCACATTCATATTCGAGAATATCATCTGTAGATTTGGAATACCAGCACAGTTGATGTCTGATAATGGAAAGCAATTTGAAGGACAGAACATAGAATTACTACTCAATGCATTTAAGATAAAGTGTGGAAAATATACTCCTTTATACCCACAAGAAAATGGTCAAGCTGAGGCAACTAATAAAACGATCGCAGATATTATGAAAAAGAAATTAGAAGGGTATCATAAATCATGGTGTGAGCAAGTACATAATGCAATATGGGCCTACAACACCACTAGAAGAGAGGCTACTGGAATGTCACCCTTTTGTTTAACATATGGGGTTGAAGCTGTATTACCAACAGAAGTTGTTATTCCTACAACAAAAAGAGAAGCGTGGGAAAAGAATTTAAGTGCTGGTATGATTTTACATAAACTAGATGAATTGGAAGAAAAAAGGGAGAAGAATCTACAGCATATGGAAAACTACCAGCGAAGGTTAGCTTGCGAATACAACAAACGTGTCAAAAAACGAGAATTTCAAATTGGTGATTTAGTTCTGCGAGAGACACCGAGATATCAGCGAGAGAATGGTGGAAAATTGGAGAAAAAATGGGACGGACCTTACTTAATTAAAGAAATAATTGGAAATGGGGCATACAAATTAATGGATCCTGAAGGAAGAGATATTGGCCAACGACTTGATAGACCATGGAATAGACTATTTTTGAAAAGGTATTATCAGTGACAAATACTGTAAGGTAAGAAATATTGGCATAATTAAAGGTTATTATCAGTGACTATTTTTATTTTAAAGATTACGCGAGCAATATCGCGAGAAACGCGAATGAAATTTCGCAGAGATTAAGAGAATGAGACAAACCTTTATGGCGTGCAACTTAGTTCGCGAGTACAATTTCATAAGAGGCAAATGTAAGACCTACAAGCACGTTATAAAGGGGGTATCTCTTTATATGATTCAGGGATAAGGTTATACCGCTATTGGAACCTGAGTCATACAGATGTAGGGGTTAAAGAAAACCTATCCGGGAGAGAGATCTTGGATTTCCAGCTTTATAAGGTTATACCCTGGTTGGACGACTGAGAATCTCTTCCAAGAAGTGCAGAGTATGATCAAGGCGCCGAGGTACACGGTTTAGCCAAGGATGCCCAGGACAGACGAACCTACCCTGGAAATCTTTGGTAAGTCTTGCCTACAATGCACTTGGCCTGAAGAAAACCCCACCTAGGGTGTAGTCTTGTAACTATAAGCCATATAGGCATAAAGGACAAGAGGCTGCGAAAACAACTGGTTGTTGGTAAATCTGGATGGGAGGATCTAGTCTTGTATGGCCGATGTGCCCTCCTTGAAGGGGCAACCAGGGGGAATATAATGGTGGCACCATCCATTAGGGAGATGATAAGTGTCTTAAGACGGAAATGTCATGGGGCTCTAAGATCGCAAGATCATTTAGGCCTGTCATATTGTCGCGTAAATTATAAAGAGGCAAAAAGCCATAAGATAAAAAAGTTAAGATGAGGTCAAGGGGTTTTTACATGCAAATGTGAAGACGTCCTGCGATTTCATCGCAAGACGGCAATGTCACGAGGCTTTGTTTTCGCGAGAAAACTTAGACTCGTCATATTGTCGCAATATGATAAAGAAATATAGATAAGGCAAGATCAATGGGTCAATACATGAAAGTGTAAAGACGTCCTGCGATTTTGTCGCAAAAAGAAAAAATTGGCAAAATAAGACCTTTAATTAGGAAGGCAAAATCAGACCAATAGAATAATCTCAAAAATTAATTATTCTTTGTTAAGCATGCATGGAAGATTTCTTTATCACAAGAAACAAGTTGAATTCAACAAGTCTCAAGAAATTTAATGAGGAGGCAAGCAGGGGAATAAATATGTAGGATTTCATTAAGTTTCTTGAGAATATGATAGTTCAAAAAAGGTTATATCATTTGCGAGAAAGAAGAAGAAAAAATAAATTAAAAATAGAACTCAAGCTTCATGCGGTAGTCTCGCCAGATTTAGAATTGTCAGGATTTTTATCATCACCAATATTTCTTTCATCGCGAACATCATCGCCAGTGTTCTTTTTGTTACGATCTTCTCCTTCTTTAAGAGGGTTTTCTTATTTTCCTTGATCATCTTCTTCTTCAGCGTCTTCTTCAACATCTCCTTTAGAAGACGGATATTCTAAATCTTTATCCATAGGAATAGGGACTTCATCATCGTCAACTTTCAAAGGTAGAACGGATACAGGAGAAAGAGAGTTGGAGATCAAAATTTCGTTCATGAGAACTTCAGCACAAAGATGAACTTGGTGAAGGAAACCTTTGTCACGATTTCTGATCTCTATATTCTTGAAATACTCAAGATAATCAAGTCTTCTTTCTGCTTTATCACGAGTTTCTAAAAGGTTGAGAAGAAGAGTCTTGTTTTCTTTTCGAACACTGTCTAGCTCCTTAATAAGATTGGTGATAGTAGAATGAAGGCTTTTTTCAGATTCTGCGAGCAACAAGATAATGAAAGGTTATATAAATAAATATATCGTGAGAATATCAACAAGTGAAATATAACATAAATTGTGACAAGGGAAATCAACAAGTGAGGCAGTCATAATTGACTACCTTCTTTTTGCAAAGTTAAGTTTTGGATTAATGAAAAGAGGCAGTTCTCCCATTGGTTCATAGCATCATCAAATTTGTCGCCAACTATGCCTTTTACACGAGATTTCATGTTCTCTTCTTTGGTGCGTAAATATGAATTTTCTTTTTACAATGAGGAATGAGACTCCTTTAGTTGGGAATATTCATCTCGAAGCTTGCTGGCATTCAAACTAAGAGTTAGTCTACCCTTGATAAGTTTGTCTATTTCAATTGCAGATGATTCAGATTACTTCGTCAAGTTTATTTTTAAGAGAGCGGAGAGACTGCTTTTGGTCATCACATATCCCTTGAAGATTGTTTACTTTTCTGCGAGGAGATCGCCAACAAGCTTGATAATTTGTGTTTCTCTTGAGATAAAGTTCTATTCTTGTCTGACAAAGATTCTATAGACAAATTAGTCTTGGATAACGAATATGAGAGGCGAGTAACCTCGTTGTTTAGAAAACTGTGATTTTGCAATAATTGATTATTCTCATTTGTGAGATTTCTTATTTGATCAACTGAATACGTATAAAGATTATCTAATCTACTATGCTGGTCCATCCAAGAATCTCTTTCAATGCGAGCTTCATCAACTATGGTTTCAGATTTAAGTTTTTCTATGAAACGATTTCGGTTGGAAACTAATATATAAACCAAGAATTTAAAGGGAGGATTAAGTACGAAGAATATGGAAATAGAATAAAAAGATAAAAGGACATAGGAAAAAAGAAGCTTACTTTTTAGCTCATCAATCTTTCTAGCGAGATTCTCACGATCCAGTACAGAGTTATTGAGCTTGTGGTTTAGAGTTTCACATTCAGAAGTCTTATCTTGAAGATTTTTTCTCAAAGCATCATTTTCATTCTCTAGAGAACATCGTGAAACAGAATTGTCTAAGCCAAAATATTTAAGCAGAGTTTCGCAAACTCCGCTTTGGAGAGAGAATCAGTAGAAGAATCTCTAGCATTATTTAGAATGTTAGATAAAATTTTGAAAGAAACATCAATTCCTGCGATGGTCTCATTTGATGAAGGAAGGGATGTAGAAGGTGAAATAGAGGAAGTGAGGACAAGTTGATGATTTGATTCATTAGCAATGGTTGTATCATCAGAAGGAGGAGTTTTCGGGAAAGTAACATTTGGAGGAAGTAAAGTGCTAGAAGGAGTTTCAGGTATGATGGGTTTTGCAATTTGAATTGGTGAAGGACCAGTAGAGGCAGTGGTAGTGAAAGCGAGATTCTCGCCAGAAGAAGGAGGAAGATCAGATTGCACAGGTGTAGGTGAAGCTTTCACAGATATTAAGGGAGGAATGACGAAATTACTTCCAAAGGTCTTATTTAATTGGCGAGATATTTTAGGAGGATTAACATTACCCTCGTCATTCTGCAAACAATAATCTAGATAAGAAACAGAGGCAACAATATTGTTATTAAGAAATAGAATGTGTTTCTTACTACCTTATTGCTCACAGAATTTTCTTTCCTTTTTCCAGTCGGCCTCTTATGAATAATAGGTTTTTGAGTCGAGGATTGGGAAATAGATGCAGCTCCGCTGAAGAGTACATAATACGGGGTTATAAAGAATTAAGTAAGAGAAGATCTAAGAATATAAATAAAAAGTTTGATCTAAAAAAAAATACCATGATCAAAAATATACCTCGAGGACTCCATTAATACAGTAGCAGAAGAATGAGAAGGAGAAGAAGTTGCAGAACAAAAAGCAAAGAAACTAAGAAAAGAAAACTACAAATGAAATTCGACTCTTCCTTTTATAGGCAAAGAAGGGAGTAAATTATGTGAGACGTGTCAATAAAAAAGGACATATTTACAACACGTGTTAACAAGGAAAGATGAATTAGCGGAATATTGCCGGAGAAAAAAGTTCAGATATTCTTGCGATAGTTAAGGATTCTCATGATCGTTTCTTCTTCACAGAAAAGACATGAGAAGAGGAAAGATGTAGTACCAGAATATCGCCACAACGATATTCTTGTGATAAGAACGACATTTCCACGAGAAGGTTGAATACTCCCACTACAAGAATGACATCTTTCACGAGAGCGTCGTGAGAATTATCCAACGAAATTTGGTGAGCAACATGAGAAAGCATCAAGATATTTGACAATTGAAGAAGCATGATAAAAGAATGTTGTTTCACGAGGATTACGAAAGATGGCGAAAATAAACAATGTAAAGCGCCACGATGAGATCGCAGAATAGATCCGAAAGAAGGGGAAAGCTTAGATGTCTTCCATTATGTAATTTCCTATATAAGGAGATCAGGTAAGTCCAGAGATGATGATGTATTTTTTAGAGTTGAGAAAATCTTAAGGAGAGAGAAACTCCAGAAAAGAAAGTTGTAATTCTGAGTTTGAATATTTTCTGTAAACATTTCTGAGATCTAAATAATAAAAGTGTTATTTAATTCTTTAATCTTCAACTAGTTTCACTTATATTTTTATAGGATCTTAATAGGGGTGTAGTGTGGGAAATCCTGCTACTACAGCTTTCATGAAGATTTCTTCAACAATGGCCACATGCCATCTTTATGCATCACCACTACTTTGTCCCTCTTCTCCCATGTATCTATGAGTCGCCTAATTTTTCATTTCCAACCGCATCATGCATCTTGGCCATGCCCAAATCTCATTTGGCGCATGATATTGTTGCATACATGCTATGCCAATTAGCACCCAAATCTTGACACAAACTTGTGCACTCTTGCATAACTGGAACAGACTTAACTTGGTGATTTCTGAACATCACCATAGAGCTCAGCAAAGTCATATCAATCAATGACTTCCGCAGACAATTATCTTGGACAATATTAACAAGGCACAATCCTTGCAAATGAGGCTCCACTTCCTACATTCCATGACCCAAGAATACCACATTCTTCTTCAAATTTGGAACTCATTTTTACTGCCCATGCACATCTGGCAACTCTTGTCTTTCCCCTCCGCCAAAATTAACTTGAGTAGCAACAATTGTTGATTTGCAGTCGACAAGAATATCCGCTTGTGGTTATGATCATATACAGGTCTTTGGACACCCTTGTCCAAGCATATTGATCCCACTCATAAACCAAGTGCAAGCATACTCCTTGTGCTCATCTAGCATCAACGAAGAACTCTTTGCAAACACAAGACCGTGGTGTATCGGTTTTCCCCTAACTTGCGCTTTTGTATTCAGCATTTCAATAAGCTTTATGCTAGATAAGAATTGGCCATCCAATTCTTCTTTTATGGCATCACAATTGCCACAAAAATGCTGATTCACAATCAGACTTTGCATTACCACCAAGGTACATGCAATCAAGAGAGATAACTTTAATCTTTCAACCAACTGGCTATGATGAAAACACCTTAAATCTATTGCATAGACATGTTATTCATCTACTTTGCCTCTGCAAAAGCCAACAACTTCTTTGCATTCAGGAATTTTTGCAAAATTCCCATTACCTCTTGTAATGTACTTGCTACTAATAACACCACAAAGATATGTATTCCAAATACCTAATCTTTGTATACTTGTGAGAAACATGGACTTTAACACCTGAATTGCACCATAAAAGTCAGCATACTCCTTAGTTTTGTCATGCCAATACTTGAAAACCCAGTTTTCAATGGTTCTTGCACGTTCGTCTAACACTTTGGGTAGGAATTTTGACACCTTCGTCATAAACTTTCATGGCTTGCTGCTACTTCAAGTTTCAATTTCATTCCAATTGATCTTTCCACACAAGACCAACTTCTTTTAGTCTCCATACTAGTGAAACCCAAATAATTCTTCACTGAATTTGACAAACAAATGACACCAACTTGAGTAAAAAGATAGAAAAATCAGCAACTGTGTCCCCAAACACAGCTCTGATACCAGCTTGTCACATGCCCATTTAATCGCCTAAAATTTTCATGGGACATGATAGGCAATGCTATGTAGTTCAGTGAATCAACTTCACCCACAAGTACTCATCCTTGCACACTTGCATCAAAGTATGCATCTGCCTTCACTCATAAGGAAGTACGCAACATAAGTATTTTCTTCTTTCTCTCTAACTCTTCATGCCCCCATAAGCATAAGATGTTCTGCCATGCACTTCAACACTTCTCACACATCATCAGTAACATAATGAACACAAAGTACTAACACAATAAACCCATTTTATTGCGTTAAGGAAGATTACACAAAACTCGTCCATCACATGGACCAAAAACAGGCCATTCACCCTCTTGGTGAATGCCTAACTCTCCCAAACATGAGACTAACTCTCTCCTATGTAGCCTACTGATTTTCCTACTCCTTAGGATTATTTATACAGTGGTTACAATGGCCAAAACCGTGCACAACACTTGCACACGCATGGAACATCCATGTGTCCCATCAGGTAGTTTCTATAACCGCCACCTTGCCGCCACCTTTTGTGTTGTCAATCCAACAGATGACACATCTATTCTTGGTGGTTATGAACACTTTAATATGGTTATAAAAACACTTTATAACCGTTCCAACTTGTCTTGCTTCATTGGAATCCTCGCAAAGCCAATAACCAACTCCTAACCGTCACTTGAGCCGTATTGCACCATACTGGATTCTGCCTTGCTCCAACGTTCAACCTTCTTGGCCCTACATGCTTATTACTCTAAACTCATGCACAAACAATTATTAAGCTTCCATCATCGAGGCCAACTCCTTAAGCTCATTCTAGTTACTTGTGCGCCATATATGCTTCACTTCGCCAATTAGCTTGACAATAGCAATGCAACTCTTGCATTACCAACTTGTTTGCACTGTTCAGACTTTGGACATGCCTTGAAACAATGCATAGACTAACTCTTAGTCTATTCCACTCTTCTTGCATCATCCTTGAGTTTGGGCCAACTCAATTCCATGGATATGCATCGATGCCAAAATCGCATGTTGCATCTGTCAACTTTGGCCATGTCTTGCCTTTCCTCAATGAAGCCTTATTGTGTCAGCCAATAAGTTTCATTCCTTACCCAAATGTATTTAAAATGTATCGCTACTCTTTTGCTTCATTGGCCCTGTAGGGTTATGCCATTCTTGACACTTGACATTCTATAAAGTATACCGCTATTATGGCTTCGCAATGCGCCATTACGGCTGAAAACTGACTTGTCCTGCAACTCTGTAACGCGTCATCATTATGCGTCACTTGCAGCACCGTAATACTAGCCAAGCTAGCCGCGCCATGGCCCCTCATGCCGCGCCACCATACTAGCCTTCCCCATGCAGCTACCAAATTGAAGCCAGGTGCCCATCAACGGTTGCCCTTCAATCCCAAGAGCAAATCCTGGCCGTCTAAAAGTCCTCACACGAACTTAGACCCGAAACCATAAATTAGTCGCGCACCTAGTCCAGGATAGTCACGCCATGCGCCCATGGAGAACCCTTGTCTCCTCACGCCAAGTCTAAAAACACCCTAGCCCTGCCACCCTGTTGGACCTCACTACACGGCTACCAAAACAAAGGCGTGCAACGATCAACGGTTGCCCCCTCCTCTCAAGATGCAACATCTCGACCGTCGAAGGTCACCTGGCTAGCAAGTCCCCCAAGATAGACTTGCCAAGCCACAATAACGTTTTACATGTTTTCCAAAAACATTCGAGACATCAACACAAACAGGGGGATTCTCTTTGGGTATTGGTTTGGTGGTCTACAGCGTGCGGAGTACACTACGCCCCTCATAAGGAAGTGTAATAAGGGTGAGGCGCCTAGTAAATATGGGAGTTATGTGGGAAACGTTCATGGGACATAAAGCCGTGAGTTAACAAACTTTATGGACATCAACTCCATAACGTTAACAGTTTCATGAAAATCAATTTCATGCATTAGCCACTTTATGAGACATCAAATCCATGCATACGGTTACCACCTCCTCCCATTTACTCCTCACTCCTTAATGAGACTAGAGTACGTTTCTACTAAAACTTGTATAAATAGGTCTCACCTATTTCCATTCAAAAAATAAGTTCATTCGGACAATATAACACTCAGAATACTTACCTTCTAGCTCCCCTCATGAGCTATGGTACTTTTCTAAAAACAAGTTGTAGAAACCCAATTGCTCTTTCAGAATAAATTATTCTGGTCTCACACTCTCCTTGCTTCCCTCCCCAAAACCAACCCATTCTCCTCCTCTTTGTGATCGAAGCAAGTCTAGAACAGCCATTTCTTGGTTTAGGCCGGACTTGTACAGATTGATCTCTCGAACCTAAAAGTGCTTAACGTGCAGCATATTTGTTTAGGGTTTAAACCAGTTTCTCACTCACCTACCGAATTTACCGAAATCGACAGAAGCTATTTTCACCTATAAATAATTGGCGACCATGGAGGGAGGATTGATCTATCGATCACAATGTCAATTTTTGACAGTAGATCTCCTTTTTCGACCCAGGCATCGAGATGGTAGGGGAAGGAGACTCACTCAGACTCAGTTACCTGTCGGCTTGATTATCAGTCATGACACGACAAGGGATGACTGGGGACTTCCAAGGGGATATAAGCATACAAGATCCGCCCAAGGGTCAACGGCTCGGTTGTTAGACGGCTCAGAAACCACTGGGGACTTCCCATGGCGGTGTTTCCCATAAACTCGGTCTTACACCTGGAAGGTTCACTTTTTATCAGGAGACCTGAAAACCAAGTAAGTCTTACCTAGATGAGATACGTGGTTTTCTATTTCAAGTTTTTAAGACAAGATGCATAGTATACCCCATGTCACCTACCAACACACAGTTTCATGGTTTTTCTGGGATGTCCGTGTCACTTTCAACCACAATAAAAAATAATCCTAAACAATTCAATTCTAAACATCTAGTTCAAAAAATCCAAAACCGTCAAGGTAGCATTTATCTATTAACCCAAGAAAACCAGGAAATCAAAAAACCATAAACCATGCGCTTTGTTTGCCTTTCAAAAAAAAGAGAGGTCACCTACCCATACGTGCCTACTCTGCACAACAATGACTACCTCTCACTATTAGGAGACGTTACTACGACAACATTCGAAGAATTGTTTATGAGGAAGTATTTCCACAAGTCTATGAAAGGCATACCCATGGCTAGGGTTTGCACCAGTCCAGAAGAAATATATTTTTACAGATTTATGGAAAGGCATACCTATGGATATGGTTTGCACCAGCACAAGACAACAAAAAAAAAGTTTTGAAAGAGAAACGCTGGAGTACATAGCTGGAATATGCTTGCCCTCTTTATCACTATCACGCTACCGCTAACACAAGGATGTGATAACAAAGATACGAGCTAAAAAGGGGAGCCAACCCCTTTCATAAGCATAACACTTTTGGAATTTGAATAGCAAAGGATTTCATGTTTGAGCTACGTATAGGAAGAGGAAACTGGGCCCGCAAGAACAAGTCTGCGCCACGCCAAGCTAGCCTCATGTCAAGCCAACACTGTGCCAAGCCAACGGTTCACGTCATGCATATCCAATGGTCCACACCATACCAAAGTCCAAAGCCAGCGTCCACGCCAAGCCAGTGCCCATTCCAAGCTGATCCAGCGCTAAATAGACGCGCTTCCCAGACGTACCTACAGAGGCGCCTCCCAGACGTTCTTCCCAGACATACCTACCGGAGGAGCTTGCCATACGCGCTTCCCAGACGTACCTACCAGAGGCGCTTGCCAGATGTGCTTCCTAGACGCGCTTCCCAAAAGTGCTTCCCAAATGTACCTACTAGAGGCGCTTTCCAGACGCACTTACCAGACATGCTTACCAGACGCACATGCCGCACGCGCATGCCAACCGCAATACCACACTATGCGCTAACATTTTGCATCCTCCTAGTTCTAACATCTTGCGCCCTTCCAGCACCATACTCGCCCTTCGAAACAACGCCATGGCTCCAGAACTTCGTGATCAAAGACGTGTCATCTCTTCATGATACACTTACGATCACCAGAACCAGAGCCGCTTCCGCCACCCCAACGATTCTTCAAGCATGGAAGCTCCAACCATCACTAGGGACACTACTCCACCATCATGGCAAGTTACTGGAAGAGCCGGAAGAAGCCGACCTCCTTTTACCACTATTTATTTGATTAAAAGACAAAAGACACTTCAGCAGGACGTGTGTTTATAGGTGAAGAGTTTCGCGTTTCTCTTGAATGCCCAGTAGAAGGGGATCAACAATCCAATTTCATCACACGTAAAGATGAGGAATGACTTCTCCAAAATCGAGGAAAAGAAAATCAGAAACCCTCCTGAGTTCACAGAGACCCTCTTCCCGTCAGGACCTGCACAATGGGAACTTGGCCCACTAAGTCGTACAGTTTATGATGAAACATCTGTGGAAAGTAGGCGTTTCATCCATGGAAGCCGTTTTCAAACCCCAACCTCTCCTGAAAAGCACGAACGGTAGATGAAACATGGGACTTCTATCCTATGTACACTTGAGGGATGTCGATTTTTACAGAACGTGACGTATCCTATGACTTCAACATAGTAACCACCAAGGCTTTGAGAATTGCAAGGTGTCGTCTCAACATTCTCCAGCAGTGGCTCCTCTTCAACGTTCGCTTCAACACCACTCCTTCCTGCAAAGGGTCATGCCGCCACACTCCCCATGTCAAGGATCATGGTCGCAGCCATCCAATCTTCGTAGTCATGGCCACCCTTTGGTCCATCCTGCTAAAACTCGTGACCATGGACAGTTTTGCTCGCTTGCGCATCCATCCAATCCTTTTACTTCCATGGGTGCCCATACAATTCTATCCAACCTACTTTGTTACCGCGATAATACAGTCTCTTCTGGTTACATCTACTACCAAGAACTATTACCGCTTATTTGTTGATATCAGCTAGAGCTTCACCACAACAAAAATTACTACAAAGGTAACCCATACTCCTCCATGTTCTGGGTTCCACGTGAAAGAAGTAGCAAAATCAGCAGTATGAACGCACGATGGTGATGTCTTTATCATGGTCAACCCACTGACCATACAATATGGAATCATGTAAACCATACTTGGGGACTCAGGGTATACACGGAATCCCTTTACTATCAAGGCTCAGGAGACATAATCAAGCAAAAGGCCACAGCCACAAAAAGGTCATCTGCTCTTCAAGGGTGAAGCACAAGAGTATTATCACCTCTTTGTTTAGAAGACGCCTTCAATATTTTACAAGGCCGCAGAGGATCCCAAGCCTTCTCAGAGGAAAATAATTTCAGAAACTAAAGAAAATGCGACTGGGGACTGCTCATTGCATTCCATCCCGACGACCATCAAAGACTCACGACAAAACTCCAGAGACGCGACCGGAACATTTCCTTGAAGAAACAGAGGGAGCCACGATAAAGAACATAACTCCCTCATTTTTACCACTTTATTATCCAGAGTGTTTCATCCATATGATATTCTGAGCATACCCAGCGTCACATCCAGAAAAGTACAATAAGCTTGTATCGAGTCTCGTGGACGTGGATTCAAGGCAAAGCAATGAAACTAGGCTACATATGGGGACTACCAGCACGGGGCGCCTTCACCTCCATCAACCAGGTTATTTTTGATTTCAACATCATCACTGTCGACATTTTACGAGCCGCAATAATTTCTCAACATGAAGCCATACATGTGCATCAGAGACTCCAAAAGCACGCTGCAGAGATATATTCGCATGTTCGGTCGTGCCATCGGATCTAACAGAAATATAACTGGGGACTGCTCACCACATCCCAGTCCATACGGTAGTCCAAGACTCAGAAGGTGGTTTAATGCATGTTTCTTGGAACAAAGTCCTTGAAGACTTGATAGAAGAACATTGGCAACGAAACATCTCCCAACTCATCTATTTCGTCTAGTGGTTCCGGAAGATTTCGACCATGCAAGCATCCACAACATATTGTCATCACAATCATCGGGTCCAGGCACTGAAAAACCTAAAATCAAGGATGGACCGACAACGCAACCACATCCATCCGTCCCAAGAATGCAATGGAGTTTGGTAAATTCTGGAATCTAATGGAGAGACACTGCAGACAAAAGCACGGTCCGGACGAGCAAAAGAAAATAAAAGAAGGCCGTTTTCACCTCCTAAGCAAGCTCTAAACCTGAATATTCCCGCATAGGGATATATAGAATTCTGTTTCGTGTCCGATAAAGGGGCGTACCATCGAAATCCGAGTCCGTACGCGGATTCTACAACGATTTTAGTAAAGGGCGCTAATTAGGGTTTCGGCGTGTCAAGCCCTAAACCACGAGCACTTCCCTTGCAAGCGTTTCCCTTCCAAGGCGCTTCCCTTACCAGCGCCATGCCCTGCCAAGCGCTTTACAGAGTGGACCATAACCGTTCCATGCCCGTCAGTGCTAATGGGTCCCCTTCATGCCATGACCATGCTAGCAGCTCCGCCTCACGTTCCAAAGCCTAGCCCTGAAAACACCCAATCATACCGGGATTTTTGCAAAGCTACTAGATTAAAGGATTGCAGATGCTACCTACCTCTAGAAAAATATTTTTGAATAAGGAAAGAATTCCATGTTAAAGTCGTGCATGAAGAAAGGAAATCGGTCCCACAAGAACTAGCCAAAGAGGAAGTACTAGAAGATGTACCTATTTTTCTCGTCCACTTCACCACTACCAAGCAGCCAGAGAAGAAACAATAAAGGCGTGAATCAAAGGGAGAGGCCGGCCATCTTTTTATGGGCGTGATACTTGGGAGTTCGAACAAGGAAAGGATTTCCAATTTTGATCCAAGGAAGGGAAAGAGGAAACCGGTCCCGCAAAGATCAATCCATGTAGGGGCAGAATATTGTCACAACAATATTCCTGCGAAATAAACAATTGTTTTGCGATGCATCGATAATAAACGAATTACTCTGCGGCACATCAGTGATATTCTGCGACACATCCAAAGATGACTTAAACAATGACGTAATGACTGAAAACGACAGAAACATGAAGAAAGTGTGACATTTTTGCGGTATATCAATAAAACCTGCGAAAGATAAAGGCGGTGCTAGTTGCGATTTATCGCAAGAACTCAGATCCGAAATTGAAGGGAATCTTAGCTGTAAATGAGCTGTCATGAGCTGTAATCCACTATGTAAATACCTATATAAAGGAGGTGAATAGTTCCATAGAGGGGATGAATTTTTGGAGGGTGAGGAAAGTTTTTAGGAGAGAGAAAAAACTTTGTTAAGTGTTTTGTGTTCTTGATTTATGTAATTCCTTAAGGTCATATTAATGAAAAAGTGTTCTTAATCTTCAAATTATGTCATAAATATTGATATATTCTTGAGTAGGATGTAGTGTGGGAATTCCTGCAACTACATTTTGGCGCCCAGAAACAGGGAGAATCAAGCTTGAGAAATTTCAAATTGCAGTTTGAAGATTTGAAGAAATTATTAGAATTGAAGAGAAATGGCTAGAAGGAGGAGAAATACATCAGAACTACCAACAACAGTGAGAAGAAGTAAAAGAATTGCAGGGGAAGGAACAGGTGAATTGGAAGGATCTTTAAGGAACAGATCAGGAAGAAGTAGAATGAGAAATAGAGCAGAAAATTCGAACCAACCACCATATAAACAAACATGAGCACAAGATAGAAACATGGATCATGATAGAGTAAGTTTGCATACTTGGAGGTCGGATTCGATATAAGAGGCGGAAAGTCAATAAGAGGAAATAAATCAAGAAATGGAGGAAGGATTAATTCATGAAGGACGTGAAGTGGAAGATGGTTTGAGACAAAGGATACAGGAAGAAAGAAGGTTAGAGGCAGAAGAACGTGATAATCTTACAAGACAAAATCATGAATTAAGAATGGAAAATTTGAGGTTACAAAACAGAAGATCAAGAAACATCATGAGATCAAATTCAAGATCATATAGAGAAGAAGCAAGGCAAAATATTCCTATACAAAATATTGAGGAAAATTTGATAAATGATCGTTATGCTCCACGCGATGAAACTTTAGACATTAGACATAATCAGATAGAAGGAGAAAGAGAGAGATTACGAGCATAAGTAGAAGAGCAAGAAATTCAAACAGCGTTGCGTTAGAATAATCATGACAATCGAGAAAGACAACGTGCGCAAAATTGTAATAATGATAATCTCAATGAGGAATATGAGAGAATTCGTAGAGACATAGAAAGGAAACGAAGAGAAACTTTAAGGGATGAGGAAATTCATGGAGAAGAGAATGAAAGACAAATTAACTTGCAAGAAGAAGAAAGTCGCAGAAGAAGGCAAAACCAAGATGTTGAGGAAGAAGCGAGAAATATCGAAAGACGAGAAAGGAATGAACGCAGACGAAGAGAAGCTGTGTTGAAAAGACCAATTGAGAAAAATTCTGATAGGAATGAACAAATCTTGCGAGAATTGGCATAAATGAGAGGAATAATAAATAACAGAAGAGAAGGAGGAAGAAGACAACTTGATGAGGCAATCGAAGAGGCTGCGAAAACTCCATTTACTCAAGAGGTACAATTAGGAGGGATACCTCCAAAATGTAATTTACCGGTGTTAACCAGTATATTTGATGGAATTACGTGTGTTGTCCAACATATCAAAGCTTATATTCGATGTATGCTTTAATGGGAGAACCATGATGTCGTTTTGTGCAAATATTTTGCATCAAGTTTAACTGGCGAAGCATTGAAGTGGTTCGAAAGTCTTCCCAAGAATACAATAACTTCGTTTATGCACTTGCAAACCACTTTCTTAGGAGCCTACATCAGCAATAATTCTGCGAGACCTATAATTGAAGATGTGTTTGGATTAAAACAGAGAGTTGGTGAGAGTTTAAAACACTTAACCATAAGGTGGAGGACAATGTGTAGTGAAATGGCAGGAAGAGTAGATGAAAGATATCTCATTTTTTCCTTCATAAATGCTATGTTTGTGACAAATATATTATACATCCAGGTATTCAGAGTCAAAAACACAATCACTGTGACAGAGTTGCGATAATTGCAAGAGGAATATATTTCTTTAGAGGAAAAACAAAATGAAATGGAATCTTATCCAACTCTTGTAGGCACAAGTTTAGCCGCAACAAATGGAAGTTTGTTACCAAGGATGATTAATACAGTAGCAAGTACTTCCCAAAATCCGCGAGAGAAAATGGAGACTGATAATCAACTTAAGATAGTAGAAATGGGGAGTAGAGATCAAGAGGAATTAGAAAAAGAGAGAAATTTTTATAATCGCAATAACAATAATAAGGTCCCACGGTTTGATCAACCGCAGGAAACTTATGGTGGACAGAGGCAGAATTATTCAAGAGAGCAAAGAGGTCAGAGGAATATGTGGGAAGATATCAAATTGCCACCTTTAAATACTGGTATAGATAAGATTTGGGAAGCGATTATTTTAATGGAGAACATACCCTCACCCTGGAACATGGGGAAGGAACCACATCCCAACAATCACAATCAAGAATTTTGTCCTTATCATCATTTTCATGGTCATTCTGTGAATAATTGTAGGAATGTGAAAAGAATCATCTTGCGAATGATCGAACAAGGAAAATTAAATCATTTTTTAGCAAGATATTTACAACCGCAGCAATTTCCGCAAGCACCAGAAATTCGCAGAGTTAATGTTGCGAAAGAAGCAGAAACATTTATCATTGAAGTATGAGCAACAGCAAAAAATCTATTTTTCAATTCAATTGTACATTCACAAAAAACGATAGAGGATTTCCATGATAATGTGCTAAGCAGAGTATTTGCAAGGGATATAGAGGGAAGAGAGGTGATGAATATTGCGAAGATTTCTCCGTTAGAAGAATGGAAGAAACAAGTTATCTCTTTTACTGCAGAAGAGATACCAGAGCCTGGGAAGATGCATGACAATTCATTGGTGGTGAAGTTAGAGATAAATCCAAAATATAGAGGAGAATAAGATGATGATGATGATGCAGCAAGTGATTCCTGGGCAATAGATAAAGTTCTAATTGACACTGGTAGCTCGGTGGACATTTTTTTTTATCATACTTATCGCACAATGGGTGGAAGAGATGATGAGCTAATCCCTTCAACTTACAAGATCTATGGCTTTAATGGCACCGCAAACAAGCCAAAAGGAGAAATTACTATGGAAATTCCATTGAACAAGATATCTTCAAAAATCAAGTTTTGTGTAGTGGATATAGAATCTCCTTACAATGCCTTAATTGGAAGGCCATGGCTCCATGGGATATTGGGCATAGCATCAACATATCATCAATGCATAAAATTTCCACATCCTCATGGTATTGGGATAATTAAAGGTGATTGGTTTGAAGGAAAAAAGTGTTATGAAGTTGACATTAATACTTGCGAAGAAAGGAATGCTCAAAATCGTAATTGGAAACATAACAGGAAGCAAAATCAGCGAGCTGAGAAATTGATGGTGGATAATATAGAATTGCGGGGAAAGGATATACTTCAATAATAGTTTGTATCAAAAAATTCAATGGCGATAAATCATACAAAAATGGGGAAAAGTTGAAATGTTCATTTTTCGCAGGAGCACAAAAACATGAAGTTGCGAATAATCATTCGTCACAGAAGAAAAGAAGTACAACAATATCATTTTGCGAACAATTAAAAAAAAAGATGATTTCGAATATTAAAAGAAAATTTCTGCTCAAAAATGAGAAATTTTTCTATTGAAAAGAAAGAGATGATGATTTCTAAGAATTTTTAATGCAAATGCATAAGACGGGCGCAAATCGCCTAAAAACATATAAGAACGGGACGAACTTTTATGGCGTACACCTTAGTTCGCGGATTCTATTCTGTAAGAGGCAATGTCCTTAAAGTGCGTCATAAGGGGGGTATCTTCTTTACTTTCAATTATCATAAGAACGGGACGAACTTTTATGGCGTACACCTTAGTTCGCGGATTCTATTCTGTAAGAGGCAATGTCCTTAAAGTGCGTCATAAGGGGGGTATCTATTTGCATGGCTATGGGAAAGGCTATACCGCTGCTGGAACCTAGTAATGGAGATTTGGATTATAGAAAATCCATCCAGGAGAGATAACTTGGATTCCCAGCTATATAAGGTTATACCCTGGTTGGACGCCCGAGAGTTTCTCCTAAGGAATGCAACGTATGATCAAGGCGCCGAGGTACACGGTTGAGCTGTGGGTGCCCGGGATGGATGAACCTACCCTATCCATCCATGGCAAGTCTTGGCTTACGATGTGTTCGGCCCGAAGAAAACCCCACTTAGGGTGCAGTCTTGTAACTATAAGCCATATAAGGCATAAAGGACAAGGCTGCGAAAACAACTGGTTGTTGGCAGAACCGGATGGGAAAGTGCTAGTCTTGTATGGCCGATGTATAATCCTTGAAGGGGAAACCGGGGGGATAGATAAGGGCGATACCCTCCATTAGGGAGCTGTGTATCAAAAAAGACGGCAATGTCATGGGGCTTTATATTCGCAAGAATGTTTAGGCCCGTCATATTGTCGCATGACAGAGACAGCAATGTCATGGGACTTTATATTCGTAAGAATATTTAGGCCCGTCATATTGCCGCATGACTGGCCAAAAAGCCTAAAGAGAAATGTTAAGATGAGGTCAATGGGTTTTTGCGATAAGGTCAAAAAATATGAGATAAATGAAATCAATAATAAGAGGAAATAAATCGCAAAGACGTCCTGCGATTTCATCGCAAAGACGACAATGTCATAAATCTTAAAAAGCAAAGAGAGAATTAATCTCTCACAAGATGGCTTAGATTTATCATATTGTCGCAGAAAATAAAATAATGATAAGGCAAGATCAATGGATTATTACATATAAGGTAAGAATATCCTGGGATCTTTTCGCATAAAGGTGGCATAATAAGACCTTTAACTAGGAAGGCGAAATAAGACCACAAGAAAAGATATGTCTGCGAAATATATAATTAATTGTTCGCAGAAATAATTGCGATAATTCATTTATCATATTGCAGATTAATAACAAGAGGCAAGTATGGGAACGATGTATAAGAATGATAAATATTGTTATTCATCATTATATGATAAATTCATATAAGTAACGGATGGATAGAAGCAAAAAGGGAATTTATATATATTGAAGAACATCAGGAGTTACAAGTATCTTGTTGAAAGGATGATACAATTTGCCAAAGATAATTATCGCAAGAAAGGAAGAGAAAAATACAGACGAAGATCAAAAAGAAGAAGCAAAATTATTGAGATTTATCTTCACCATTATCTTCATCTTTGTCTTTATTATCTTCATCATCAGTTTCTTCGTCATCTTCGTTTTTATTTTCATCTATATCAGCCTCACTGTCAGAAATAACTGGTACTTCAGATCTGGCTGGGATACTTTCCAAGAGGCAGGGATATAGGCTAAGAGAGAGGTTATTATCAGTGCAGACTTTCTCAATAGCGTTATTGCGAACAGTAAGAATATTACTATGCAAATTGGAGTTAGATATTTTTATCTTCTCTCGCAGTCTAGTGATCTTATCATTGCGGGAAGCAAGATTATTCGCAAGACCACTTTTTTCTTCTTCAAGTTCTGCGATCCTTTTAGCATGTTTTTCTTCAGATTCTGCGACAACACAATAACAAGTTAGAAATTTATCAAGAATTTACAAAAAATATAAAGATGTTAGAGGAGCAATAAATAACCTTCTCTTTCATGAATCATTTCTTGTATCAAGGTTGCCTATTCGGTGTGAAGACTGACATCTATTGCTAAGTTTTTCCTAGCATTATCGAGAATTGTCGTAGCCCATGCAAATTCATCATCATTTTGAATGAGAAGATGGGAACGGATCTGTTTTTCTCTTTTAAGAAGTTCAATATTTTCATCCTTAAGTCTATCTCTCTCAAGTTCAGTGTCAATAAGGGCATTGCGGAACTTTGATAGAGCTTCAGCGCCTTGAAGAGTAATGCGTTCTTTCTCCTTCTCAAGTTCCTTCTTTTGCGCTTTCAAGGTTTTGATTCTTTTTCCAAATTCATCTCTACAAGTCTTAAAACTATTGGATATACTTAAAGTAGATCTATAATCCATTCTTATAAGGGAAATGTGAAATCTAAGTTCATCGATAGATAGAGCATTAATTTTTTCATCGGAATAATTATTTAAAGCGTCATTAAGACGCTGAAGAAGAATGGATTCATCTATGGGTTCATCAAAAGAATTAAGAATAAGAGCTTCATCAATAAGGTTATAGGCATCTGCAAAATGGTTGTTTAAATAAGCTAAAATATCAAGAAAGAAGAAAGCAAAAATAAAATAAAATAAATCATACCAATAATTTGTTTGCAGAACTTCTCCTTGTCAGCTAGTTTTTGTTGAAGAACTTCAACATCTACTTCAAGCGATTTATTCTTGTTAAGGAGCTCAGTATTCCCAGATACTTCCAATTGTTTACATTTTTCGCGAAGAATGGATATTTCATCTTCGTATTGCTTATTATTTTCGCGAAGTTTCGCAGACTCAAATTGTGAATCAGTAAGCCTTCTTTGTGATAATGATAATCTATTTTCTAATTCCGAAGCAACGAAAAAGAAGTTCTAGCAGTCTGTGGCAGATAAGAGAAAATAAGTAAGGGTAAAAAGAAGATCTTCGAAATTCATGACAAGTGTAAAGGGGCATACCAATGAAGCTAGTGCATGAAGAAAATCTGGATTGATAAATCTCGAGACTCCTTTAAGATCTTTATTATTGGTTAAGATGGAAGCATCACAGATTTTTGAGAGATAATTGCAAGCGTGAGCAGTATCGTCATCACCAATACCTTGCATGGGATTTCTAAAGATATTTGAAAATTGATCCATAGGAGTCTCAGGTTGAGAAAGACCCATCGCAGATCTAACTCTTGCGGAGGAAAAACGTAATGAAGAGGTGCTCATGGTAGCATCATTATTTATTCTTCCGCTCTCTTCAACCTCATTATCTTTTTCAGCGACAGAAGAAATGTCTTTAAGTGGTTGAGTTTTTCTTCTCTTTTTTGGAGGACTCTCAGCAGTTTGATTCTCATTGCGATGAGGAGAAGTGCCAGAACTCTTATTTGAGAATTCTTTTCAGGCCAATTAAAAATCCAAGGATGATAAGCCGCAAGATATGCAGGATTCGCAGGAAGGTTAAGAGTACCAGAAATATAAGGACCTTCAAGGAGGAGAGGAAATCTACACCATTTATCATCTTTGGAGAAGCGTGGAATATTGTTTCTTGTGGAATGATAGTCTATATCTTGCATAAGGATTTTATCCTTCGCAAATTTTTTATCCCTATTCAAACGAATAGCCCAACACGTGCTTTCTTTCTTCATTGGAATCACTTGATAATTCGCAAAGAAGTTTTCCACGGTATATTTCGCTGGAATAATTGGAATTTTCTTATAATCAGGATGTTTCGCATCATCAGGATAAAGAGATCCTTTACTAGCTCCACGGGAAGCATATTCAAGAATGAGGCGAATACAATCTCCACTTAGTTGGCAGATTGCTCGCGAAAGTTTAGCATGAGAAATAATCTCATAAAAAGAGGGAGATCTGGGTTATAAAGAGGAATAGGAAGGCCAACTACTAATTGACCTAGTGAAACAAGGATCTTCTCGTTAGAAGAAGGAAATTTTGAAACTAGATCAATGGAGAGATCAGATTCTGAAGATTGATCAGGGATTTCAGAAAGTGTGAAACCTAAGGATTGAAGCTTCTGCTAGTGCTTTTTGAAAGTGGATTGACCTAATTTTTTAGAAGGAGCCATTTCTTAATATGGGAACGATGGTTAAGGCGAAGAAGAATAAAGAAGAAAAACTGAAAGAATAATTGAGATCCGGAATTTGCGGAAGAAGATGATGAATAGTGAAGTTGCAGAGAAGAAAAGCGAAAGTAAAAAGAAGAAGAGGGATTAGAATAGACGATATTTATAAGAGAGGAAAATTTTTGAGATTATCAATGTGCATTCAATGAAGAAAGGATGTGAATGGTTAAAACTCAACGATTGGAGGAATACGTGTCAAGGAATAAATGGAGAAAAGAAAAACATGTGTAGGATATTTAGCGATGGATATAGAGACATGTCAAAATAAAGGAAATATAAAAAAGACAAGATGTATTTGATATTCTCGAAAAATATGAGTTGCGGCAAATCAAGAAATTTAAATTCTCATGATCTTTGTCTTCTTCGCAGAAAAGATATGAGAAGAGGCAAGATGTAGGGGCGAGAATATTTTCACAACAATATTCTGTGAAATAAACAACTGTTTGCGATGCATCGATAATAAACGAATTACTCTGCGGCACATCAGTGATATACTCTGTAGTACCATAATATCGCCACAACGATATTCTCATGATAAGAACAACGCTTTCACGAGAAGGTCAAATATTCCTATAAGTATAAATGACATTATTCACGAGAGTGTCGTGAGGATTCTTCAGCAACATTTGGCGAGCGTCACGAGGAAGCATCATAATAACTGACGATTAAAGAGACATGCTATGAGAGTGTTATTTCACGAGGATTACAAAACTTGGCGAAGATTAATATTGTAAATACCACGATGAGATCGCAGAATATATCCGAAAGAAGGGGAAAACTTAGCTGTCACCCACAATGTAATTTCCTATATAAAGGGTTCAAGTAAGTCCAGAGGATGATGATGTATTTTTTAGAGTTGAGAAAATCTTGAGGAGAGAGAAACTCCAGAAAAGAAAGTTGTAATTCTGAGTTTGAATATTTTCTGTAAACATTTTTGAGATCTAAATAATAAAAGTGTCGTTTAATTCTTTAATCTTCAATTAGTTTCACTTAGATTTTTATAAGATCTTAATAGGGGTGTAGTGTGGGAACTCCTGCTACTACATTTTGGCGCCGACTAAGGGGAACGTTGAATTAGAAAAATCGAAGAAAAGGTATAAAAGAAGACAGGAATTATTCAAGATCAAGGAAACTTTGAAGAAGATTGGTGAAACATTCAGAAGAAAAATGATTAGAATTAAAGAAAATTGTAGGAAATTGAAGTATGAATTAGTGTCAAGAGAAATGATCGATAAATTTCATGAAAATATTAAGGGGAGGATACATAAACGTGATTTTGAAGGAAGAAAAATTATGATGGTAGAGAAAACGCCATTATTAAAGAATTGGGAAAAGCAGGAAATTACATTTACAGCAACAGAAGTTTTAGAAGAAAATCTAGATCATACATCTCATTTGGTGATTACGGTACCCATGATACCAATAAAGAAGGAAAAGTCAATAAAATCTGTAGAAAAATGGGCTATAAATAGAACTCTAGTTGACACAGGAAGTTCTGTGGATATAATGTTCTATCATGCTTTTAAGAAAATGGGGTATAAAGATGAAGAAATGTCTATTTCCTCATATCATATTCATGGTTTCGGAAAATCTATAACAAAACCAAGAGGAGAAATAATAGTACGATTACCACTTGGAGAAATTGAAACACAAGTAACACTATGCGTGGTGGATATGGAATCCCCATACAACATGATATTGGGAAGACCATGGATACACGCAATTAAAGATGTAGCGTCAACCTTACATCAACGCATCAAATTCCCTATGCCTAGCGGAATTGGGGAAATTAAAGGAGATACAGATCTTGCGAAGACATGCTATCAAATTGAAGTAAAAAATTGTGAAGAACGTCCTAAGCAGCGAAAAGCTCGCAGAAAATTGATGAGAGAAACAAGAAAAGAAGAAGAATTTAAAATTTACATGATAAGAGCAAAAGAGGGAAAAGGGATACCCAATGAATTTTCGCGAGAAGGAGATGAACGTGCGAGAATCATAAAAACACCAGCACCAGAAGCCAGTTACACTGTAGCTGAACCAACAAAAGAAATAAATGTTGGGAGTGAAGAAGAACCTAAAATATTGAAAATTGGGACTAGAATGGAGATAGACGAGGAAGAAAGAACTATAAATCTTTTGCGAGAATACAAAGACATTTTCGCGTGGAGCATGGATGAAATTCCAGGGATAGATCCATCGGTAGCATGTCATAGATTAGAAATCAACAAAAATGTAAAGCCGTTCAAGCAGAGAATAAGAAAAATCGCAACAACATACCATTCTCAGATAGAAGAAGAATTACAGAAGATGCTTGATGCAGGAATAATAAGGCAAGCAAAGTATCCAGAGTGGATTGAAAATATGGTGGTGGTCCCAAAGAAGAATAAAGGAATAAGAATTTGCATAGATTTTACTGATTTAAATAAAGCTTGTCCTAAAGATAGTTTTCCACTACCAGATATTCCTCAAATGGTTGAGTCAGCAGCGGGAAATGCAAGAATATCTTCGTTAGATGGGTATAAAGGATACAACCAAATCCCTCTCGCTGAAGAAGATCAAGAACATACTGAATTTTTTGCTCCAAGAGGATTATATTGTTATACAAAAATGCCCTTTGGATTACGAAATCTTTGGTGCAACATACCAAAGAATGGTGGAGAAAGTATTTGCAAAGTGGATCCACAAAACACTGGAGGTATATGTAGATGATATGTTGATCAAGAGCAAGGAAGCTGAAGATCATGTACAAGACTTGAAGGAGATTTTTGAACAAATGCGGCAATTTAATATCAAAGTAAATCCTGACAAGTGTACTTTTGGAGTGACTTCAGGAAAGTTTCTGGGGTATATTGTATCAAAGGAAGGAATACAAGTTGATCCAGAAAAAGTGCAAGCGATTCGCGATATGCCCACACCAGCTACAGTAAAAGATGTGCAAAAATTGAATGGGTTGTTAGCCTCGTTAGGAAGATTCATTTCGCGATCCTCTGATAAATGCAAGCATTTTTTCGATATACTCAAAAGGGGAACAAAATTCAGATGGACAGATGAATGTGAGAAGGCCTTTCAGGGAATAAAAGAGCATTTAATGGATATAACCATTTTACAGAAAGCTAAACCAGGAGAAGAGTTATTAATTTATCTCGCGACAACGGCATATGCGCTAAGTGCGGTATTGCTGCGAGTAGATGCTGGGATAGAGAAGACAATTTACTATATTAGTAAAACATTCAATTCAGCAGAGAAAAATTATTCAAAGATTGAGAAGTTAATCCTAGCATTGGTACATGCAACTTTCAAGCTTCGCATTTACTTTCAAGCACATAAGGTCAAGGTGTTAACAAAAGTGCCAATTGAATCAGTAATGAAGAATTCAAAAAGATCAGGAAGAGTAGAAAGATGGAATGCACAAGTGGGACATTTCGATATCAAATATGAAATTCTATCCTCGCCAAAATCCCAAGTCATCGCAAATTTCTTAGCTGAATTTCCTTTGGAAAATGACGAAGCTGTGGAAGAAATGATGGAGGCAGAAGAAGAACATGGAGATCCAAAAGAATTATTGACAGAACCCAATAGATGGGAGATATTAGTGGATGGATCATCTAATGGAGAAGGAAATGGGATTGGAGTTGTTTTTATTTCACCAGAAGGAGAAAAAACAGCTTTCTCATTCAGGTTAGAATTTACATCCACTAATAATGAGACAGAGTATGAGGCTGTTATCCACGCTTTGAAATTTGCAATAGAAATGAAGTTGGAAAATGCTAGAATTACAAGCGATTCTCAATTGGTTATTCGTCAAATAACTGGAGAATATATAACAAATGAACCTTCTTTAAAGAAATACAAGAGACTCGTGGAAGAATTATCTGCGAGAATTCCAAAGATAAAATGGAGGCACATATCAAGGAAAGATAACCGGCTTGCAGACGCTTTTGCTTTCATATCTAGCATGATGACAAACCCACTTGCAAGATGCATAAAAATTCAAACACTCTTATTACCTTCAGTAAATAAAGAAGACGAAGATGTGGATGGGAATTCCGTCGAAATTGACGAAGAAGGAGAGAAAGATGTGATGATTGTAGAAAATGGCGAAATAGAAGCAAAAGAGAGAAACAAAGATTGGCGAGCGGAACTTCTTGCTTATTTGGCGAAAGGAGAAACTCCAAGAAATAGATTGGAGGCACACAAGCTAAGAAGCAGGGCAACTAATTATGAGTTAAGAGACGGAGTGTTATATCGCAGATCTTTTAATGGACCATCGCTAAGATGTTTGACAAGGGAGGAAGGAGAAAAGGTGTTAAAAAATGCTGCACAGTGGAGATGCTGGTAATCATAGCGGAGGCAGATCTTTGGCATATAGAACGAAGATGCAAGGGTATTACTGGCCTTACATGCATGAAGATGCGAAACAACATTCAAGGCGTTGTGAAGAATGTCAGCGATTTGGAAAAAAGATACATGCACCAGGAGCACCACTATCATCCTCAACAAGTGTATGGCCCTTCGGAAAATGGGGATTAGATATTGTGGGACCATTTGTGCCTGGCTCTGGACAAAGGAGATACCTCATTGTGGCTACAGATTATTTCACAAAATGGGGAGAAGTAAAAGCAGTACAACATATTCGTGATAAAGATATTTTCACATTCATATCGAGAGAATATCATCTGCAGATTTGGAATACCAAAGACAGTTGATGTCTGATAATGGAAAGCAGTTTGAAGGACAAAACATAGAATTACTACTTAATGCATTTAAGATAAAGTGTGGAAAATCTACTCCTTTATACCCACAAGCAAATGGTCAAGCTGAGGCAACTAATAAAACGATCGCAGATATTCTGAAAAAGAAATTAGAAGGATATCACAAATCATGGTGTGAGCAAGTACATAATGCAATATGGGCCTACAACACCACTAGAAGAGAGGCTACTGGAATGTCACCCTTTTGTTTAACATATGGGGTTGAAGCTGTATTACCAACAGAAGTTGCTATTCCTACAACAAAAAGAGAAGCGTGGGAAAAGAATTTAAGTGCTGGTATGATTTTACATAAACTAGATGAATTGGAAGAAAAAAGGGAGAAAACTCTACAGCATATGGAAAACTACCAGCGAAGGTTAGCTCGCGAATACAACAAACGTGTCAAAAAACGAGAATTCCAAATTGGTGATTTAGTTATGCGAGAGACACCGAGATATCAGCGAGAGAATGGTGGAAAATTGGCGAAAAAATGGGACGGACCTTACTTAATTAAAGAAATAATTGGAAATGGGGCATACAAGTTAATGGATCCTGAAGGAAGAGATGTTGGCCAACGACTTGAGAGACCATGGAATAGACTATTTTTGAAAAGGTATTATCAGTGACAAATATTGTAAGGTAAGAAATATTGGCATAATTAAAGGTTATTATCAGTGACTACTTTACTTTAAAGATTACGCGAGCAATATCGCGAGAAACGCGAATGAAATTTCGCAGAGATTAAGAGAATGGGACAAACCTTTATGGCGTGCAACTTAGTTCGCGAGTACAATTTCGTAAGAGGCAAATGTAAGACCTACAAGCACGTTATAAAGGGGGTATCTCTTTATATGATTCAGGGATAAGGTTATACCGCTACTTGGAACCCGAGTCATACAGATGTAGGGGTTAAAGAAAACCTATCCGGGAGAGAGATCTTGGATTTCCAACTTTATAAGGTTATACCCTGGTTGGACGACTGAGAGTCTCTTCCAAGAAGTGCAGAGTATGACCAAGGCGCCGAGGTACACGGTTTAGCCAAGGGTGCCCGGGACGGACGAACCTACCCTGGCCATCTTTGGTAAGTCTTGGCTACAATGCACTTGGCCTGAAGAAAACCCCACCTAGGGTGCAGTCTTGTAACTATAAGCCATATAGGCATAAAGGACAAGAGACTGCGAAAACAACTGGTTGTTGGTAAATCTGGATGGGAGGAGCTAGTCTTGTATGGCCGATGTGCCCTCCTTGAAAGGGAAACCAGGGGGAAGATAAGGGCGGCACCCTCCATTAGGGAGCTGATAAGTGTCTTAAGACGGCAATGTCATGGGGCTCTAAGATCGCAAGATCATTTAGGCCTGTCATATTGTCGCGTAAATTATACAGAGGCAAAAATCCAAAAGAGAAAAAAGTTAAGATGAGATCAAGGGGTTTTTACATGCAAATTTGAAGACGTCCTGCGATTTCATCGCAAGACGGCAATGTCACGAGGCTTTGTTTTTGCGAGAAAACTTAGACTCGTCATATTGTCGCAATATAATAAAGAAATACATATAAGGCAAGATCAATGGGTCAATACATGAAAGTGTAAAGACGTCCTGCGATTTTGTCGCAAAAAGAAAAAATTGGCAAAATAAGACCTTTAATTAGGAAGGCAAAATAAGACCAATAGAATAATCTCAAAAATTAATTCTTCTTTGTTAAGCATGCAGGGAAGATTTCTTTATCACAAGAAACAAGTTGAATTCAACAAGTCTCAAGAAATTTAATGAGGAGGCAAGCAAGGGAATAAATATGTAGGATTTCATTAAGTTTCTTGAGAATATTATAGTTCAAAAAGGGTTATATCATTTACGAGAAAGAAGAAGAAAAAAGAAATTAAAAATAGCACTCAAGCTTCAAGCGGTAGTCTCGCCAGATTTGGAATTGTCAGGATTGTTATCATCACCAATATTTCCTTCATCGCGAACATCATCGCCAGAGTTCTTTTTGTTACGATCTTCTCCTTCTTTTAGAGGGTTTTCTTCTTTTCCTTGATCATCTTCTTCTTCAGCGTCTTCTTCAACATCTCCTTCAGAAGACGGATATTCTAAATCTTTGTCCATAGGAAGAGGGACTTCATCATCGTCAACTTTCATAGGTGGAACGGATACAGGAGAAAGAGAGTTGGAGATCAAAATTTCGTTCACAAGAACTTCAGCACTAAGATGAACTTGGCGAAGGAAACCTTTGTCACGATTTCTGATCTCTATATTCTTGAAATACTCAAGATAATCAAGTC
Organism: Papaver bracteatum; assembly: GCA_023529315.1. Taxonomy (NCBI): domain Eukaryota; kingdom Viridiplantae; phylum Streptophyta; class Magnoliopsida; order Ranunculales; family Papaveraceae; genus Papaver; species Papaver bracteatum. The sequence goes on from JAJJWX010001839.1 coordinate 162,237, forward strand.
TTCTTTCTGCTTTATCACGAGTTTCTAAAAGGTTGAGAAGAAGAGTCTTGTTTTCTTTGCGAACACTGTCCAGCTCCTTAGTAAGATTGGTGACAATAGAATGAAGGCCTTTTTCAGATTCTGCGAGCAACAAAATAATGAAAGGTTATAGAAATATAACATAAATTGTGACAAGGGAAATCAACAAGTGAGGCAGTCATAATTGACTACCTTCTTTTTGCGAAGTTAAGTTTTGGATTAATGAAAAGAGGCAGTTCTCCCATTGATTCATAGCATCATCAAATTTGTCGCCAACCATGCCTTTTATACGAGATTTCATGTTCTCTTCTTTGGTGCGTAAATATGAATTTTCTTTTGACAATGAGGAATGAGATTCCTTTAATTGGGAATATTCATCTCGAAGCTTGCTGGCATTCAAACTAAGAGTTAGTCTACCCTTGATAAGTTTGTCTATTTCAGCGGCAGATGATTCAGTTACTTCGTCAAGTTTATTTTTAAGAGAGCGGAGAGACTGCTTTTGGTCATCACATATCCCTTGAAGATTGTTTACTTTCTGCGAGGAGATCGCCAACAAGCTTGATAATTTGTGTTTCTCTTGAGATAAAGTTCTATTCTTGTCTGACAAAGATTCTATAGACAAATTAGTCTTGGATAACGAATATGAGAGGCGAGTAACCTCGTTGTTTAGAAAAACTGTGATTTTGCAATAATTGATTATTCTCATTCGTGAGATTTCTTATTTGATCAACTGAATATGTATAAAGATTATCTAATCTACTATGCTGGTCCATCCAAGAATCTCTTTCAATGCGAGCTTCATCAGCTATGGTTTCAGATTTAAGTTTTTCGATGAAACGATTTCGGTTGGAAACTAATATATAAACCAAGAATTTAAAGGGAGGATTAAGTACGAAGAATATGGAAATAGAATAAAAAGATAAAAGGACAGGGGCAAAAAGAAGCTTACTTTTTAGCTCATCAATCTTTTTAGCGAGATTCTCGCGATCCAGTACAGAGTTATTGAGCTTGTGGTTTAGAGTTTCACATTCAGAAGTCTTATCTTGAAGACTTTTTCTCAAAGAAGCATTTTCATTCTCTAGAGAAGCTCGTGAAACAGAATTGTCTGAGCCAAAATATTTGAGCAAAGTTTCGCAAACTCCGCTTTGGAGAGAATCAGTAGAAGAATCTCTAGCATTATTTAGAATGTTAGATAAAATTTTGAAAGCAACATCAATTCCTGCGATGGTCTCATTTGATGAAGGAAGGGATGTAGAAGGTGAAATAGAGGAAGTGGGGACAAGTTGATGATTTGAGTCATTAGCAATGGTTGTATCATCAGAAGGAGGAGTTTTCGGGAAAGTAACATTTGAAGGAAGTAAAGGGCTAGAGGGAATTTCAGGTATGATGGGTTCTGCAATTTGAATTGGTGAAGGACCAGTAGAGGCAGTGGTAGTGAAAGCGAGCTTCTCGCCAGAAGAAGGAGGAAGATCAGATTGCACAGGTGTAGGTGAAGCTTTCTCAGATATTAAGGGAGGAATGACGAAATTACTTCCAAAGGTCTTATTTAATTGGCGAGATCTTTTAGGAGGATTAGCATTACCCTCGTTATTCTGCAAACAATAATCTAGATAAGAAACAGAGGCAAAAATATTGTTATTAAGAAATAGAATGTGTTTCTTACTACCTTATTGCTCGCAGAATTTTCTTTCCTTTTTCTAGTCGGCCTCTTATGAATAATAGGTTTTTGAGTCGAGGATTGGGAAATAGATGCAGCTCCGCTGAAGAATACATAATATAAGGATATAAAGAATTAAGTAAGAGAAGATCGAAGAATATAAATAAAAAATTTGATCTAAGAAAATACCATTATCAAAAATATACCTCGAGGACTCCATTATTACAGTAGAAGAAGAATGAGAAGGAGAAGAAGTTGCAGAACAAAAAGCAAAGAAACTAAGTAAAGAAGAAAGAGAGTTAAGAGAAGAAAACTAGAAATGAAATTTGACTCTTCCTTTTATAGGCAAAGAAGGGAGTAAATTATGTGAGACGTGTCAATACAAAAGGACAGATTTACAACACGTGTTAACAAAGAAAGCTGAATTAGCGGAATATCGCCGGAGAAAAAAGTTCAGATATTCTTGCGATAATTAAGGATTCTCATGATCGTTTCTTCTTCGTAGAAAAGACATGAGAAGAGGCAAGATGTAGTACCAGAATATCGCCACAACGATATTCTCATGATAAGAACAACGCTTTCACGAGAAGGTCAAATATTCCTATAAGTATAAATGACATTATTCACGAGAGTGTCGTGAGGATTCTTCAGCAACATTTGGCGAGCGTCACGAGGAAGCATCATAATAACTGACGATTGAAGAGACATGCTATGAGAGTGTTATTTCACGAGGATTACAAAAGTTGGCGAAGATTAATATTGTAAATACCACGATGAGATCGCAGAATATATCCGAAAGAAGGGGAAAACTTAGTTGTCACCCACAATGTAATTTCCTATATAAAGGGTTCAAGTAAGTCCAGAGGATGATGATGTATTTTTTAGAGTTGAGAAAATCTTGAGGAGAGAGAAACTCCAGAAAAGAAAGTTGTAATTCTGAGTTTGAATATTTTATGTAAACATTTCTGAGATCTAAATAATAAAAGTGTCGTTTAATTCTTTAATCTTCAATTAGTTTCACTTAGATTTTTATAAGATCTTAATAGGGGTGTAGTGTGGGAAATCCTGCTACTACAAGAATTTTTGGAGGGTGAGGAAAGTTTTTAGGAGAGAGAAAAAACTTTGTTAAGTGTTCTGTGTTCTTGATTTATGTAATTCCTTAAGGTCATATTAATGAAAAAGTGTTCTTAATCTTCAAATTATGTCATAAATATTGATAGATTCTTGAGTAGGGTGTAGTGTGGGAATTCCTGCAACTACAATCCCCATGCCCCAGGACCGACCACACCATTGTCGTGGCCCCCTACTAAAGACGCACTGTGCCAGACCGCGCCTCGCCTTGCCATGGTCCAAACCGCGCCCTACCTTTCCACGGCCCTAGCCCTCGCTCCATCACCACGGCCCCACCGCGCCTAGCTGCCCTTGCAAGCTCCACCATGCCATTTACGTGGTCAAAGCCATGCAACCTGTCGGCCCTTTTGGTCCAAGCCATCCACCTGCTCCGCCCTCCAAGATAGCGCCTCCTTTCCGTGACTACCAACATGGAAAGACAAAACTCGCTTTACCACTTAAAAGGTTAGTCAGACTCTCCTAACCATCTTTGCAATGATTTACGTTGTCTGTCACCATCATATGCTTACCCCGCAACAAGGCACCTGTTCCGAGCTACACATGGGACTTAATGTTGATGGCGGAGTTTAGTTTAGGGTTAAAATCGTAAAACTCTAAACCCTAGCAGACATTTAAAACAAGCATTTACTAGGGGAATTTAATAAAAGCTTTTAATATGTCTTTAATAATTACAGGGGTATATTTTTTAAATTAGGGTTACGACAAACCAAACCCTAATTCCCCCGTGTGCCTATGGCAAATCATGCCGGCCACACCTATCCCAAGCTATCCGCGCCATGCCAATCGCACCATGTCATGGCCCTATCTATGATATCCGCATCTCGTGTGCCAATGAAAATCATGCCAGCCACACCCTACCGAGCCAAAGCATGCCAACCATGCTAGCCGCACCCCGCCTGCCAATGGCGAATCATGCCATCCACGCCTAGCCCAATCTAGCCGCGCCATGCTAATCGCACCATGCCAAGGACCTAGCTATGCTAGCCGCATCTCGTGTGCCAATGGCAAATCATGCCAGCCACACCCTACCGCGCCAAAGCATTCCAACCATGCTAGCGCACCCCACGTGCTAATGGAGAATCATGCCAGCCACGCCTAGCCCAAGCTAGCCGCGCCATGCCAATCGCATTGCGCCATGGCCCTAGCTATGCTAGCTGCATCTCGTGTGCCAATGGAAAATCATGCCATCCACACCATACCTTTCCAAAGCATGCCAACCATGCTAGCCGCACCCCGCGTGCTAATGGAAAATCATGCCATCCACGCCTAGCCCTAGCTAGCCGCGCCATGCCAATCACACCGTGTCATTTCCCTAGCTATGCTAGCCGCATCTCGTGTCCTAATGGAAAATCATGCTAGACACACCCTACCACGCCAAAGCATGCTAGCCGCACCCCACGTGTCAATGGCAAATCATGCCAGCCACGCCTAGCCCAAGCTAGCCGCGCCATGCCAATTTCACCATGCCATGGACCTAGCTATGCTAGCCGCACCCTGCGTTCCAATGGCAAATCATGCCATCCACGCCTAACCCAAGCTAGCCATGCCATGCCATGGACCTAGCCATGCTAGCCACGTCTTGTGTGCCAATGGCAAATCATGCCAGCCACACCTAACCTGAGCTAGTCGCGCCATGCCTTGGCCCTAGCCACGCCATGCACTGATGGAAAACATTTGGCCCCATATGCCAAACCACACCAAAGCATGCCATGCTACGCCAAGGCATGCCATGATAGTCTGGCCATGCCGCCGTCCCTCATGAAATCTTCTTGAGTTTTGCTTTCAGGCTATTTTTCCCTCCCGAACGAGTTCAAAACCTAAATCTCCCTGCGGAAGGAGATAGCAAATTCTTTTCTGGTTGATTTGATGGGCGGACTATCAAAATCCGAGTCCGTACTAGAATTATGTAGCGGTTCTAGTGAAGGGAACCAATTAGGGTTTCTAAACCAAATTGAAGCCAGATGCCCATCAACGGTTGCCCTTTAATCCCAGGAGAAAATCCTGGCCGTATAAAGTCTCCTCATGACTTTATCCCTAGCTTGGTCACGTACCTAGCCAAGCTAGTCGCGCCATGCCTCGCCATAGCCCCTCATGTCGCGCCACCATACTGGCCTTCCCCATGCGGCTACCAAATTGAAGCCAGGCGCCCATCCACGGTTGCCCTTCAATCCCAAGAGCAAATCACGGCCGTCTAAAAGTCCCCTCACGACCTTAGACCCGAAACCATAGCTTGGTCGCGCACCTAGTCCAGGCTAGTCACGCCATGCGCCCATGGAAAACCCTTGGCTCCTCACGCCAAGTCTAAACACACCCTAGTCATTCCACTCTGTTGGACCTCACTACACGGCTACCAAAACAAAGGCGTGCAACGATCAACGGTTTCCCCTCCTCTCAAGATACAACATCTCGACCGTCGAAGGTCACCTGGCTAGAAAGTCCCCCAAGCTCGAATTTCCAAGCCACAACAACATTTTACATGTTTTCCAAAAACATTCAAGACATCAACATAAATAGGGGGATTTTCTTTGGGTATTGGTTTGGTGGTCTACAGCGTGCGGTGTACACTACTCCCCTCATAAGGAAGTGTCATAAGGGTGAGGTGCCTAGTAAATATAGGAGTTATGTGGGAAACATTCATGGGACATAAATCCGTGAGTTAACAAACTTTATGGACATCAACTCCATAACGTTAACAATTTCATGAAAATCAATTTCATACGTTAGCCACTTTATGAGACATCAAATCCATGCATACGGTTACCACCTCCTCCCATTTACTCCTTACTCCTTAATGAGACCATAGTACATTTCTACTACAACTTGTATAAATAGGTCTCACCTATTTCCATTAAAAAAACAAGTTCATTCGGACAATAGAATACTCGGAATACTTACCTGCTAGCTTCCCTCATGAGCTCTGGTATTTTTCTGAAAACAAGTTGTAGAAACCCAATTGCTCTTCCAGAATAAACTATTTTGGTCTCACACTCTCCTTGCTTCCCTCCCCAAAACCAACCCATTCTCCTCCTTTTTGTGACCGAAGCAAGTCTGGAACGGCCATTTCTTGGTTTAGGCCGGACTTGTACAGATTGATCTCTCGAACCTAAAGTGCTCAACGTGCAGCACATTTGTTTAGGGTTTAAACCAGCTTCTCACTCACCTACCGAATTTACCGAAATTGGCAGAAGCTATTTTCACCTATAAACAGATGTAAACCGCCAAACCAATACCCAAAGATGATCCCCCAGTTTTTGATATGTGTTGATGTCTCGAATTTTTTTGTGGAAAATATGTAGCACGTTTATTGTTGTCTAGAAAGTTGAGCTTGGGAGACTTGCTAGCTTGGTGACCTTCGACGGTCAAGATTTTTCATCTTAAGAGGAAAGGTAGCCGTTGATCGTCGCACGTTTTCGTTTATTGGTGGCCGCATAGGGAAGGACAGCATGGTGGCGCGGCTAGGTTAGCATGTCATAGGCATGGCATGGTGGCGCGACTTGGTTGGCATGGTATGCCTTGGCGCAGTTTGGCGTGACCAAACTAGGGTTTTGGGTCAAAGGTTACCATGTGTTGTCTTGTAACCTTGGACAGCTAGAATTTTCTCCTGGGATTGAAGGGAGACCGTTTATCATTGCACGCCTTCATTTTGGTAGCCGCGTAGGGAAGGCCAGCATGGTTGGATGGCTAGTTTGGCATGGCCAAACTTAGGTTTTCGGGCCAAAGGTTATCATGCGTTGTCTGGTAACCTTGGATAGCTTGGATTTTCTCCTGGGATTGAATGGGGGTCGTTGATTATCGCATGCCTTCGTTTTGGTAGTCAATGGTATGAAAGCATGACCGGTCATGGATTGGAAGGGAAGCGCATGTGGCTTTGTCTAAATTAGGGTTTGGCATGCTGAAACCCTAATTAGCGCCCTTCATTAGAATCGATGTAGAATTCTCATACGGACTCGTATTTTGATGGTCCGCCCCTCCATTCTGCACGGAAAAGAATTTCTTATCTTTTAGCGCGGGAATATATAGGTTTTGATCTCGTTTGGGAGGTGAAAACAGCCCGAAAGTAAAACTCATGAAGATCTCAAGATGGGTGTTGGTAGCCAGCGTCATGATGGCATGGCCGGCGTGACTTTGGCGTGGCCAAAACTAGGGTTTTAGGCCAAAGGTTACCATGTGTTGTTTGGTGACCTTGGATGGCTAGGATTTTCTTATGGGATTGTAGGGCGACCGTTGATTGTCGCACACCTTCGTTTTGGTAGCCGCATAGGGAAGGCCAGCATGGTGCAGGCACGGCTAGGTTGGCATGGGGCCATGGCGAGGTGCGTTTGGCATGGCACGGTGGGGCCAAGGGCTTGGCATGATGGGGACAAGGGTTTGGCATGCCGTTGGCACAGGGTACGGCTAGCATGGCTAGGGCCAAGGAAAGGTGCGTTTGGCTTGGCATGGTGGATGTGGATGGCATGGTTTGCCTGTAACTGCATCTTTTATGATGGTTATATCTAAATGAAGATAAATACTAAAACTTACTCTAACATTCAAAATTCAAAGATAAACAAGATGTAAAGAGTATAAAAGTAAAGATTGACACAAGCATATAACATGGTTCGGCCATGAAGACCTACATCGACGGGAAAGAAGATAGTTTCTTTATTGATTATAAGGTCTTACCTTGAAAGAGTTACAAATATCACTTAGATCTCTCATTCTTTCTCTGTCTAGATATCTCTCAGGAATTTTCTGTAGAAAGACATCTAATAATACATAAGATAACATAACCTGCCCATTTCCTGCTACATGGGTTGGTATTTATAGACAAACAATACTCGTGAAGATCAGGCCTCGTCGATCTCTCGGAGTCATCCTACATCGCCTTCGCTTCTTTGGACTGGTTCTATATTATCCCTCATGGTGGTATCCCGGGTTCTCCTCCAAGTTATCTTTCCCTGTCCGTGATGGTCAGGTCTCGTGAAGATCTTCTCCAAAGGTCCTCGTGCTGCTCCACTCACGAGTTAAAGTATAGATCGCCCGAGATCTCTACTACGTCATTAGACTCGCTCTAACTCCTTATGATCCTTCATTAAATGCAGTGTTTCTTTTTAGACTTGACCGACTAAATCGATTAGACCACTCCTTCACACGTGTCGTTCATGCGATGCTAGTGGCAGGCGTCTCGATTCAGACGAAATCAGCTTTATGGAGAAAGATTCGGTGCTCCTACCTTATCATCTCATCATGAAGTCATCTCTTGAGATGTTGACACATGGCCATCGGGTATTTTACCCTCATATTTTGCTCCTTTTCTTTGCAACTTTCCAAGGGCATGATGGGAAGAAAACTTCGTAACCGCTTCGTCTTTTTCGCCACGTTCGAATTTTCCGCCACGTGTGTATTTAATGCACTTTTTTACCTATTGGACTTGAGGCGCCGGTTGGTTATCCCTTGGTTTCTTATAAAAACCTTTTTTGGGAGAAGAGTCATGTCTTTATTTCTTTTGCTCAGAGTTAAGATATTTTTTATCTTCTTTTTCTTCTGTCTTTTGATGTTTCTTCTTAATTCCTTATCTCCCCTAAGGAGACTCATTATGTCTAGAAGAAATTCTCCTTTACGATCATAGAGGTGGTAAGGTTCCATATCCTTTTTGTTTCTTCTTATCTACTGTTATTGTAGTTGCAGGAAATCCTACACTACACCCTTGATAAGAATTCACACTAATTAAAATATTTTGAAGATTAAAATCGACACTTTGTTATTTGATTCTCAGAAATGTTTACAAGAAATGGAAGAAATCAAGAATACAACCGCTCTCTTGAATTTTCTCTCTCCTCAAGATTTTCTCAACACTCAAAAAATACATCATCCTCTTTCTAAATCTAATAGATCTATTTATATAGGGTAATTACATAGTGGATGACATCTAAGTTGTCCTTTAATTTCGGATCTGGCTCGCGATGCTCTCACGATTGTTGTAATGCTAATTCTCGCAAGAGTTGTAACCATCGTAGAACAATCACGCTCTTCTCGTGTTTCCTTTTTTCGTCATTCGTTACGTCATTCTTTGGATTGTTCTTTGAGCTATTCTGTGACGCTCGCAGAGTGTTGATTCTCAATATCAAAGAAATGTTATAGCGATATTCTGATCCTACAGTTATTGTTGGTGACTTTCTTTTTTTTGTCTTTCCGAACTTTTTACAGTTCTTGTTTGGTCATTAATGGTTCTTGCCATTGTTCCGTATCTTCCCCCTCTCCATTTTTTTCATTTTTGTTAATCTCTATTCCGTTTGTCTTTATCAGCGCTGAAAAGCGGCCGGTGAGGAATACATGCACCAATCGATCTTCCGTTATGTCTGATGTTGAATGTTTGGACATGGTGAAGGCCAAATATCGTCTTCAAAAGTTTGACGTGAGTTTTGCTACACCGGAGGGCCAGTCCGGAGTTCTGTCTAAGCAACTCTTCGACGAGAACCCATGTGGTCCCAACGATATCATCGTTGCGGCTGGTCAACTAGAGGCTGGTGTCCGTCTCCCTTTGTATTATCCGCCGACTCCTTCCAATATGAGTTTTTTTTCTCTTCTTAGCCCTCAGCGAGCGATCTTCCATCCAAATGGTAATTTTTATAGGATCATGAGAGAATATAATCGCCGAAGTCTTGGTAAAGTAATTGATCACGAGTTGAATCAATTTGTTCCCGATCAGAAAGAGTATTACTCATCCAAGTCCTTCATGGCCAACTACTGGTGTCAGCAATCTGACACTTATGATGGCTTTGGGGTTGGAATTTCTAGGACTCGGAAGCCTCTTGAGGGTCCTACTCTTATCCTTGATTTGGATCCTCTGCACGCTACTCAGTTGACGCTTCGTAAAACACATAATCCCAAGTGGTGTGATGCTCCTCTCCGAATCTTAGGGCCTTATATTCATGGTTGGACCGAGCTTTGCGATGCTCTCCCCGGGATTCTCGAGATGCATGCTCATTTGCTAGCTTATAGGCCATGGGTGCTTAAATGGATTGCCCCTCGTAGGAATTATTCTACCCGAGGTGTTGAGGATGCTAAGGTATGAAATATTGTTATTTTACTAATATATATATCTTTCCCATGTTTAATGCCTTAGATTTTAAGTCGATGTAATCGTGTGTACATAGGAGGAGGGTTGTTGATGGTTCTATGCCATCCAATTCTCCCTTGGAGGAGGAACCTTCTTTTGGCGTCTATGTGGACGAGCTATTTGAAGAGCGTGATTCAGTGGATCTTGGGGACTCGTTCTTTGATGAGATTGACCAGGCCTTGCTGAGCCAGCCTACTAATGATGTTATTACCGTTCCGATCTCCGGCTCGGGGGTGCCCCAAGCGAATATTCCTGCTAAGAGGATCAACGTCCCCGGTGGGATTGTTCGAGCTGGTAACACGTTAGGTGTTCAGAGTGCTTTTGCTGGTGGTTTTCCATCTGTTCCCTTGGGTCCTTCGGGTTCTTCTTCCTTCACCTTTGGCAACGGGTCCGAGTCTATGAAGCTATTGTGCTCGGAACTGTATGCTCGGATGAGCAAGTTTGTATCTTAACCTCGTTTACCAAGGCGTCTCAGCAACAGCTTATGTTAGCGGTATGTACTGAGATTGAAACAATGTTCTTCCTTTGGGTTTCCCAGTCAAAATTATTCTAATCTAGGTATGGTGCGTATTTTGATAGAGCAACAACCTTCGCATTGGAATGCTATCTGAGACTCGTGTAGCCAGGAGATGAGCCGGAGATGCTGAGCACGAGATCCAGAACTTGCGCCTTGTTGTTGACATGGCCCAAGAGGAGAACCGTTCCCTTCGTGAGGATAAGAGGGAATGAGAAGGTATTTTACTACTCCCCCTTGTGTCATATCTTTGTTATGGTAGTATTTTTAGATTTCTGAAGTAGTCCCCTCTATTGGTAGCCGTCATCAAACGTTCGGAGGAGAAGTTAAACGATACCGTTCATAAGTATGCTAGGGAAATATGTAATTAGAATCTTGATGTGAGTTCTCGTCAGTGCAAAATTGATGCCTTAGAAAATGAAAATGGTTCTCTTCGGGAGGATGTAAATGTTCATCGCGATCGCATTGTCGAGCTTCGGTCAATGCTAGATAAGGCTAAGCAAGTAGATGTGGATAGGATGGATGACATCAAGCTTCTTCGGAGTCAGAAAGATAAGTTGTTGAATGGAAATCTGATCACATGACATTATTAGCTCAAGATGAAGACGATAGAGAAGAGTTGATGCGTCTTAAACGTGATTTCATTTGTCTTGAAAAAGAGCGTGACATGCATCTTTTATCCTGCCCAGCCGGAGATGTGGCCGTAACTCCTGCATAGGCACAGATTAGTGACCTAGATAACCAAAAGTCCCAAGTGTAAGATACCTTAGCCTCTGTGTTGGTTGATCACGAAGGTTTCCCATTAGTAGTTTTTTAAATTCATGCCTTCTCAAGTAGAAGATGTCGTATTGACTTTCCTTTTTCTCCTTCTTGCAGTGGCTCGTAAACGTATCGCCGAGCTGGAGAAGCAGTTGGAGGAGACGAGGGTTTCCAAAGAAGGTCTAGATAAGGAGCTCAACTTGTTGGTCAATACCCACGAGGAGGAGATGGAAGCCGAACGTTCTGATAAGAACCAGAAGCTTAGTGAACTTCGTGTTGAGTACAAGCTTTTTATTACTAAAAATCCTGCAAAGCTGCAGTTCTTCGTGAACGTCAGATGGTTGCTACAGCTGCGAGCTCGGAAATTCGTACTCCATCAGTTCAACTCGGTCCGGAGCAAGCTGCTTGTAGTTGCAGGATTTCCCACAACACACCCCTTGTAATATCTTGATAATAATCTCTTAATCTAAACTAATTTGATAATTAAAATTCTAAAAATTGTAAATAGACACACGTATTTTTACATGGTTCGATAAATTTGATCTACATCCATGATTCTCTACTATGATTGTTAAAGTTTATATTTGATTTTACATTTGATAATCTCCATTAATGGAGTTCTAAATCTAGTTTTAGGGAAGAGGATGATAAAGAAAAATACATTTTCTCTCTCTAAAAGTCTCTCTGAAAAATATCTCTCTCTCCTAAAACTTTCTCTCTCCTCAAGACACTCTCAACTCTAAAAAATACATCACACCTTCTCAATCTATTAGATATCTATTTATAGGAAATTACATAATGGGTGACAACTTAGTTGTCCTCTAATTTCGGATCTATCTTGCGATCCTCTCGCGAACTTTGTAACCATCGTGAAACACACACGTTCTTCTCATATGTCTTCAGTCGTCAACTTCGTCATTCTTTGAATTATTTTGTGACGCTCGTGAAATGTTGTTGAAGATTTTTCAGTGATGCTCGCAGAAGTGTCATTAATCTCTCGTGAATATAATTGTGGCGATATTCTGATCCTACATCTTGCCTCTTTTTTCTTGAAGATTGCTTTAAAATTAATCTTTAAGAAAAAATCTGTTGTTGTAGTAGTCTTTGATTTTTGTTGATGAAGGAATGAGCGAAAGAATACTGGATTTGAAAAGTATATACTTGCCTCTATTCTTTTGCGAAGTTCCATATCTTTGTTAAATAAATAAGAAGTATTAACTCTTGAAGTGCTCGTGAAGTATGAAGTATCCCTGAAGAAATATAAGAAGTACTCAATCTTCAAGAAGTATCCGTCCTTTAATGAAAATCATAAGTATTGCCTCTGTTCTCGTGAAATTATTACTTCATTTTTGGCGAAAATCCTAGCCCATTTTGGAAATGATTCTTGCAAGAAGATAAAGAATATAAAATGTTTTCTTGGTAATCCACAGTTGCCTCTGTTCTTTATCTATGAAGGAAGAATCCCTGAGAAAATGCTAAATGAACGAATTGCCTCTGCCCCACTTGATAAAATGATCATATTCTGCAAAATAATCATTTCTCCTGTGAAACTCTGGAGTAGTCTGTAATATGCTGAATTAGTCTGAAAATTTATGAATGTTTCTTCGAATTTCTGAACGTTTCTGCGAGTTGCTGATTTTTTCTGCGAAATTATCAATATTTCTGCGAATTTATGAATATTTCTGCGAGGCTCTAAATATTTCTGCGAGATTCTGAAATAATGCTTTGAATAGTGTTGTTATAAATAGTGGCGATGAATAGTGGCGAAATTGTAGGCAATCCTTTTGAGAGGCTCTGAATAATACTTCTGAGAAATTCTGAACAATTCTTCTTAGAGATTCTGAATAGTACTTGATATCTCTCTTGCGATGAGCAAATCTTTCCTGCATTCTAAAGAAAATAATTAAGTTTGAGATTATTCTATTGGTCTTATTTTGCCTTCCTAGTTAAAGGTCTTATTTTGCCAATTTTTCTCTTTATGACAAAATCGCAGGACGTCTTTACATTTGCATGTATTGACCCATTGATCTTTCCTTATCATTTCTCTTGAATTTTCTTGCGAAAATATGACAAGTTTAAGTTCTCTCGCGAGATCAAAGCCTCATGACATTACCGTCTTGCGATGAAATCGCAGGACGTCTTTACACTTTCATGTAAAAACCCATTGATCTCATCTTAACTTTTTCTCTTTTGGCTTTTGCCTCTGTATAATTTACGCGACAATATGACAGGCCTAAATGATCTTGCGATCTTAGATCCCCATGACATTGCCGTCTTAAGACACTTATCAGCTCCCTAATGGAGGGTGCCGCCCTTATCTTCCCCCTGGTTGCCCCTTCAAGGAGGGCACATCGGCCATACAAGACTAGCTCCTCCCATCCAGATTTACCAACAACCAGTTGTTTTCGTAGCCTCTTGTCCTTTATGCCTATATGGCTTATAGTTACAAGACTACACCCTAAGTGGGGTTTTCTTCAGGCCAAGTGCATTGTAGCCAAGACTTACCAAAGATGGCCAGGGTAGGTTCGTCCATCCCGGGCACCCTTGGCTAAACCGTGTACCTCGGCGCCTTGGTCATACTCTGCACTTCTTGGAAGAGATCCTCGGTCGTCCAACCAGGGTATAACCTTATAAAGCTGGAAATCCAAGATCTCTCTCCCGGATAGGTTTTCTTTAACCCCAACATCTGCATGATTCAGGTTCCAGCAGCGGTATAACCTTATCGCTGAATCATGTAAAGAGATACCCCCTTATAACGTGCTTGTAGGTCTTACATTTGCCTCTTAGGAAATTGTATTCGCGAACTAGGGTGCACGCCATAAAGGTTTGTCCCATTCTTTAAATTTCTGCGAAATTGTATTCGCGTTTCTTTATTCTTTCATTTCTATCAATTCATTATATAATCTTGAATAATCTCGCGATTATACTCGCAGCTCTGATTAAAATTTGTTTTGCTCATTTTTGTGAGTTGAAATATTCTTTAAAATCTTAGAAATATTTTTTGAAATCTTGCGATTTTATCGCATTTGTTAAACAAAAAATTTCTTTCTGTCTAAGAAATATTCTAGAGAAATCTTTGAAATCTTCTTTGAAATCTTGCGATTGTATTTTGGAAATTTGAAATCTTAGAAATTTTGGCGATAATTTCGTTTTCTGTAACTTTAGAAATCTTTGAATTTTTTTGCGATAATTCCATTTTCTATAATATTTTGAAATCTTTGTAAACTTGCGAGGGTATCGCTGTTTTGGAAATGAAATCAAATTTTTTTGAAATCTTAGAAATCTTTGCGATAGTTTCATTTATTGTAATCTTTGAAATCTTTGAAAAATTTTGCGATCTTTAAATTTTTTGCGATGATCTCATTTTTTATAATTTTTTTGAAATTTTTTGAAATCTTGCGATTGTATCGCTTTTGGTAAATTGAATCAAAAGTTTTTGAAATTTTTTGAAATATTAAAAATCTTAGAAATGTTCTTTGAAATCCGGCGATAATATAAATCAAAAAATTTCATTTTCTGTAAGTAAAATATTCAAGAAAGTGGTACTTAGCTTTTTGGCGATTTGATGTTGCTGCCGTCTCTCGCGAAATATTTGACTTGCTCGTGAAATGAGAAGAAATGAGAAATGTACTCTTGGCTTGTCTCTCACACCATACAAATTGTTCTAACCCTTCTCTTGCGAAATTAACTTGTGAAATAATCAAATATCTGACGAAGTAATGAAATACCAAATTCCTGCCTCTGATCAACTTGGCGAAATAATGGAAAGTAAATGTACCATGCCAAAACTAGACTTCATTTTCTCGCTAGCCAATTCCTTGTGTTAAATAGATTGGTGTACTTTAGCCTGCGTGAAATGGTTTAGTTTGTTTTAGTGGGCTTGAACGAACTGGGATTGAATGTTTCTTATCTCTTCTTCATACTGGCTGCTGGGAAGAAGTAATCTTCTTTGCGATTAAAACTTTATGATAATTTTCGAAGTAATGGAAACATAATGCAAAAAATTATGTGCGAAGAGAAGGATTTGAACCCGCATCATAGAACTCCTTTTCATCACTACTGACCATTTGTACTGGATTCTGTTTGCGATAATGAGCCTTATTTCCACCTTCTTATTACGATCATCTCTCTGGTTTCCTCTATGTTTCTTATTAATAAAGTAGTAGTTGTAATGATTCCACTTGAAAGTTCAGCATTTGTATATATCACTCTTTCGTGAAATCCACTTCCTGCAAACATGTGATCATTATCTTCCTCTGTAGTACTCTATAAGATCATAGCCAGGTACATTTAATTGATTCTCTCCCGTTTGTCATGACTCCACTTCCCTATATTTCCTTGTCCCTGACATTTTTCACCTGTGATGCTATTCGCCGGAAACTTTAAACTTCGCAAAAGGTCTTAGCACTTGTAATCGTTGATGATGATATTCCTATGAACTGGAAACTCGTCACTTGTAATCGCTGCTCTTGCGAAAATCCCCTCGATATTGCTTCACCTGATGGATTGGAACTGTCACTTTGCCTTCTAACAGAGGACTCTCCATCTTCTTGTTACGAATATATATTTTTTATGTTCTCTCCATTTGCTATTCATGCCAACGATGACTTCATTAACTGCAGTTTGCTTCACAAAAGGGACCTTTGTCATCGCAGGTGCTGCGTCTTGTAGGTAAGATTAGTCAAATGTTGCTATCGTTGGATGCTACATTTTAAGTAAAATGTAGTTGCATGCACTTCCTTTTGAATATTTTACTTTACCAGCATATTTTAATTTGCCTCTTTCTCTCCATCTGCTCTGTGACGAGTAATATTCTTTGGCTGTATAACTTTGCTTCTTCTCATACCCTGCGAGCTTAAAGGTGTTAACATATAATATGTTTAAAACGTGTTTTTCTTCTTCATTTGCTTCTCCATAGGCTTGTTCTTTGTCTTAGCGCTGGTTATAACGTCCCAGTGTCTTGGAGATGTACTCCTTTCTACACCTGCGCATTCTTCCACTTTTCTTTTCGATTTAGTTTGTTGTTGTCTTCATTGGATGATTAATAGATGCCCTACTCTTCTCATATGTTATCATCACTCCTGTCCATCATTCCTTGTATTCCCTGTGTCTCTATAATTTTCTAGATTCATTTGTTGTTTGACGAAGTGAGCTTGCTTCTTCATTTGGTGACATTTGAAACTTCACCACGTATTGTCTTCACGGTAACATACGAGTTATCCATCCACCCTTCCCACGAGGCACGAGCAGCTAACCCCCTCTAGCAAGATTTAAGGAACACACCCGTCAAGTTAGATTTAAGCCTATAGTTTGATGGAAAATGTTTGTTATCTGTTCTAAATTACATTTAGCTCATTTCTGACCATTGGATTTCTCGGTCTAAAATTTGGTGTTTCATAAGACCTTAAAACTTTCGTCAAATTTAATTGAAGTAGCTTAAATTATTTCTAAATTTATATATATATATATATATATATCATTATTTTGTCATAAAATAATTAATCATCATGCATAATGGCTTGGATTGCCAAACTCCCGTTTGTTGAATAACGAAGACTTGAAAAGCTTCCTGCACATATATATTCACTGTTTGAACTGCGATGGCTTCGCTGGAACTGCGACAGTTTCGCTGAGATTTTGTTGTTGCTCCATTCCCTTCTGCTGGTTCTTTTTACCTTCAATTTTGCTTTGGTTGCGTCAATTTCACATCTTCTTAACTTCATGATATGAACTCATCTCCTGCTGATTCTGTTCAAGTCATTTATTCATTTCCTTCATTTTGTTCCTCGCAAATTGTATATTCCTTTGTTGGCCTCCCATTGAACATCTCCTTTCCCTCTTGTATCTCGTAGCAAAATCTCTTAACAACGATTTGAGGAAACAGCTATCGTGTAGAGAAGCTATCGTGTCTCCTGAATTATTTCTTTTGCTCTTTCTCCCCTTATTTTATCCTTTTGTAGGTCAAGCTATCACATTTTAGCCTGCTGACAACACTACGTACGAAAATATATCTTATTAAAAGTTCAATAAGAATACTTCCCTTTTAGTTTTGTTGCTCGCAGTTGGATGCATTTTGTGAGTATCACAAATACTTTCCTTCTGTGCTAACTTGTTTGATCATTTGTTGAATCCCAGCTTACTGCATCATGTATTCATCTCTACCAGTATTGTAACCAGGAGTATCCTGAAAATTTCATTTTCTTCTTCACTCAAACTATTATCTCGTCATCACCTCCACTAGTAAGAAAAGACAAATTTCAGGCTAGGAGCTTCCTTAACCTACTAAAGACCCACAATAAATTCAAAGAGTGATCATTAAACCCAAAACGTAAGAAAGAAGACGAATATGATACATCAGCTAAACCTATTCTATTCAAAGAGTTCACATTTTCACACGCTAAGTAAAGAACAACAACTAAGGTTCCAGTGAAGGTCAATCATCAAATTTCCATGGGATAAACTATTCTTCCATCTTAACGTGGGGTAGTAACATCCAACGAAGGGCGGTAATGATGAAAATGCAATGACGAGATTAACGACCATTGAAGTTTTCATCCAGCGTTAGCAATGACAGAACAAAATTCATTTTTGATAAAGAACAAAATTTTGTATTGAGAAATTTTTCTCACAGTTTTGTTTAAAATTTCCCAATCTGAAAAATTGAACACGAAATAGGAGACATAGGAAAGAGATTTATCCTTTTTATTGAGAAATTTTGCTGCTGGAGGTGCGTTCGGTTCTGCTTTGCATTGATTTTGTTGTAATTGATTTCTTCCCTAAATCTGTTCCTGCGTCGAAATTTTGAATATTGCTACTACTTATCTCCTGAAAGTATATATTCCTTCTAAACCTCCTTGTTTTCCCTTGAAATTTATGGATGCAGTTTAATTCATCATCAACCATAGCTAATGTCTTCGAATCTTCTTGAAACCAACAAGTAATATTCCCCTTAGTCGGCGCCAAAATGTAGTTGCAGGATTTCCCACAACACACCCCTTGTAATATCTTGATAATAATCTCTTAATCTAAACTAATTTGATAATTAAAATTCTAAAAATTGTAAATAGACACACGGATTTTTACATGGTTCGATCAATTTGATCTACATCCATGATTCTCTACTATGATTGTTAAAGTTTACATTTGATTTTACATTTGATAATCTCCATTAATGGAGTTCTAAATCTAGTTTTAGGGAAGAGGATGATAAAGAAAAATACATTTTCTCTCTCTAAAAGTCTCTCTAAAAAATATCTCTCTCTCCTAAAACTTTCTCTCTCCTCAAGACACTCTCAACTCTAAAAAATACATCACACCTTCTCAATCTATTAGATCTCTATTTATAGGAAATTACATAATGGGTGACAACTTAGTTGTCCTCTAATTTCGGATCTATCTTGCGATCCTCTCGCGAACTTTGTAACCATCGTGAAATACACACGTTCTTCTCATATTTCCTCAGTCGTCAACTTCGTCATTCTTTGAATTATTTTGTGACGCTCGTGAAATGTTGTTGAAGAGTTTTCAGTGACGCTCGCAGAAGTGTCATTAATCTCTCGTGAATATAATTGTGGCGATATTCTGATCCTACACTGCTTTTGTAGCTCCCGAGGTGGAGGATCGGGTGGAACGTGATCAAGGCACTAGTGATCGGATGGAGCTCGATCAAGGCGCATGCGATCAAAGGGAAGCCGAGCAGGGTACTGGTAATCAGCAAGAGGATTGAGCGTTCACGCCTTTATGGTTCTTTTTCTTTTGAACTTTTTTTGAATACAGTTTGGTATGAAATTCCTCCTTTGTTTATGGAGGCATGGTTATTTTTAAATGTTATTTGTGTAAGTCCTCAATTGTGGGAGGCGGTTCATACTTTTGCGCCTTATGTTATGATGTTTTTCAAAGTAATGTCCTTTTGCTATTTTGTGTCTTGGTTAACATTTTGTTGACTTTTGGGGGATTATGTGCCAGCTATGAGTCCAACTGTGGGTGACGAAGCCAAGGAGTGATCGGTTCCTTAATTGGATAGGCCATCTCTTATGGTGTTGGTCAAGAAGCGTGGCAACTTTTTCTCTTTGCCCTTATGGTGACGATACCTTCATTGGTTTGTATTTAATAGTATCCTGTATAGGTTATACTTACCCCTGGGTTGTTGGTCAGTTGTTTGAACCATCTTTTGTTTAACCATCGTTTGGAAGGAGATACCTTGGTCAAGTGATTCTTCCCTTAGCCAAAGGTTAGTACCTTGATTCTGAGTATCTCCTGTTATGGCAGGACATCACCCGATTTCTAGATCGTGATGGCATTACCCTAGGTCTGTTTTCGTATTAGGTAGCTTAGGGTGTCCCCCGCATCATCATGCCTTATTTTTTCAGATGGCATTGCCTTAGGTCCATGTCCGTATGGGGCATCTTAGGTGTGTACCCGCATCATTCGATGTGGAATGGAAGGTGTGGCTAGCACCATGCCATAATCTTGATGGGCTTTTTGGATATGCAATATGTAAATGATGAGAAAAAATATTAGACAAAAAATCTAAAAATAGCTAGTGCGGAAAATAAAAAATAAAAAATAAGAAATAGAAATAAAGATAAAGATAAAGAACAGTAAAGATTAAAGTGATTTAAAATGATTATGCAAAAGGTCTTATTTTTATTACTGTCAAAAGAGGGTGATGGACCCTTGTTACATTGTAGTAAGGTATAAAAACCTTATGACGTGAGGATTCTAATCCTAGTGCTTCGTCATGTTTATATTAATTGATAATCTTTCCTCGATATTGAGGGGCCAGTCATCTCGGAGAGAGTATCCTTCTTTCTGAGGTATCATTCCTCGCAGTCGTGTGTCTTGGCGAGTGTTGTGTCCGAGTTAGGGTTATGCTTAACATCCTCGGATTGTACTGTTTGAGTCACTTGATGCTTTTGGACGAAGGGGGAGATCATTCACCTTGACCCAGGTCGTGCGTTTCTGAATGCCCATAGAGCATTTCGTAACTGATTACTGCGGTCGGTTCCGAGCTCGTCTAAATTCATGCGCATCATGTTGGCGATGGCCTCGCTGGGATACTCCTATAACCTTTCAGAGGTGAAGAGGGTTTCGCGATCCTGGTTGTATCCCATGTATATGTCTCTTAAGGACTGTAGTTCTAGTCTGGGTGCGACTTCTACTAGTTGAGCAACATCAGGGATTGGAAGGTTGTCCTTCCTGCGGTATTTGTTGTTATGGGCTTGTATTTCTCCCCTTTTAGGAGTTGTCATGCTGGGTGACTGCTTCGCTCCAAGCGTTTCTGTCTGTATAGATCTTCTCTGGGTTGTTCTTTCCTTCTTGGGTATGCATCGGAGATCCTTTGTTATGAGATCTCGATTATCCTCTGGCTTGTCTTCAAGTGGCTCCTTCTTGAGAGTTAATGTAGCTGTCTCACACCATTTTGTAAAGTGGTTTTTGCTTCCGAATATGAACTTAGGGTACTTCGTGCTTGTCCGAGGGGATCGTCTGTGTTTAGGCCCTGTTTGACTCGTGGCCAGGGTGTTAGACTGGGGTTATGTCCGCTATCTCCTCTTGTAGGGTAGATCTGAGTGTAACCTGAGTGTTTGTCCAATTGACACGGTAATAGAAGCCAATCGGCTGAATCCTGTCTTCCTCCTGCGGGGAGGTATTGTGGCCGCCACAAGGACCTTGGCCAAAGGGTGGCTTCGTTTAGTGTTTTGATTGTCACCATGACGTAGGCGCTGTCATTGTCCTGGTTGGTATTGCTCTTGGTTATTTTCTCATTGTGTTGTCCGTGCATGTCATAACAGTATTTTTCTTCTCCTAAGTTACCCACTATTTCTGTGATCCCATCAGGAGTAGGGAATCTTAGCCTTTGGTGGTATGTAGAACCCACTCCTTTGATTCCATGGATCCATGACCTCCCAATTATGGTTGTATATGGTGAGATTACGTCTACAAAACAGAAGGTGGTTAAGGTAAGGATTTTCCCTACTCTAATCTCCAACGTGATTTCTTCTCTTGGTCGTGTTGACGAGCCATTGAATCCAAATATATTATAGGTTGATGGAATCAGATATTCATCTCGAAGACCCATTTGTTTAAATGTTTCATAAAACAAGATCTGAACAGAGATTCCTCCATCTACTAGGATCTTAGGCATTGCCAAGGGTAGTACTCTGGTTTTTTCCTCATCTCCCTCTTGTTCGGGGAGTGCAATCGCCATCGTAACCATCATAGGATCGTTATGGTTGCGCCCCTCGTCTGGTGCCTCCGAGGCTGAGAAGCTAATAGGTATTTTCATCCACTCCTCCATTGGAGGTTCTTTTGTTGCGCTGAAAACTTCATTGCCTTTAAAGTCCCTTTTGTGGATTCTCCTTGTGATGCCTCCTTCGGGTTTGGTGGTAGTTGAGTGCGATATCGTGTTGCATCCCAGGTATTGTGCCTCATGTGGTATTTCCACACGATGGACTAGTGCCCCTATCGTGGGTTGGATCGCTGGTTGCGCGATATACTCCTGAAGTTTACCTTCATTTACCATTTCTTGTATCATATTTTTCACATCTCTATAAGAATTTGTGGTATGGCTGAGAAATTGGTGGAATTCGCAAAAGTCAGTGCGATTCTTGGCCCGCTCTGGATGTTGGCCTCGGTTCCATGGATAGGTCACCTTGTATTTCCCCTCGATCATTTTTAAGACCTCGGCTATGGGAACATTCAGCTTCGTGTAGACAGGGTCTACAAATTTTTCCTTCTTACTTAGGGTTTGATCTCTCACTTTCCATCCTCCACTCCGATATTTATCGAACTGGGTCACGCCGTTGTTGGTTCGTCCTTCGCCTCGGGTAGGTACATGGGGGTTTTGTGGTTCTACCATATTTGCACCTCGGGTGGCCCCTTTGACTAATTTGTCATAAGTGTCATCTTTTAACTCTTCTAGATCTATGTAATCCTCTTGGATTTCCCTTAATTTGCCTAAATTGGTTGGCGGGGTTTCGTACATGCGAACAAATATCGGGTCCGTCTTTCTCAGGATATTCTTGAAGCCTAAGATCGCATAGGCCTCAAGGACCCTTCCGATTTCGGCGCATAGTTTCCTCCATCGGGTGACTAATGATCGGAGTGGTTCATTTGACCCTCGGGCTAATTGAAACATCGTATCGATCTCTGGTTTGACCCTACTGTTATGTATATATTCTTCCAAGAATAACTAGGATAGGTGGGCAAAGGACCTGACCGACTCCTTCGGGAGGTTATTGAACCACAACAAGGCTTCGTCTTTTAGACTAGCGGGAAAGAATCTACACATTACTACGTCATAATGGCTCCACTATGTTAACGTCATTCGATATGACCTAAGATGTTCAATAGCATCGCATGTCCCGTTAAAGGAAGTTATGAAGGTTGGGAGTGAGCATTTCTTCGGGAAGGGCTGAGATAATAGGTGCATCACTAGGGGAGATTGTCTTGCCTCCTGTATTACCTCCGCGAGCTTGTTAATATCTTGCCTTCTAGTTACTTCCCTTCATATTGCTTCGATCTGGCAGATTCGGTTCTACAATTTGTCGTCTAGGAGCCTTTCTTCGGCCTTCTTCTTCCTTCCTTGTGCTCTCTCGGGTGAGAAGGAAATTTCTGACTGGAGATATCGTGATCGCCCTGAATCCTCGTCCGATAACTCTGCTTGGGAGACTATTTTGACGGGAATAGGTTTCGATGCCTCGCTTCTCCATTTGTTTTATTCTCTTCTCGTCGATTCTTAGGATCGACGTCAGATGATCCTTCGAATGGGCTGTCCTCCACCTCCAGTACTCCTTTGCTACCCTTGGGAAAGCGGTCTGCTGTCTCTTCGTTGGAGGTATCGGGAATGTTGACCCTTTCGTTGTCCTGCAGTTTTTCAAAAGGGCTTTCCTCCTAAGGAACTTCTTCCTCTGGGATGTTGGGTGCCTTCTTCTTGGTTTTTCGCTTCAACTGTCGGTTCCTCCGTTCTAGCCTTCTGTTACGTTTCTCCAATTTTCTCATTCTTTCTTCCTGCGCTTCTTGAGCTTTCAGGAGGGAAGTGCGTACGGCCTTGGTATCGTCCGATCTAGAATCGCTAGCCTTTTTGAGTCCATTGTTTACTATCTGCCTTGGAAAATGTTCCAACCCTCCTGGTTGAGTTAGATGAATATCATCTTGGCCCTCGAAGGGGTTTTCACCTCCCTCCGAGATAGAGTTATCTGTTAACCCTTCCCGGAACTGGTCATTCGGTTGTCCCTCTTCTGGGGGTGCACCGTTGTGCATGTATTCTCCGAGTTCCATCTCGTCTAGGATGTCTGGTATGGCTCCACCATTTTCGCCTTGGCTCATACGAGCCGAACGCCTCGTCACCATAGACTTACATGCGATTCATGCAATAATACTCAATTTGTCTTTTGCTTCAGAAAAGTTGGACCCTAGTTTTGCAGGTCACGTGGAACTGCTAAGTCATAATTCGAACTGGACAAATAAGTACAAGAAGACTTTAAAGCAAATTCTGGAGACATGTGAAGATGTCAAAACATTCTCTTTCATGCATAAAACTTTTAGTGATGGAAAAAGGTGTTTCGTTGGTTTCTCTTCTCAAGAGAAAGTACCTATCCACATATGTCATGCTTATGTTATAAAAAATCTAATCATGATGATGAAGCATATCATTCCATTTTTAGGAAGTATTTTTTCACCAGCCTTTGATCTTTTGATTTCGAACAAACTTTGAGTTTGAAGAATAATTCTATATTCGTTAACCCCTCCTCTTGACTTAGAGTAGAATTTCTAAGAAGAAGATCATGAGTTGTATGGAGTTTTATGTGAAAAGGGAAAAGCCATTACTTAACAGTTCTCCTTTTGAACCTTCATAAGAATTTCACTTTCTTAAGAGGTTTACTGGTGGAGATCTTCCCTGCTCGTTCATAGAGGAGATCGTTTAGGTGTTGAAGTTTTGAAAACTCCATGTTCACCATGATCTTATACTATCCTGAGAACCTTGAGGAAGATAGGAGCTATTTTTAAGAATTTAAATATCTCAAGAAAAATATTAGAAATACGTAGATCTATCGATTCTTGAGGTTCTTCTAGACTACACATATCGTAGAGATCGTGTCAAGTCCGAGCTCAACTATTGAATTCTTTGACAGAAAGCTACCCAGTGGTTTAAGAACCACCATTTTTAGAAAGATACTGAACTTATATAGAGTTGTTGATAGAGAGGTAAATTATATCTTCATACTTCCCTGTTTCTAGCGCCAAAATGTAACCGCATCTTTTCTGATGGTTACATCCAAATGAAGATAAATACTAAAACTTACTCTAACATTCAAGATTCAAAGATAAACAAGATGTAAAGAGTATAAAAGTAAAGATTGACACAAGCATATAACGTGGTTCGGCCATGAAGACCTACATCCACGGGAAAGAAGATAGTTTCTTTATTGATTATAAGGTCTTACCCTTGAAAGAGTTACAAATCTCACTTAGATCTCTCACTCTTTCTCTGTATAGATCTCTCTCAGGAATTTTTTGTAGAAAGACCATCTAATAATATATAAGATAACATAACCTGCCCATTTCCTGCTACATGGGTTGGTATTTATAGACAAACAATACTCGTGAAGATCAGGCCTCGTCGAGCTCTCGGAGTCATCCTACATCGCCTTCGCTTCTTCGGACTGGTTCTATACTATCCCTCATGGTGGTATCTCGGGTTCTCCTCCGAGTTATCTTGACCTGTTCGTGATGGTCAGGCCTCGTGAAGCTCTTATCCAAAGGTCCTCGTGTTGCTCCACTCACGAGTTAAAGTATAGATCGCCCGAGATCTCTTCTACATCATTAGACTCGCTCTCACTCCTTCTAATCCTTCATTAAATGCAGTGCTGCTTTTTAGACTTGACCGACTGAATCGATTAGACCACTCCATTACATGAGTCGTTCATACGATGTTAGTGGCAGGCATCTCCATTCAGACGAAATCAGCTTTATGGAGAAAGATTCGGTGCTCCTATCTTATCATCTCATCATGAAGTCATCTCTTGAGATGTTGACACGTTGCCATCGGGTATTTTACCCTCACATTGCCATTGGCACAGTGGTGCAACTAGCACGGTTGGAATGCCTTGGCATGGTAGATATGGCTTGCATGGTTTTTCATTGGCACAGTGGTGCGGCTAGCATGGTTGGCATGCTTTGGCGTGATAGATGTAGCTGGCATGGTTTTCCATTGGCACAGTGGTGCGGCTAGCATGGTTGGCATGCCTTGGCATGGTAGATGTAGCTGGCACGGTTTTCCATCGACACAGTGGTGCAGCTATCATGGTTGTCATGCCTTGGCGCGGTAGATGTGGCTGGCATGGTTTTCCATTGGCACATGTGGTGTGGGAATTAGGGTTTGTCCTATCGAAACCCTAATTAGTATTAAAAGAAAAGGTACCCTAGTAATTTTCTCGCAGACATATTAAAGGTTCAATAAATGCATTTAAGTTATGTGACGTCATTGTCTGGCTAGGGTTTTACGATTTTACCCCTAAGTTAAAAACCACCATCAATACCAGCGTATCTTGCAGAGATGTGCTAGGAATCAATTGAGTCCTTATTTATGGGTCCGACATGACCAGTGTACCTTGGCAGGATGTTTTAGCAGTCCGTTGAAAGGTCCCAGAGGCTGAATAACCATCGTCTCTCGCGGGGATGTCCTATGAATTATTCTGAAGCCTCGGCAAGTCGAGTCAGAGCCTAAATTAGACATGACCAGTGTAGCTCTCGATGATGTACTAGGAATCAGTCTTTGATCTCAAATAGGGTGATTCGTGTTTACAGGAGATACTCTCTGGGTCATAAGTCCGACGGGGACGTCTTTACGCATCTACAAAGCCTACATGACCAGATGCATCTCATCGAGGATGTATAATAGGAATCATGGCATCACAATCATTTGCGTATCGCGAAGACATTCTGGAATTGTGGCAGTTCTGGTTCATAAATCTACTGGGGACGTTTTACGCTCTATGGAACCTACGTGACCAGCAGTATCTCGTCGAGGATATGAGCTAGGAGTCACGGCATCATTACCAAGAGTATCTCATGGGGACGTATACTAGAAATCGTGGCTAAGAATTCCTTAAGGGCCAAGGGCTTAATCTCTTGTGAGAGAGGAATTTTGTTTATGGTCTTGAAATGACACTCTTGTCCTTTATCCAAATTTCACCATCTACATTAAGTCCCCTACTCAGAGTATAACCTTGATTGTTCTATGATGAGTATGTAGATGGTTACGAATCGTTCAGGCATGAAATAATAATAAAAAATTACGGAGTCCCTAATGCTTAGTCTTCGTTTTTTCATATTCTGAACTTGAAATCGACTCTGGACTTGGAATTTCTCGTGAATAATAATGATGGGAAGTTTTTATCCAAGTGTTGTAGTGTTATCATTGCAAAATCCATGCCTTAGGCGTATATATTTGCGATTAGGATTTATCTGATTAAAATCCTAATTTTCAGCATTGCTCTTGATCGTGTAAACAAATGTTTTGATGCTTCAATATGAGCCGCGAAGATGGGATAGGATTGTAGAAAGGTGATAATATCTTGAGATGATGAAAAATGTAAGTCATGGCATATCTCATTGTCTAATTGGAAGATCCACCTTGCGTTAAAATGCTATATTTGCAAAAATTGGTTTATGTGAATCTTGTGAATGAAGTTGTGTCTGCATATGGTACCTTCTTACTCGGCAGTCACCCATAGGAAAGAGAGATATGGCTTAGTCCCCAGTTATTGAGATTGAAGTAAATACCTTGATAGAGTTGAAATTTGGTTGCATGTTAATGATGACTTGTAATTATGTTTTGAAATACACTAACACTTTGAATTAGGATTTGATGAACCCAGTTTTTCCTGGAGGTACATCAAGGTATTACTCATCCTTGGGTTATAAATAGATAACAATAAGCTCGTTCTCAGAGGGCGAAGGTAAATGAGAAAGAGGCTAAGAGAGTTAACCAGATTCCTTCTTGTGGTGAAGACGTCGTAAAGTTGGGATACCGTGGTAAAATATTGTCTCTTATTTATGCTTTCAATTTGTTACAAACTATTGAAAAAATAATACTCATTTGTGGTTTCAATTGAAAATAGGTGAAGGCGGGTAACAAATTGTTGAAGAAAATGATGTATAAAATCCGTAGTGGACAAATGATGTCGACTCAAGAACAAACTAACCTCTATAACCATTGGAATAATATGCTATCAGAAAATATTATGGATCCAAGCAATCCCAAGCCGGTGAAGAGAATTATACAACAAGGGGAAAGTTCAAGTCGGGTCATTGAATCACAAGCTACTGGAGATAACACGCAAAGTGACAAGGAAGTTGAAAAACAAGCTCGTGCTCAACGATATGGTAAAATAGTCTACCGTAATGGTTGTCGTGATTGAGTATTTGAAACGATCTTTTTTAAAGTTGCTATTTTAGTAAAATGTTAATTGCGAATTTCGCATGTTCAGTTTCATATGTTAGTGTGCTTGATACAATTAGTTAAAAAAAAATTGCAGATTGGTAGTATTATACTTTTATGTTTGTTTTAATTTGGTTTGCTTTATAATTTTTTGTTTGTTTTAGGTCTAACTAAAGTCCAATGACTCTATCCAAGTAAAAAGTTCGGTTGGACGATCCTAATATCGATCAAACGGGAAACACCGACTTTCCAAATTAGGAGTTACAGAATGTTTTCGGCTACCTGGTTAAAAATCATAGGTAAACAAACTTTAAAATTGACATTTGTTTTTTTGGAATTCAGATAGTTCGGCTAAGAGGCCAAATTATCGTCCTTGCCTAACAATCCTCTGAGTTACACAATTATCGAGAAACTGCTACATTAAAAAAAAAATCGTCAGATACCTATTTTGAATATATTATAATACCAATCAATAATTCCACATTTCAATATCACATCTCTCAAAATTGGAAGAGCGTAGTCTTAAATTTACTCTAGGTGAAGATATTTTTCTTTTTCCGAAAAAATGTAATGTATTATCCAAAGAAGGCTGAAAAACAACAGATGAATGGTATTATTAGCTGGATTTATTGGGGAATATTCGATATAAATTATTCTCCGAGACCGGAAACCCTCATCACCGTGATCGTGCAACTTTGTTTTGTCGATTTGGAAAGATAAGATAAAGAGTTAAAAAAATTATGGATTTAGCGACATCGACCTAGGGGTGAAACCTTTGATGAAATTGTAGTGATATCTCAAGATGAATGGCGAAGATGGAAAATAAAGAATTTTAAATATGAAGCTCATTTCCACATCTCTAAAGAGTTTTTATTTAACCCGTTTCGGATATTAAGGATGTTTTACCTACCAAAACATATATGTAGTTTCTATCTTTCCAGTTAAGGGTTAATAGCTTTTTAATTTAGCATTAGTAGTATACTCAAATTTATGTGATATGTTGGTGTAGTAATTTCAATACTTTTCAATAAAAAATATTTGGTTTTTCTTGTTTTGAAGTCCAACAACCGACCAAATTTAAGATTAATAGTATAGTTCGGTTACCTTACTAAGTTATAGGATTTGCCGAACTTTTTGAATCTCAAATCCTAGTGAATTTACTAGGGATTCGGCTACCTAACATTTTTGACCAGATAGCCGAACTTCTTGCTTCTTAAATCCCGGTAAATTTACCATGGGTTCGGCCACCTGCCATATTGATTCTCTAAACCGAATATTTAGTTCGGCAGGCAATGTAATCATACCTCTAAGACGAAAATCTCTTTGTACTTTCAAATTTTGATTTTTCAAGTATCCAATCACCGACAAAAAAATTAGACCAAATTTTAAAAAATATAATCTTACATTCGTAATACGATCTTCAAAGCATGATTAGTTTCATTACATGTGTCATTTAATCCTCAGGAATAATTGGTACTTCTTCTAAAATTTCTTCCGACTTTTTCAAAGCATTCCACATCTTCATATTATGGTCGTACAAAATGCACCAACCTAACATTACATCGGGGTTAAATCCTACCCAATATGAAGTTTTGTCTATCGCAGGTAATGTACAATTGGGTTTTAACCAGAGGCTTATAAATTGGTTGTGTCTAACCAATGCAATTACCAATCTCATATGTTTAAGTTTCTCAAGACATATGGTTGTTTTTGGGGTGTATGTAGCACTATGATCTTTTGAGAAATAATGAATAACGCAATTGAATACATTGATAATTAAGTGTGCACATATTATAATGCTTATCCAATGATCCCTTGCGATAGGATCTCCCCCGTGAAGACGACATCAATACTTATAAAACTCCTCGGTGACCCCACAATCCAACCCGTACAATATTGTCTTGTACAACCTTTTATCAAACCTTTAGCTTTAAGTACAACATTGATACTTATAAACCTTTAGCTTCGAAAACAACCATTACCTTGCATAAGTGATTTCACACCCAGTATGTAGCTTGTCACCTTGTTCGAAGAGCCTAGATATTGCACGACAATGTTAAAACCATAATTACCACCCAGAGGGACGTCGTCGGTGGACACGACGTACTATTTAATAGATTGAGGTAGCTTTTTCAAGTAGGTTTTATTCATAAATATTGGCTAATCATCACTTGGTTGAGTTTTTTATTGGATGGGGCACATTGGATCCCTAAACTTCACGTCTAGGGGAGTTGGTTGGCTTAGTTGCGATGGAGTTCATTGGCTTGGTGGTTATGGAAACATCAAAGTTTTTTTATTCATATCTCGTTCACTTGGTTCGCCTTTTCCTCACTACTCCTACCCCGTTTCTTAGACTCTTCTTTGTATTTCTCCACGGTGTACTCATGGGTGGAAGGATCTATAATATTAGCATGCATGTCACTTTTCTTCCTAGCCAACACCTTGGCAAACCTCCTTATTTGTTTGTTTGGTTCTTTGATTCTTAGCCTACCTTTTGGTTTTGCCCTTTTCCGGTTTGTAAACATTCTCTGAAGTATTTTCCTACCTATCCCTTTGGAGGAGGGATGAAACTTAATTGTTTCCAAAATGGATGAATCTCTCTTAAAGGGATTTCGTCATTTTTATAGTTAACTATCATACGACTACAAGAGATTCGTATAGACTTTTTCATGTTCTAAATAAACACCTCATCTCGTTTGGTTTCCCACTCCTCACTCAATACAAGCATGAGACATGCTCGAGTAACAGAAGATTGGCCCATTTCTTGATCTTGAAGATACGACTTTTTTGGAACTTCTCTTTAACTCTATCAATGTCGCGACTGAAGTAATTTTGCTTAGCATCGAACACGGTTACAAAGTTATCGACACATCAAAAAAGATTTTTCTTCAACTGGTAGTGAGCTGACTCTACCAAACTTGTCGCTTGATTTCCCAAGTATTTATGGTGGTTGGTATGAATGCATAAAAAAACCTCTCTTTGTGCGGTTCCAACCATTGATCAAGCACATATGTTAAAATATCCTCGGGCATTCGGGGCTAGACCAATGTTCAAAAAATGTCGCAAGATTTGGACTATACTTATCCCCCATAAGATACCAATTCAATGAGTCATACTCACCGGAGAAAAAACCCATTTACTTGATTTACTACGTGTTGTTTATCAAATTCCTCTTTTGCATCCGCTTGTTCATCTTACGGTAGCTTCTTAATATCATCATATGTTTTTTTTATTTGGTGGAAGAATTTGAGGCTTGCACTTGTTCATCACATTGCACCATATACACAGCGTACAAAGCATATTATGTGCTAATGTGGAATACTTTTTCTATTGTATTCATCAATGTTACTTCGTTATCAATCACTAGAATCCCAGGAATACCATTTCCTCGGAAGATTTCCTTCACTTGTTATAGCGCTCAAGTGTAACTTGGTTCTTGCTCGTCCCTTAAAAAACAAAACGCCATGTGTATGCCCAACAATGTTCAACAATGGCATTTCAAAATTTTTAGTATTGTAAGTGCAATCCATTATAAGAACTTCATGAAAGCATTGAGATAATTGAACACACGTCAGATGCGCAATGAAGAGATGTGTTATGTCTCCACATGGACCCACATTCTTTTGAGCCGCGTAGTCTTTTTTTTAGCAAAAAAAAAATAAAAATTGTCTCATCACCTATCTATCTCTCCATTCCTTCCTTTTAATTGTATCAATTGTATTATAAATGGTGACAAAAGCGAAGTGGTTATCCTTGTTATCCTCCTTTAGTATGCGAAGCATATTAAGTGGTAAAAATACTCATTTTCATTTTATCTATTTTGTCAATTTCTTGAGGAGTGAGCTTTGCGGCCATGTAATGTCCTTTTAAATATTTCAGATGAAGGTAGTTATGGCGACCTTCCTCAACCTTGTATAAAACCCATCCCTTCAATTTTTTATTATAGTTGTAATTAAATACTAGTTTGATGGGAAATTTGAAAAAGCGGGGGTCTAACAACCCCACCCAATATTTAGATTAGCAATATGTATGGACAAACTCCAATATACTTTTATGAGAATCAACTACAAGAGAGATATAAACTTGGATGGTACCAAAGACCAATAACCAAGGATCAATCAATTTCCAGTCAACAACCAAAGGTTGGATTTCACAATTGATCGCTACAATGCACAACCTGTGATATTTCAATTATATAACAAAATATAATGTGGAATAGAAATAACACAGACACCAGAAATTTTGTTAACGAGGAAACCGTAAATGTAGAAAAACCCCGGGACATAGTCCAGATTGAACACCACACTGTATTAAGCCGCTATAGACACTAGCCTACTACAAACTAACTTCGGTATGGACTGTAGTTGAACCCTAATCAATATCACACTGATTCAAGGAATAGTTGTGCTCCTTACGTCTCTGATCCTAGCAGGATACTATGCACTTAATTCCCTTAGCTGATCTCACCCACAACCAAGAGTTTCTACGACCCAAAGTCGAAGACTTGAATAAACAAATCTGTATCACACAGAAAAGTCTACGACAATAGATAAATCTGTCTCCCACAGATAAACCTATGAGTTTTGTTCCGTATTTTGATAAAATCAAGGTGAACAGGAACCAATTGATAAACCAAACTTATATTCCCGAAGATCAGCTCAGTATTATCAATCACATCAGAATAATCTAAATTGTATGGTAGCAAAACTAGATATTGTGGAATCACAAACGATGAGACAAAGATGTTTGTGATTTATTTTTATCTTGCACTATCGGAGATATAATCTCAATCCAATTATTCAATTGAAATCTTACGATAGAAACTGGAAAGATCAGATCGCATAACTAAAAGAGAAGTAGTTTCGTCTGGCTTCACAATCCCAATGAAGTCTTTAAGTCGTTAATCGATAGGGTCTCGAGAAGAAACCTACGATTAAAGGAGAATCGACCCTAGCACACCAACTAGTATCACACAGGAGGTTTGGGGATTAGTTTTTCTAGTTGATAGACGTCTCCTTATATAGTTTTCAAATCAGGGTTTGCAATCCAACTTACCTTGGTAACAAAGCATTCAATATTCACTGTTAGATGAAAAACCTGATTTATCCAAGCTAATATCTTTCAACCGTTAGATCGAAGCTTAGCTTGTCACACACACAAATGAAATATATTTCATTTAGGTTTGAGTAACCGTACCTAAATGTGTACATTAATTGGTTCAAAAATGGTTGACCAATGGTTATCCATATGAGTACTTTCATATCAACAGTATTCATCTTCTCATAACTAGTTCAAATGACTCATAAGAACTAGTTCAAGAGTTGTTGAATTGCAAGGAAATCTTATGTACTACATAAGGCACAATTAAAGCAAAA
This sequence comes from Papaver bracteatum, assembly GCA_023529315.1. Lineage (NCBI taxonomy): Eukaryota > Viridiplantae > Streptophyta > Magnoliopsida > Ranunculales > Papaveraceae > Papaver > Papaver bracteatum. Next base: position 195,234 of record JAJJWX010001839.1, read on the forward strand.
TCTATTTGATTCACTTGAATCAATTCATGAATAATATAGCCACGGTTTGCAAATATTGCATTCCTTATTGTTTTATTGTTTAAGTTCATGAACAACCGATTTGAGAAATAACCAGCTTGGGTACGCGTACGGGTATGCGTACATTAGCTACCGGAATTGGGTTTGAAATCCTAGCATAAATTTTCAATAGGAAAACTTATGTGGGTACGCGTACGGGTATGCCTACCTAAGGTGACTGGTTTGTAAGTTCGTAAACTCCAAACTACAACAGAAATTCTCTATACAAGAACCTCCGCCAGTATGCATACCCAACCTGTCTCCTTCACCAATACCGCATGCATACATATGCACGCACTTGGTTTCCGGTACATGGACTTATACACTAATGTGTGAACACACTATATATTCTTATATCCATAGGTAGTTACGTAATCTCAACTCTACATTTCAATCATTAAAACATTCTTTTATAATGTTAATAGTCGTTAGACATCAAGAATCGACTATCTTCATCAAAGCCATTTTCAAGATTGAAACGTCATCATGAATTTCGTCAAGGGTAAAGATGAAACATGGTTAAAGCGAAAGCTTCCAAACATATATTTCGAGAAAAATATAAGCGAGTAAACTCGGCTCGAAATATCAAATATGTATGTATGAAAACTATCATACTATACGACTGTGTCTCAAGAGTAGGAGATAGAGTAGACTTTTGAGTGCTATATGAGTTCAAGTCTCCACATACCTTTTTGGTCGGATGAAGTTCCACTGGTTCCTTGAGTAGTTCTTCATCTTCTCAAGATAATCTCCATGGAGTATGGAGCTCAACTATACTTATTATCCTAGACCGAGACTTAGTCATCAGTAAACTAGAAATCAAGACATATAGTTTTGATCACTAATATTGACAAACATGCTTGAGATAGCAACGCATGCGAGTTCGACGGAGCAATGCTCTAAAAAAATTAGTATTCTTTGAGATGATTGTATTCTTCCTCATGGTCTTTCCTTTATACACATAACACTTCCTCTTGTGACTTTCACGCTTACCGCACTTCTCATTAACCACATTTAAAGTAGGTTTGGCTTTCTTTTCCATTCAAAAGTAATATGCACATGTCTTTTTATGGATTTTAATTTCTAACCCAACTATTTGCCGCATTAGGACCTTCTAGTGTCTACATTGAAAAATATAAAGTTCCAAAAGTATAAACATACTCCAAAACATTCAACTACACATAAATTGTTTGTTAATTTACCAAGTCACTAGCATTTTGATGGGATATATCTTTGTACAACATATCAACGGGAGAAGGTTTATTATCCATTGATATATGTTCACATTGGGTCTACAAGAAATAGCACAACGTCAATTGCAATCACGAACAAGTAACGTAAGAAAGTTAGGTAATGTAGACAATTTTATCGACTAAGCCGAACAAGGAGTTCAGAAATATAGCTAACCTTGCGAGCATGCCGAACAAATATTTTTTAGTTTTCGACAAAGAAAGGGTATCTGAACTTAATATTGGGTATTCCCGCTGATTTTAGACTTAAACTTCAGCTATAAGGACTCGACTAAATTGAGCATTACTCTGTATACCCTAGCTATGTATACCCTAAAACAAAAGTTCTGCTACCTAGCCTAACAAAGAAAAAACTTTATTATAACTAAGTTCAGCAATATGTTTCTTCATAAATATTAGTCGAACTACATTTACATATAAGTTCGGTTACCTATTCTTCAGAAACCGTAATCGAACTCTTTTGACCTGGCTGAAATATATAAAAAAAAGAAAAGTCTTGACCTATTTAAGAGACATTTATTCTATTTGAAGTATACCTGAGTATCCAAAACATCATCATCTTGTTGTGGTTCGTAAAAACCATCATTTTGATGTTGAAATTGAGATTGGGGAAGACTTGATTCATCGTCTAACAAATAGCTCATCTCCGGATGTTTATGAAGATTAACGAATACTCTAAAATATGAAAGTTATGATCGAAATAGATGTCATTCGAATCACTCATTTCAGGATCAAGCATCTCAACAAAAAATAAATAAATTCCAAGTATCTTTCCAGAACCTTCTTCTTCTCCTCTCGGTAATTTTACTTCTACAAATAAACCAACTTGTTAATTAAATCTCACTAATCACTAATCAGATTAATTTAATTGTTGAACTAATCACACTAACTTACTTAGAAAAGATAATGTTTTCTTAAAAAAATATTTGAATAATGCATGTTTCAATTTACTACCAAATGACCTGTTAAAATTAAAATGACGGTCCGTCCCAAACAGAGTGGAGCCTAAAAGGTCGCTCTTCTAGAAATAGTTATTGTACAAATATGATTGCACACCTCAGACTTTTCTCTTTCCTCAGACTTTTCTCCTCAACGAAAACTTTTTCCCCGACAGCCTTTTGACTGCTCAGATCGGCTGTAAATGGAGCGGATCTGGGAGTTCTTCTTTGCCTTTTCATCTTCTTAGATTGTTTTTTATCATTTGATATAGTTTGTAATTTATTCTGTATCTTTTTAGTTCTTGTAATCCTAGTTTATGACCAGATCTTGTTTTCTCTTTGAAGAATGGCTTTTCTGACCTTTCTTATCGGGATTTCTTTATATTGTACCCATCAGTTTGTTGTGTTTAAAGGGTTAATATATATGTGATTTGTAGTACTATTTTCTTCCACGGCGAGTTTCTCCGGCAAGTACCGGTCTTTGAAGATCTGAATCTATCAAGAAGAGAAGTAGGTTACTTTATACTGGGTGATTCTATCACTTCGCAGGGATGGTCTGGGATCCATTGAAACAAAGAAATCAAAGCATATCACAAATTTCAGTTCTAGTCTATGAGCATAAAGTATCAACAACATATGTTTTCTCTTTGGCATCATGTGCTCCAATCTCATGCAGTTTGGGAGTTTCCACGACTAATGGTGCTGATCAGATTTTAGATCGGAAAGTTTTATCTTTTTGTAGTCTTAGTGTTATGGGTTATTTTACTGATTTATTTTCACTTAGCTTACCTCTGTTATCGGCTGTTAGATTTGGTGTTAGGATTTTCTGTTTCTTGCATTTACTTTCTTATCGGAATCTTGTAATCTCAATCGTAATGGTTGCCTCAAGTTTGAGTCACTATCTGTTGGATGACTATTTTAGGTTAATTTTAGTTTATGTTGGCGGTGATGTTATGATTTTAGTTAGGATTCCAGTCTTTCATGTTTTAGTGTTAGATATAAATTTACTAACGAAGGAAAAGACAGTTGATATTCGATCAAGATCATCATCAAGTTTTTCTACAATTGTTATTGCATCTCCAAAGCTGAGTCAGCCCGATTTGTTCCGCATCTACAGACACTTGAAGACCGATTCAGATTACCACTGTTACTTGAGACACTTTGGTTACTATTTGAGACACTATGGTTACTTTTTGGCTACTGTTACTACTAGTTGGGTCATTGTTACCTTGATTGCATTAGGAAATCTAAACTTAAAAAACTCTGGTTCATGTTATTTACATGTTCCGATGAACACTGGGTTGGATTTATTCCAGTGATTGACTTGTGCTTTGACATGTATTGGTTTTGTTTTCAAAACCAGTTTGGCCCTAGTTGTTTGTTCCTCTCCTTTGCGAGAGAGAAGGTCCTCTGGAACCGTTTTTAGATCTGTAGGGATAGAATTGATATGCAAGAATTGTTGGAGATATTATAACTTGATGAATGTCTTATGATCTTGAAAAATCTCTGTAAGGTGTTCCGAATTGCTAAATAGGGTTTCTATATAATCCATTGAGGTTAGCCTCTTTTTCGGGGAAAAAAACGTACTCCCTCCATACCACATATATATATATATACGGAGGGACCAATTCTCTTAGATTAAGAAAATTTACTTTGAATTCATCATTTTCATGTTTTTTCTTGTTTTAACCTTTGTCTTATTACTAACAAAATTTTCTATGTAATAAATAAGGGTATTTGTGAGAAAATTCATCTTGAAAATAGGACTCCGTCTATCTTATTGGTACAAAGAAAAATCAAAATTCCGCTTATATAATAGATGCGGAGGGAGTAGTTTTTAATTTTATTATCAACTAAATAAAATATTATTAAATAAAATAAAATATTATATTATGTAAATGAATAGGTGTCGCGGGGGCTTTGATTAAACAATAAATAATTTTATACAGAGATAGCAGGGAGTCTAGCAACAAGTTGATTAACTAAATGTTATTTTTAAAATATTACTAGATGACCGCTGCCACGGTGGGACGGCCGACCGAAGAAATCGGCGCGAAAATATCATTTTTCCTGACACGTCGGGAAAGTATCATTTTTCCTGACACGAGATGAAAGTATCACTTTTCTTGAAATAGAAAATTAGCCGATTCATAAACCAAAATATGGCTGCATAATGTGTTATGCATCCTTTGTGGTGGTTTGCATAATGGTTATGAATTGAATTTTCGAAAATTGTCCCTAAAGTGAAAGTATCGCTTTTCTTGAAACGGAGGGAGTACATCGTCTTATTAGTTGCAATGGTAAATAAGTTGATGCATAAACAAAAATATGGATACATAAAGTATTATGTATCCTTTGTGGTGGTTTGCATAATAGATATAAATTTAATTTCAAAAATTGTGTCTAAAATGATAAACATCTCCGAATTTTTCGTAAAAACTCTAAATTTGATATTATTGTTTGTACTCATTGCGTAGATTTTTTTTAATACCATTTCAACAAGATAAAATTTGTAAAATTCTAAGGCACGGATTTTTAGATAAGTTATATTAAAGTTTGGTTGCCAATTATACCCCTAAAAATAGAATACATAAAGAGTTATAGTAACTGGACTAAAAAGGAGGGACAAGTTAGCCCTTTCATTGTTGATTGAATTTTTTTTGTTATAAACACCAAATCCAATCTTTTTGTGTCAAATTGGGAAAAAAAGTCATGCTTCACATTGACACAAAGTCACCATATATAAGGTCATCCCTCGCTTCGCTCGGTCGGCCTAACTAAAAAAACGGGTACCTAGCTCAGCTGGTCATCCTCGTTCCAAAAAGGTTTCATGCGCTCCAGGAGGCCCCAGGTTCGAGTCCCAGATGGCGCAATATTGCAGATTTGATATGGAAGGCAGAGTTAGCTTGTCCCCCTTGCGACATAAACATCCCCCTATCCGCTTCGGCTCCCTTGGCTGGTTCCTCATGATGCTCGCCGGTAGGCTAGCACGACAACCTGTTCAACTAATGTAGTAGTACGTTGTTTGGAACTTAGCTTGTTAGGCTTTAAACTAGTTTCTTGTAATTAAACTATTTATCCAATAATAACAAAATATTTCGTAATTAAAAATATTATTAACTATTTTTATTATTTATTTTTTTATATTCATTAAAAGGGTCAAACAAAGCTTTTGGTCTGTAGCCTAGCAACAAGCTGGGATCCAACTCCTCTTTGAATAACAATGCCTAATCTATGGAAAATAAAACTACCAAAACCACTACTAGCGTCATTACTAACTAGATATTTTTTTTATTATATTATATTTATTTAATCAATTGAATAAAGAGTATTACATTAACTAGTTGGAAGTCTAACAAGCTAAGCTCCAACAATATACTAATACATTTATTGAACATGTTACATTAATTTATTTATTTAACTAAATTAAATATATTATTTATAAAAAAAGTAACTATGATGGTAGACATCCTCAATGTAAACCTCCAGAATAAGAGGTTGAGCAAGAAGATGTCTACCCAAAATTATGCCATGTCATCTACACATTGAGCACAAAGGTTATGGTTAGAAAAAGATATTACTCCCTCCGTCTCATTTTAGATGAAGGTTTAGGTGTTTTCACACATATTAAGAAAAAACAAAGAGACTATATATTTTCCAAATTTACCCTCACTAATACTTCCTAAAATATGTAAGTCTTTAATTTTTAATTCCTAGATTCTAGTGTGAATTTGGAATCTAGTGGATTATTTAAAAATTTGATTTGGGAAATTGAATATATTATATTTTATGTTTGTACTAGGCCTTGACCCGTGCCGTAACGGAACGGGCCTTGACGTTGGTTAATTTTTATTATGGTACTAATTGTGTCTTGGAAACTTATCAACTACTGTCGTAGCGGTTTCTGTCTTTTAAATATGATATATCACTTAACCCATGTCGAAACGACATGTAATTTTTATCTGGATATTAAATGAGGGAAGATCCCTTCACACTCTTAGATTCACACTATCTCACACTTTGGAAGATACTTTTCTTGATAAAACCTAAATGGAAGAGTATTCGAAGTTTATATTCTGGGAATATGCCGTCTCGCAAAGCTCTATATATCCACAAAAAATGAGCATATTCTGAAATACTAAACCCTACCTATCTTAATTTTAACCATTGAAAATTCGTTGGTTTTCGACGGTTGATTTTCAAAGTAGTAGATTACGGGGATATACATTTCAGAATTCGCTCATTTTTGGTGGGTATGTATAGCTTAGTAAGAAGAACATATCCCCAAATATTAGCTTAAAATACACTACCGTTTGGTTTTTGTAGAAAAGATAGTGCCCAAAATGTGAGATACTGTAAAAATAAAAGTGTGAGGGGATCCTCCCTCATATTAAATTTAATGTTTATTATTATCGAGTTTACCCTCCTCATCATTTAAAAATTAAAGGGAAAACCAATAAATAATCTACTATGTAGTGCACGACTCGATAGTTAGTAATTTAATATGTTCTGATTTGGATTCATGTCGTTGGTCTGTAGTTATTAAATAACGTGACAATTGATTCAAGTGTTTTTTTTTTTCCAATTGTCATGTGTTTTTTTTTTAGTTTACGTTAACATTAAAACGGTCAACCACGTTTTACACTTTATAATTTTACACGTCTTGTGGCATCACGGGATTAAAAGTCTATTATTACTCACCAATACGCGCCACCACCACGAAATCACATGATACCATTTCTTTCACCACAAAACTACCCAGTAAATCTTTAATTTCATTTTATAAGTAGTACTTATCACATCTACATTTAAGGTTTAGTCCACCAAAGTTAACATGTTTTTTTTTTTTAAATATCCCTCTCAGTGTCAATTTTTGACTCCGCCGCTGCTACCACCACTGTCGCCTACCCCGTGTAGGTTGTTGAGAGTAATTCTAATTTTCAAATAACAAACACCATATATGAGGTTCAGATAAAAAAAAATTTAAGTCATTAATTAATTTGTCCCATTATTATTTTTCCGTCCTCTTTTGTATTGCAATCAATTTTATTTTAACATTTAAAACCTTGATTTATATGACATGGTACCAAAGATAGCATGTTTGCCATTTGGTTGATCCAGCTGTCATGAACAATTTGTCATATATGATTTGATATCATCCTTGAAATATATGGTACATGCCTTTTTCAATATTTCTAAAACAACCAACTGCATATTTCACAATACAATGTTATCTGACTATCCGTGATGTAATGACATAGTACTAATATCGTCCACCACCACTTATCGGCACCCACCGCCACTACTTCTTCCAACACTAGCACCAGGGGCAGAGCTAGGATTTTGAGGAAGGGGGACAAAAAATTCTTGAAATTACGGGTGAAAAATACACTTAATAGCCCATTTTATGATAAAAAAGAAGAAGAAGATCAAAAACAATTAAAATTGGGCTTGGCTATGCCCCTGACCACCACTAATGTTTCCGCTTCCAACACTTTTTAAGAACGCCACTGCTTCCACCACCTATTACCGCCACCAGTGTCTATTGATATCATTTTTATTTACCAAAATTATTTATTAATGGAAATACATATTTATTAAATTAATTAAGGGAACATTTATAGTGAAAAAAATTAATAGATCATTTATTATGAGCAATTAGTGAAAATATAATTAATAGAACACTTTATAATGAAAACAAATATCAATAGATCATTTATTATGAGCAATTAGTGAAACAATAATTAATAGATCATTTATTATAGCACGGGTGTTATATAAATTACGTATAATTAAATTATATTATTTAGTGAAAATTGTTTTTAATTAAATTCTTCTGGACTTTTGAACAGAACCCGAAAAACGGGGCATTCTATATGCATATATTGTAAATGACACTCGATAGTCAAATTATAATGTGTGATCTGAGTAATTTTAGTAGTTTCTCGATAAGTAATTTTAGTAGTTTCAAGATGAATCCAAAATGCTACTTCCATTAAAGTCTAATAAAGAAAAGAAATAAAAAAGTGGTAATTGAATTTATATCCCTACTTTTGATGGACTTTACAAATATCCTTATCATACAATAAATATATCCTTCTTCATCTATAAGCCCTCAGGGGTCCATTGACATTTTTCTTATTTTTCATATTTCCATACTTATCCTTCCTCTTTTAGGTTTCGATTCACTTCCTCTTTCGATTTTTCTTTGTTTCTGCCTCTCGTTTCCTTTCAAACACCAACAACACCTCTACAACGACCACCACCAGCTCCGCCGCTGCCACCACCAGTTCGCTCCATCACAACCACAACAAACCACCACTGTTACGACGATCACCACTTCCTTTTTCCGAATTAAATGAGAAATTAGGATCAAACAGAAATCGAGGTTATGATTTAGAGATTTGAAATAACAAATCAAATCAAAAACTACTATGGTTTTTCAGATCTAGAATTTTAGGTTCCAATTTCTGAAAAAAAAATCGAATTAATGTTTATTTTGATTCGAATCATCTTTAGATTCGATTCGTCTTTGATATATGTATGTTTCTGCTTTCTCTTAGGTTTATTAATTTTATTTTGGTGTATAGTTTTGATTCATTGCAGTAACCAGGGGTCACTGGATCATGCAAATTGCAACCGGTTTGAGGAAAAACAAAAGATGGGTATGATGTTTTCAATTGTACATATCCAATGGCTTTATTGTTGTTGACGAGATTTTTGAACCATTGTTGTGTTTTAAGCAGTGGTGGTAGTGGATTTTGTAGTGGAGGTTGTGGTAGTTATTTCAGTGGCGGTGGTTGCTGCAAAACTGGTGTTTGTGGTTGTTGGTAGTGATACTATTGTAATTGTATTTGTATTGGTGGTAGCGGATGTTTTTGGTGGTGGTGGAAGTGGTGGTTATCTGGGTTGAAGCAGACAGTGATATTGGATCAATTCCTGTTGTTGACCTAATTTTTTATTGGATCAACTATGGTGGTTTTCGTTGGAATGATGAAGTTGGTGTTGGATTTTGGTTCTGGTTGTTTTGGTGGTGGTGGTGGTGCTGGTGTTGGAGATGTGTGATTTGTTGGTGGCGATGATGGTGGAGAGGTACGAATGAGAGTACCCATATAATATTTTTCTTTATTTCAAAATACAACAAATTTCTTCCTCTACCACTTCACCACCACCACTAGCACCACCAACATTCAACTACCATTCCACCACCACCACCAATATTCAACCACCACCATTACACCACCAACAATCCTCCACCATCACTAGTCCATCGCCGTCGCCACCACTAGTCTGTCGCCGCCACCATTGGTTCATATATTTTTGTATCAACAAAAGTAGTTGATCCATTTCAGTTGGATCAAAAATGGATGTTTATCCATGATGATGGATCAACAGTAAATGGCATAAAACTAAAATTCATACATTTCACAGTAGAAATTTATCCATTGTAGTTGGATCAACAGTAGAAGTTTATCCATTGTAGTTGGATCAACAATGGATGTTTATCCATGCTGATGGAAAAATGCTATCATTTCATCAGCTGCAGTTTCAGATCCACCAACAAAACCATCAACCACCATTAATAATCCATAGCAGCAACCACCGCCACTGTTGCCGCCGCCACCATCGATTCAGATAATTTTGTATCAACAACAGTAGTTTATCCATTTCAATTGGATCAACAATGGATGTTTATCCATTGCAGTTGGATCAACAGTAGAAGCTTATCCATTGCAGTTGGATCAACAATGGATGTTTATCCATGCTGATGGAAAAATGCTACCATTTCACCAGTCTGAAAAATGCTACCTTTACCCATCAATAACACAGCCAATGGTAAACTCCAGTTAAGAGCATCCTACCATTACCGCCACCAACAAATTTCTCATTCGTATCTCTCCACCATTACCGCCACCAACAAATCACACATCTCCAGCACCACCACCACCACCAAAACAACCACAACCAAAATTCAACACCAATTGCATCATTCCAACCAAAACCAGCATAGTTGATCCAATAAAAAATTGGGTTAACAACATGAGTTGATACAAAATATAAGGATCAACAACCATAGTTGATCCAATATCACTGCCTGCTTCAACCTAGATAACCACCATATTTCATTCAGCAACAAGCTTCAATCTCTGTAACAACAACTCATACCAACACTGCCACCAACAAATCACACATATACAGCACCACCATCACCACCAAAACAACCACAACCAAAATCCAACACCAATTTCATCATTCCAACCAAAACCACCTCCATCTACATCACCATTACCGAAAGAAACATACCTCATCCGCCATCGTTGCTACACCACCACCATGAATCGTAACCTGAAACAGATCTCGATCTATAATTTCAACATACATTAGAAGCAATTCATTATACTAAACACATACTCATTCTTCCACCAGCTGTAGTTCCAGATCCACCAACATAACCATCAACCCCCATTTATAATCCATAGAAGCAACCACCATTGTCTGGTCTGAATCTTCAACACTTATTCCAGAACCATCTGAACTACCATGAGCTCAAACCCTAGCTTTAATTTCTTAAAACTCACAGAATCAAATCCTAATTTCACCAAATCCCCAATTCTGCTTCATTCTCAACTTCAACACAAGGTCATGAAATCAAGTTGAATCGACACACAACATCGAAATCTCCTTCATGACTCATCTTAGATCCACCATTACCTGTGTTCTTCCCAATTTAAATCAACACAAAATCAATTTTGAAAAAAATCTGAAACCTAAAATCGTCGTCGCCGCCAAAGACACCATCGTCATAATCATGGTTACTTCATCTCTCTCTCAACCGAAAATATTACTGGTGGTGTTGGTGTGGAACATCGACATCTCCTAAAATATATCACAGAACACATATGGGTTAATGGTGACGGAGAATAGATGAGAAGGAGAAGGAATTTTCTATCTGGAAAGATGGAGATGTAGATGGTGATTAAGGAGGTGGTGGTGGTGGTTATGGTGATAGTACTGGTGGTGTTGGTGTGGTGACGATGGAGATGGTAATGGTGTCGAAAATTATTTTGATGGTTCTGTTCTTCTCATAATTGAAGAAGAAGATGAAGTATTAACACATACGGGTTAAAAATGGAAATCATCAAAATAAAATTTTTAAATAAAATTTTAATTATGTCATCAGGGACATTTGTAAAGTCTATTAGGGATATTTGTGAAGACCCATCAAAAGGAAGGACAATAATTCAATTACCACATGATAGAAACCCCAGAAATTCATACATGAAGCGATGTCAAAAGAAATGGTTTTCTCAAATATTATTACCTCGGAGTAATTTGATTGCTCAGAGATGTATGTTTTGGTGGAAGAAGATTGAGAGAACATGGAAAGAAGATTAACCAGAAGTACATTTTTGGATTAAGTATTTTTTTCTTTTCTTTCTGAAATTTATCTCCCCTTCCTAATTTTATTTCTGATTTTTGTTTGCTTCAAAGTGAGGAATTAAAGTTTTCAAAATCCATTCATCCTAACGGATGTGAGTGAGAGAATGAATTGTTCTTTTTATGGAAGATAGGTTTGTTATTTTCAGTTTATCAAATTTCTCTGTTTTGATTTTGATTTTGACTTTTGAGATAGGATGAAGAGAAAATGTAATGAATTTATGTCAATTAAAGTGTGTATTTGTAGGATCGACTGCAGTCGTGAATTTATCAAATTAAACTAGGACCGGTCTTTATCTTTCCTAACTTAGCGAAGCTTCGTTTTATAATGCAGTACAAACAAATAGACAGACCCAGTTAGGGTACAACCCTTACCGTAACGACAAATCTCGACAATAAGTAATTTTTTGTGTATGGATTTTGATTTGTTCCATTTTCCTTTAGTAATTATATATGACGTGACAGTCTATTTTTTTATTTTTAATCTTACATGTACTTTAACCGAGACTATTTTATAATTAAGTACGATCAAGCATATCTTTTAGTTTATAAAGTTACCCATTCTGTGGCGACACAAAATTAACATAGTCTATTACCACTCACCAACCGCCGCCGCCACCACCGCAAAATCATATGATACTATTTCTTTTTACACCTTAACCGCCACCCACCTCCCATTAGCCGTTGTTTGTACTTATAATTTTGAATTACAAACACCATGTATTATAAATTGAACAAACCTAGGTCATTAATTAATTTGTTTCATTATATTTTTGCATTGTTATATTCTCTTTTGTATTGCCATCAATTTTCTTTAACATTTAGAACCATGATTTATACAATTGGGTACTAAAAGTATAAGGGGTAACGTTTAGGTGATCCGGCAGTTATGATTATTTTTTCCTAAATAGCATGGTATCATCCTCAAAATATGGTATTTGTTTATATCAATCTTTTTAAAAACAACCAACTACATCTTTTATAATATTTATAATACAATGTTACCCGTGTTTTAAATATACAGAACTAATATTGTCCATGACTGTTCACCAACACACCCACTCATTGCAACTATTTCTTCCACCACCACCACTCACTAACACCCGCGACCGCTTCTATCAGCCATTACTTCTTACACTACCGCCACTAATTTCTATTAATATAATTTTTATTAAAATTATTTATATTTATTAATATTTTATATTATTATTAGTATTGAATAAAGAGTATTACATTAACTAGTTGGAATCCTAACAAGCTAAGCTCCAACAACATACTACTACATTAATTGAACAGGTTGATGTGCTAGCCTACCAGCGAGCATCATGGGTAGCCTAGCTAAGAGACCCGAAGCAGATGGGGGGCTGAGATTGTGTCACAAGGGGGGGGGGGGGAACTAACTATAGCTTCCATGTTAAACTTTGTAATATTGCATCATCGGGAACTCGAACCTGGGACCTCCTGGAGCGTATGAAACCTCTGTGGAATGGGAATGACCAGCTAAGCTAGGTGACCCATTTTTAATGAATATATATTTATTAGATTAATTAGGAGAACATTTATAATGCAAATTTAATGAATTATTTATTATGTATTGTGAAACTAGCAAATAGAGAAGGAGACACGAAGTAGGGGAGAGGAAGAGATAGAGATTTCTTATTCATGTGTGTGTTTACAAAGGTTAGGGACTCTATTTATAGAGTTTACATACTTGGTGCCCAAGTAATGGCGTCCCACTAAGTGGGCATCTACCTAATAAGATTCCGCTTATAACACTCCCCCTAGATGACCACTGTATCTAAGAAATTTCCTCATTAAAACCTTTGTCAGGAAAATCCAAAAGGGACAAAACCTGATCGAAGGAAAAAGAGTACAATTGTGAGAAAACTTAGAACAGAGTTGGACATGCATGTGTTGCCTCATTGAAACCTTGACAAGGAAAACCCAGTGGGACAAAACCTTGACGAAGGAAAAAGAGTACAACGTGATTGTCCAGTAAAATACCTTTTACTATGATGCTCCCCCTGATAAGTACTTCAGTTAAATCTTGGCTTGCAAATCTTCGAGTCGACACTTCCCAATTTCGATAAAAGAATTTCTTGAATGCTAGAGATAGCAATGCTTTAATGATAAATATGCTAGTTGATGAAGTCTTCTTTTGTGTTAGTCTTCTAATAGTAGTGTTCTCGAGTCTCCATGTTTCTTTCAATACATTAAGTACTTGTGTCCTTGATTGCTAGATTCTCGGAGATGATTCACAGAAGTTGTTGATGTAGTTTCTTCAACAAAGTGCCACCTTATCATACATGAACAAAAATCGTATTTGTGAGAAGGAAATCCAAAGATAATTAAGTTGATTTGGTTTAATCAAATGTGGGCATCCACTAAACAACCAAAATTGATACAACACCCCCTTGGATGACCATCATGTTGAATTAAATTGCCTCACTAAAACCTTGCCAATAAAGCCCAATGTGAAAAAATTTGGACGAAGGAAAAATAGTACAAATATCAAGATTTGAGAGAAAATTAAACGTCAACAAGATGTTGCCTCGTTAAAACCTTGTCAGGAAAACCACATGGGACAAAACCTGAAGCGAAGGGAAAAGATTACAATTTTTGACGTAAATAAGGATGTTAATTAACTCAACTATATGAGTGTTTATACCAACAAGCACCAGAATCATAACTATGGTCTATATTATAGACAAGTTTTAAGCAAGCATAATATTTTAACTGCAGATTTAAGAAAAATAATATTTATGCCGCTAAAGCATGGATTTTTGTGTTTTTAAGGACTCCTCAAGAGACCTATAATGTTAAAGTCATCAACTAATTAATTCGAATTTTTTTTTTGTACCAAATTTCTAAAAACATAGAAAGGATTGTTAAAACCTAACACAATCGAGTCAGGTGGATGTCTAAATATAATTTTAATCCTACAAGGATTATAAATTTAAATATGTTCCCAATCACATGTCTTGTGTAAATGAAATATGAGTCCTTCAAGGACTACCATGCCAAAAGCATTATACAAAGGGAACAAAAATTTGTTGAATCAATCCTCGGGTTCGAGCAAAAATAAAACCCTTAAATCGTCCTAAAAAGGAACATATTTCTCGTGTAACGCGTTATAACTACACTAACCTGTAAGTAATAGACTTGGCAATTTTAAGGTGTAAGTTTTGGATCCATAATTGGTTATTGAGAAATTAATCCAATCAAATTTGGATTGTATGCCAACCAATCACATATGTCGATATTCCTCTGCAGAGGTCAGGGTTCTCAACCACCATCATTTATTATTTCAAAATCTAATATAAATGAATATTCAACAATTTATAGCTTACTACGATCCCACATAATTCCCAAATGTATGCATACTTTTAAAAATTTGAAATTTAATGGTACCAGTGCCCATAGGCGTTATAGTCTCCTATTATTCAAATGAGGAGATATTAATTTTGAGAATGTGAATCGTATTATCATAGATTGTTGGAGAATATTTGTAGCCTATATAAAAATGCTACTGCTTGCTAGATGTGATTGGATTTTCCTTTTCAAATGGCATAAGCTTACTGGAAAGCTAAATGAGATTTTTCACGCCTATTTAATGACATCATTTTTCGATTTGATCATGATAGGAGAGAAGTGATATAACCTTTAAGTTAATTAATGTCAACCTCTAATAGCATAGAGTCTCCCCCCTGATTCTGGCAGAAATTGTCATCTCATATACGAAAACAAGTTTCGTAGAGTATTGTCCAATTAAATAAAGGACATATACTCATAATATATTCTGGATTTTAAGAATAATACTAGTTGGACTATAGTTAATGACTTTCAAATTCGTAAAAAAAATATTGTCGAAAAATTGTAGTTTATACAATTTAAAGATCAACCATGGATTTTATTGGTTACAGGAAAAATATGCAAATAAAATCTCCAATAATTTTGTGACCTATAGGGCCGATGAGATTATTGAGAATAAATTTATGGACACATTCTTTGTCAAAGAAAATTTTATCGAGATCGATATAATCACAAAAGGACTAGTTATATGGCCTAACAGGCCGGGTGCGCACCCATTGATCTTTTATGTCCTACCGTATTCCAACTTCAAGTTGAACGGTCTCAATTTTGGAGAACTAGTACCAAGAGGAAAATAAAAATAAAAATTGCTAAATATCCCTCAAGAATGTAGCAATTTTTCGTACACTGGTATTTGCAATTAATAATATCAAGATATCAAATAGAGAAAAACAAATCAATATTCGTTTTTGAAAAAATCCACTTTGTGGCTGATATATGGTTTCTTGTAAGAAAAAAATAGAAACCGATTATAAAAATCGCATGATCTTCATCGAATGGACGAAGATACCAAACTTAATTGGACGGAGGTTTTTCAACCATACATGTGAATAATTACCATGAAGGTAATCAAATTGCGATAATACCAATTATTTCATGATTATGGTTTCATTAGAGGAATAGAAACAATAAATCATCTTTGGATGGATTTGTTTTTTCTTTATCTACGAGTAAATTATAGAAAAATTGATATCAAACTTTTTCAGTGAAGTTGATCACTAATACCCCATAAGTATACAGACAAAGTCTTTTAGGGATTATCATGGATTTTAATAGCACCAAAATAAATTGGATAATAACCATGATCAAACTCTCAAGCTCGATATTGTAAAGATATGAATATCCCATGATACTTATGGAAAAAGAAAATCATCACGTTGACCATTAATATTAGTAGAAAATAAATACCGGACAAGCTGGTTGCTTCTCAAATACATATACAAATCGTAAAAATAGAAGAAGAAAAAGGAACGATTGACGATTAGTTGACAACTTAGAGATAAAAATAACACTACTTACACCAATAGCATTGGACATTTTTATGTCCATGACGTGTTAGGAGCTATCAAAGATAAATCTACAAAAAGACAAACTAAAAATTAGTCGACATATCAAAAATCAATATATGCATCAATAGTATATATACAAACATATATATGCATAAACAAATATTATTTATAGGAAGAATAATATAAAGAGATTTGATTAGTTCGCCATATCTCTAAACCAAACCCAAATTCACGGTCATATTTGTTAGCTACGACTTTGAGACTGTCATGCTGGTGTACCGTCAGTAGAGTAACGTGCGTGATAACGTATTGTGAAACTAGCAAATAGAGAAGGAGACACAAAGTAAAGGAGAGGAATAGAGAGAGATTTTGTATTCATGTGTGTGTTTACAAAGGTTAGGGACTCTATTTATAGAGTTTACATACTTGGTGCCCAAGTAATAGGGTCCCACTAAAGTGGGTGATGCGTTGTCGTATCCACAACAATTTAATTAATATTTACTACCTAATTAACAAGTAATATAGGGTAGTCAAGATCGTTCCCACGAGGAGCAAGAGGTTTTAGTTGTCTTATAATGTCACAAAAAGGGGGGTATTGGTTCAAGATTTTAAAAGAAAAATAAAGTAAACAAAGCAATCAAAAGTGTAAGTTGAAATCAAATAAGAGAAATTAGATCAAGGAATCCTTCTTCGTTGCAAAACAATGATTCAAGTTATGTTTTTTTCCACTTTTTATTAGTCACAGATTATCATCAACCGTAGGTATAGCATCTAGATCAGTGCTAACCCCTAAATCCCTTATATCACCGGTTACGGAAGTTCTCGACTACCGGATTCTATTCACCAAGCCACCTAATAGTAGATCACTCAAGATGTAATTTAGTTAAACGCATTAAGATTTATGAATTTATTAGGTTGATATTAGTAGTTAGACTCTTAGATCAAGGTTCACAATTTCTCCACGGAATCCCTCCGCAAGGTCTTGTGTTTTCTACTTATGTAAATAGTCAAGAAACGATTACTTATCCCCTAACTTTCACTAGTTTTAGATTAAATTAACAAATTAATTTAGCGTGCACTCTAAACAACCTATCAATCAATCATAAACATTAATATTAGTAAAAACAAACGATAATCATATGAAAAACTTCAAAGTAGAATTGAAACAAAACTCAAATCATATATTAAGAACTAGGAATTCATCCTCAATCAATAAGAAAATTAGCTACTCATAGTTTGGAGTTCACACAATAATAATAATAATTAAGGAAGAAAGAAAGAAAAACTTATTGAAAAGATGATGGTTGCTCCCTCCTTCAATCCTTGTGCACTTTAACTCCTTCTCCAAAGTAGATGTGTATCTAAAGTTTTAGAGAGCTCCTTTATTTATAGGCTTCAATACTCTCCATATCTTTGTAGGAAAAGATTCCACATTCCATAAGAACACCACTTTCCCAATTTGATCCATATTCCAATTTCAAGTCCAATTCTCCAAAACTTCCAAGTTTTCATCCAATTCCCAATTCTAAGTCTTCACACACATGAGAGAAATCCACACAAAATTCTGTAATTTTTTGCTCACCGGAAAACTGGTTTTTTTACCGGAAATAGACCGGAATCTGTCACCGTCGGCCACCTGAAAATTCTGTCCGTTGACGGAATATTCTGTCAGTCCACCGTTAGGACTAATGGTCAAACCGTCAATCTTCGTTAGTCAATTAGTCAAAGGCGAGGAAGTCAGCTCAATCAGCTGTCTTAGTCAGAGCTGAGTCGGCTGAGTCACTAAGCTGGATCGGTCATCGGACTCGTCTGGATCGAACATCGTCGGTTACCGGGTCAACTCGCCGGAATGGAAAACCGGCCGAGTTTCGGCTATTTACAGGACTTCCCAGGCCAATTTCATGTCATTCTTCCCCTGTGACAAGCCTAAGCATACATCTAATTTAGCAGTTCAATAGCTTCACTTCATTTAGTACTACTTCAATCTTGTCATTCATACACAAACTAGACTTCACAGCTTCACATTATTCATCTAAGGTTCATAGCACCAATCATCACTACCTTGCTTCATCTCTTTTACGGCAGCAGCATCTCACATGAGCAATATGTTCTTCATTAGCTTCACCATCATCTCATACTTCAGCTGCTCCATTCATAACCAATTTCTCCCTGTAACAGTAACAGCATATTCAAATCCTACCATCTGCATCTACCAACACTAGCCGAGTTCCATTATTTCAATCTCATGTTCTTCACTTTCACACAGCAGCCATCAACACATCAGATTCAATATCTCGTTCATCCCAGCTATCACTAGCAAATTCAGTGCAAACCCAATTACTTCAAATCATCACAAACTCATCTTTACTTTACCCAAAATCACAGCATCTTGTTTTTCAACTGGAACTTCAGAAAACCCTAAATTTGAACTCAATTTCGGCAACTACCACAAACCCATCTTCCAATTCGAGTCTCAGATGCTACCAAAGTATTTAGAACTTGCCTCTACTGTCTCTGAACTTCAAAGTCCGACTGCAAACCACCTATGTTAGAACCCATCTCCGATTTCTTCTTCGTCTCATCACAGCAGCAGATCCCTCTCGATCTGGACCACAAACCCATTTTAATCTCTGTTAATTCTTCAACAGCGACCAGACTCAATCTTCTCCAGCATATCTTGGACATCACCTCTGCTCTCAATTTCTTTCTCGAACACAGCAGTCACAACTGCTCTTGATTTTAGCTGCAATGATTTGGGGGAGAAATGCCTCTTCGACTTAGGGTTAGGGTATTAGAGATGGGTCTGGATTTAGACATCCCAGAGATATTTGTACCCGTTATTTACACCCATTCATAATGATAAGGGATACCTTAAATGAAAACCCCTTAACCACATCTAGACTGTATTTAGTACTCCTCCAAATATAGTTGTCCCTTAACATATACTGGGCTCCCAATAGTATTCGTCTGTGAAATGACCTTTTAGCCCTTTTTAACTCAAATTTGGTGATCGCTTCTTCTTTTCCTCAGTGCGACTCCATAGTACCTAATAACTCAAAAACACACGTAAAATACATAATTTACAAGAAAAATAGCAAAGAAAGCATAAACTCTATAGATAGTAAATAGGATGTATTTAGGGTATCTACCTAATAAACTTCCGTTTATAACATTATGATCCATTAATGAGACACTAATTAATAAAATATTAATAATATTTTTAAATTGAACACATTACAGCCATTGATTTATCTCCTCCCTAAATAAATATGGAGCGTTCTGTATCTTTCCTAATTTGTCCAAACTGTGCTTTATATTCTTGATATGATTCCAAAGCAGTGACAAATCAGAATTTTTTTTAAAAGAAATAGGAAAACCTTCAAATAATTTGAGACTTGTAAAAACCTAAAACCTTTGTCTAAACTGGGACGGAAGGTCACATTGTAAATCATTTCTATAATATGTTTTCTAGTAGTAGCAATGATTATGATAATGGAAGTATTGAATGTTTGCTTTTCCCAGTCATTTCTGCTTCTGAGAATGTGAACTTGATTAGGAATGTTAGTGAAAATGAAATTAAAAAAGCTATGAAACAATTAGGTGCCTATAAGGCCCCTGGACCGGATGGTCTGCAAGGCTATTTCTTTGCCAAATATTGCGATCAGGTAGGAGACAGTGTTATCCAAGTGGTGACTGACTTTTTCCAAAAAGGTTATTTGGACCCTAAACTCAATAGGACTTTTATAGCTCTCATTCCTAAAAATAGCAGTCCTAGGACTATTAAGGATTATAGACCAATTAGTCTATGCAACTTCACTATGAAAATTATCACTAAAATCATTGCTAATAGACTTAGACATTTGCTATCTAAGTTTATTTCTCCTAGTCAGCATGCTTTTGTGACAGGTAGATCTATTTTTGACTCTGTTGTTATTTGTAATGAGATTATACACTCATTCAATCATAAAAAGGGAGAAAAAGGGTGGATGGCTTTAAAGCTTGACTTTGACAAAGCTTATGATCGAGTCAGTTGGCCTTTTATTTTTAAAGTTTTGAGTTGCTTGGGTTTTGATGACACCTTTATTTATTGGATTAAATTGTGCGTGTCTTCAGTTTCTTTTCAGGTGCTTATTAATGGATCTCCTAGTAAGTCTTTTATACCGGGAAATGGGCTTAGACAGGGGGATCCTTTATCCCCGTTCCTTTTTATAATATGTCTTGAGACTTTATCAAGGCTAATTCAGAAAGGAATACATGATAGAGATATTTCTGGGATTGCTATTGCTAGGGGGGGCGCCCATCATCACTCATTCTCTTTATGCAGATGATTGCATTGTGTTTCTCAAAGCCTCGTATAAGAATGCTTGTAATCTAAGAATTATTCTCGATAAATTTTGTAGGTGGTCTAGGCAGATGCTAAGTCAACCTTGCTTACCTCTGCAAATTTGGGGAGAAGTTTTTCTAAAGGAATGGAAAGAGATCTCAAGGTTCAAGTGGCAAAGGATCCAGGTAAGTATCTCGGTATTCCATTACAATGGGGAAGAATTGGAACTAATACTTATCTTAATCTTACTTAGAAATTATCTAATAGAATGCAGGGTTGGAAGTCCAAAACTTTGAACCCTGCAGGTAGAACAACCTTGATCAAATCAGTGTTGGATCCTGTTTCAAATCACATTATGAGTATGCTTAAACTTCCCAAAAGCCTGATTGCTAAGATTGATAGATATAAGAGAAAATTCTTGTGGGGGGTGATAAGGATAAGAGAAGTATTAATAAGGTTGGGTGGGAAAAAGTTTGTAGGCCTTTATACTTTGGTGGTTTAGGTGTGAGGGACTTAGAGCTGAATAACTTAGCTCTTTTGGCAAAAATGGCCTGGAGAATTTACGATAATCCTGAATCGGAGGTCACCAAACTGTTAAATGCTAAGTATTACCCGGACTCTAATTTTTGGACTTGTGAAAAAAAAATAGATCTTATGTTAGTTGAGGGAGCATTCTCAAAGGAAGGGATGCAGTGAAATATAGTCTCCGTTGGAGTATAGGAGATGGCAGGAATGTGAGTGTCTGGAATGACCCTTGGGTGTCTAATTTACCCCTTGCTGTCATAGCTGAGGTTCCAAACCAGAATGTTCCTGATTTATTGGTCAAGGACATTATTAACTTTGATTCTAGGACTTGGGACTTAACATCAATTGATGGGTTCATTTCTGAGAGTGTGGCTGAAGAAATCAAAGCCATTAGTATTGGTAGTGACAAGTGTGAAGATAAGGTTGTGTGGTCTCATAGTAAGAATGGAGATATTATTGTTCGTGATGCTTATAATTACCTCATCTCAAATAAGATATGCAATGAGTTGCCTGATCTTAATTGGAGATTTTTGTGGAAACTTAATTGTCCACAGAAAATCAAATATTTCTTGTGGCTTCTTTGTCACAATAGACTCAATCTTAATGAGTCTCTTTATCGTAAGCATATAAGCAATCATCCTGGGTGTTGTTTATGTAACAATGATTTTGAAACTTCTAATCATTTGTTCTTTGGTTGCAGAGCAGTGGCGCCTTTATGGAAGAAGATAAAGGATTGGATTGGTTTCCAACCCAATCTGGATTATATTAACGCAACTACTCTGAAAGGTTTTTGCAGGTTTAAAGGGAAAATTGGTGGAGTTAATTGGTTGAATATATTTCCATTTATCCTCTGGTCCATTTGGAATGGTATGAATGAATGGATATTCAACAACAAAGTATTTCTCCCTTCTAGTGTACTTGCTAGAGCCTTAAGAAGTGTCAGGGAGTTCCTTAATGCTAGGGGAAGCCTGAAGCAGGAAATGTGCAGAACTGAAGATATTGTAGTTCCCTGGATTTTTCCAAGGCATGGTTTTAGAAAGCTTAATTGTGATGGAGCTTCAAACAATGTCAAGGACGCAGGAATTGGGGGAGTTATAAGAGCTGATAATGGTGGCTTTCAAGCTTGCTTTGCAAGACACATATACAAGAATGACAATAACATTGCAGAAGTGTGGGCAATAAGAGAAGGTTTGTTGTTGGCAAAAAAATATTGGCATAAAGAAGCTAGAGGTGGAAACTGATTCTACTTATGCAATACAAGTGTGCACAAGAGAGACGTCAACGCCATGGGTGATGAGGAGCTTAATCAAAGATATTGAAGAATTGATGCTGAGTTTTTATGATATTGTAATTGGCCAGAGATACAGAGAGGAAAATTTTGTTGCAGACTATCTAGCTAAATCAGGTGCTGCGAAGGAGATTGAGGGGGAATGGATCACTTCTCCCCCTGTTCAAATTCTCCGGTTGCTTAGCAATGATTTGCTAGGCAGAGCCGTAGCGAGGAGTGTTAGAATGAGTGGTTAGTTTTTGTATTTTGTTTTAAAAAAAAAAAACTGGGACGGAAGGAATAATAATTTTGGATGTATCCTAAGACTTTTTTCCTCGCACATTTTCCGTTGGGAAAGCTCTTACAGCTGTTGTGAGACCCCAGAACCCAGTAAGGGTGGTTTTAACTATAGTACTACTGTACTAGTATTAATTAATGAGCATAATTAACAGTGGCTACATGAATTAGGGGAGACAACTCTAATTTCAGACGCTTCTTCTTTTACTCTTCCCCTTTCGATCTCCGCCGTTTCCATGCAAACCCATCTCGAGCAGACAGAGAGATTTTTGGTTTTGAAGGCAAATTTGAACACAACCCACCCTCCGTATTCGTCCAGTGGTTTATCTCGCAGAGGTAGGGGTTTTCTACATTGTAAATTTGGGATAAAATTGTGCATTTGATTTTCTACTTTCTAATTTTGTTTTCCAACTATTGCATTCAAATTGGTTGTGCATTCAAATTTCTTTAAGAAACTTGGGATGTATTTGTTAGAAAAAACAATGTTTTATTTTAATCAAAAAAATGCATGGACCATGTTTTGATCCCAAGACCTATTACTCCCTAGATGTTTTTTCATGTGAATGAATAAAACATTAGTCCCATATAGACTAAAACACTTAGAGTTTTAGACTTAAATAGCATTGGTTTAGCCTTAAGGGTATGGCCCTTTGGGTCTTTAGACCTTTGTGTATGGGGAAAGCCTAGACTATGGCAAGGTTGCCTAAACCTTATTGCATTTCTTATTGCCTTTCCCGTTCGTTATCCTTCAGAACGGTTTCGATTGATATTCTCACCCACACCCACATCCACACCCACACCCATCCCCTCGACTCCCAGCACGCGCTCGGCTCGGCTCGGCGTGGGCGTGGGCGTGGGGAGGGCGAGGGCGAGGGGAGGGTGTGGGTGTGGGTTTACCCGACCCTATCTTTTTACTGAAATTTTCCACACGCTTCTCCCACACATGCAAAGAATTTTAATTCTTTGCCTTCTCTTGAAACTTTTGGATATCAAACTGACCTTAGAAGCATCTTCCTTCACGCGTGTCACACGGTGCTTAAGTTTGACACATTGTGCCTCGAGAAGAATCTCGAGAATTTTAAATGTCCGACAAGATAAAGGATTGACTAAGATTATCCATTGATTTTAACGATTTTCAAAAAGAATTTTCACTGTATTTTTAGCGGATGCTTTCACTGTATTTTAAATGTCCGACAAAAAACGAGTTGTAGTTTACAGAAACATAATTTTGTAATACTACTTCTCTGTTTACAAAAACATAGTTAGTTTACAGAAACATAAATTACTTTTTACATTTCTCTAAACCGAGATTTGTAGTTTCGATTTATGTTTTTGTTTTCATTATTTCTAATCGAGGTGCCAAGTTCTAAGGGTTCTCGTGTATGCTACACATAGAGGAGAACTGAAACCCGCAATAGTTGTATCTGGAGGTAATTTGTTAATTGTTATAGCATCTCGGAAGGAGTAGCCAAAGGCAATATTACCTTTAGCTCAAATCGGGGATATCTCATACGTGCCTCTACTAAGTTTTAAATACTATCATCTATGAGTGCATCTCGGTATAACAATAACACATCAGTGAGTGTTAAGTATTTTTCTCATGTTTCTTGAGTTGTTTGTTACTATTATCAGTGTAATCAAAGTATAATTTCTCAGTTGCATACGAAATTGTAACTTATTTCTAACAGTATTGTCTTTGTGGTTCCAATGTTAAGAACTAAAAGAAATTTAGCATTACGATTTTTTTTTATTTTTTTTTTATGATTATTGCTACTCATGATGCAAATTTTGATTTAAATCTATATGTCACAGACTCACAGCCATGATCTTATTTCATGTTTATTGTTTTTTTTTAACCATTGAATTCACTATACTAGTTTATGTCAAAAGGAATTGATCCTTTAGCTCTTGAAGTGCCTTGCTGTTAGGCTGAGATGGCTGTCATAAGCTCGTGTTAACGAAGTTCCATACTTGCTTTGTTTTGATTTCGTACAATCTGTTTAGTGTATAATCTTCTTGTGGGTGTAATATTAGATCAACTGTGCATGATAGCCTGATAGGAAGTTTTTAATCACCTATTTAGGTCAGAATTTCTGTGTACTTGCTGTGTAATGTGTATACTCGAACTTTGACTGAATTATGGTTTTTACTGGTATTAGCAGCAAAATGTTTATAATATATACGATAAATGGTGATGGCAGATGTGTTAGTGGGAGTTAAAAAGTATTTTCAATGTGGGTATTGTTCGGGTCAATAGTTTGAACGGTTTCATTTTTTATGTATCTTTTGTATTTTACGTATCGTTTTAAACTTTGAGTTAAGCAATGGGAGGATAACCTTGCTGGACGGGTCAAAATCCAATATGTTAGAAGAAAAATTCCCCGAGGCATCATAGATGGTATGAGAGTGCATGTTCTGACTTACCAGGACTGTGTTTGGTGTTCTTGTTTGCTTTAATGAGCGATACTTTCCTATACTTCTGTTGCTTTGAACTGTATAGTAATATTCTGATGTCTCGCATTTGGCTCTGTATTTGATGGAGAAGAACCTTCCTATTATTGGTGCCACTGATTTCTGCTACTGATTGCTATGCAATTCTGAAAACAGTTGATATTTATAAATACTGACATGATTAAAGCATTCATTTGGAAATTTTACCTGTACTCTCAGGTGTTGTTTGAAAAAATTGTTTGGTTTTGGGGATTGGGGAAAACTAAACGATTTACATATCATTAGGTGTGCTAGTAATGTGTGTTACTAACAGATTGCGAATCTGACTCATGTTTTCTTTTGAAGATGTTGCGGTGTGCGAAATCAGTAGCTTCAAGATCCGTACGCAAGAAAAAGAAACTCATCAAGAGAATGGAACGCCTTGCAAACATTTTAGAACAGCTGGTAGGTGGTGTGATGACCCTAGCTGATGCCATTAGAAACCATACGCAGTCGAGGACTATAGTAGACTTGAAGGATTTCAAGAAATTTGTGGGAAATGACAGAAAGTTCAGTGGGACAGATAAACCTATTGAAGCAGAGAAGTGGTTGATGGGCATGGAGGAGGAGTTTGATGCTTTGAAAATTCCGGAGGAGAAGAAGGTTCAATTTGCAACCTACATGTTAGAGGGAGAAGCTAGTTGACAATAGCCAGTGTCTGCAAGCTGCTCTTTGTTTGTTAGGTTTCACAAGTTGTTTTTGTTTTTGTGGGCTTTTTGCTCTTTGTCATTTGTATCAGCCCGCTCACGGCTTGTGTGCTTTTTAATCTATCCTCTTTGATCGATCAAAAAAAAAAAATGTTAGAGGGAGAAGCTGAGCTTTGGTGGTGGTCTATCAAGCATATGCATGATGTGAACATGTGTTGGCAGAAGTTTGAAGAGTTGTTTCTCGGTAAGTAATTTTCGCCAACCGCTAGGGCATCAAAGGGTGATGAATTTCCTACGTTGAGGCAAGGCAGTATGAAGGTTACTCAGCAAGATAGGAAATCCAGTGAACTTTATGGACCACATCTTGCCGCAATAGAGGAATTGAGAGCTCGCAAGCTGGAAGACGCGTTGAGGCCTAGTATTCGTGACAGGGTTGTTGGACTGCAACACACGACTTATGCTAAGGTTTTGGGGGCTGCAGTAGCAACTGAGGCCAGCATGATTAAAGCACAAAATGAACGGGAGCAGAGTGAACCAAAGAAGAAGGACAGAAACACCTCATTGTCTCCTCGAAAACGTCGTCGTACTGAACATCCTCGCTCTGGATGGATCGCCAACAAAGAAAAAGGCACGCGTTGCTGGCAGTGTGAAGGAGATCACTTTATGAAGGACTGTCCCGTTCCAGCACCACCAAAACAACAAGTTGCAAATCAAGCTCGTCAGCCGGATACACAGAGACAGAATTTCCATGGCAAGCAACATTACCTACCGTGCAACAACGCACTCCCATTTCAGTGAGGCAACCAAACGTTAAAGGGAAGCTTAGTTGCAACTCATTTCTTTGTTTTGAACAGTATTTGTGTAACGGTTAATTTCTCTACTCTATCCTTGTTGCTGCTCCTTGCTTACCCATTTATATTTCATGGTGGCATCATGTATTTGCTGTTTTAACCCGTGCTGGGCATCTGCTCACCCTTTTCTTTGGGTGTTTTACTCCCGCAGAGTATGAGACGAGCTTGCAGCAGTTAGCCAGCTTGCGGCAGGCTTTGGAAGCATCGAGTGGTATTAGTAATATATTTAAGTTTATGATATGTATGTCACGGGGTAATCTGGGTAGTCTACGTTCATATATGTGTCGGGATTTCGGGATTTCTGCAGGTGAAAAACTAATACATGTATTAAAGCAGTCTTATATGTATATTAACTCCTATGGATTTCCACTTATCAATTAATAAGTCATGGTTACCTTTCATATATATTTAGCTATGCTTCTGACTGTTTAGGCTATTGGTTGTGTTCAGGACCCTTGAACTTGATTAAGTTAGCTGTGTTGGGCTTACTGTGTATGTACAAGAGACGGCAGGCCGATAGCTTGAGCCAGCATCTGTCTTTCTTTTTTTGTTTTTTTTTTGTTATCAGCATCTGTTTTTCTAGTACTATATGAACACACCCAGGGTAACAACTGCATAATATTATTTAATATTATGTATGTAGTGAAAAAAATTGAAGTCTCACGGTTACAAGGTACCACCAGTACCTACCTGGTCCTGTATTTATGTAGAAGGTATTTTCTGATTCTCGGGATTAAAGCAAGGAGCCCATTCTTGCACATGCAAGGCCTGTTTGTTGATGAACCAAGGTCCTTCCCTCCAGACCTTCTTTTTGTCTTCTTCATTTGATAACATGATTGTAATGAACCCTTTCCCCTTGTGAGACCAAAAAATTACCGGGCATACTCAAGATTCGGCTCAAGATTGTGAGCCGAACCTAAAATGTATGCCCGATAATTTTTTTGGTATGCCCAAAAACAGCCCTCTTCCTTATTGGTATAAACTGGCATGTTCCACTTAGGTTCCATTGTTCAAGCAATCTGGCTTTAATATCATCAAACTTCACACCTTTCAGCTCTTTAAAATTTAAATGACCAATAAGGCTAAACCTCCATTGTTCCAAGGCTTCCTCACACATATCATCAGGTATAACGATTACTCGCCTCCCATTAACAATTGTAGGTTTAGGGAGTGTTGATAAGTCGACTTGGGTGCGTTCAGTTATTTCCGCAGCAGATGGTGGTTTGAGATTAAGGTTATCTTGAGGTGGGTTTCACCACTTGATCGCGCGATGAAGAAAGAAAATTTATAAGAAACCCGAATGAGTTGGTAAACTCAGTACGTGATATATATATATATATATATAGTGATAGATTTACCGAGTACCCTTACAACCCTAAAACCCCTATCACGGTTCCTAGTATGGTTTCCGTTTTTTTGATATGCCAATATAGTCAATATCAGATTTTGGTGATTATCGGCGAATATAGGTGAAATGTCGACAATATCAGAATCTCAGATAACACCAAAACCGATATTATCTGTGATATCTTGGCCGAAATTGACTACGTACCGAGTGAGACATAAATGATGGACCCCCTACAAGTCCTAGTGGGCCTCACCCACATCTCACGTTGCACTCGGTACTAATCTCGGTACCTTTTATACTGGCCGGCGACCTCTTCAACTTTAATTCCGCTATTGGTATGAGCTACAAGGATGGATCCAGCATAGAGAAAGGGCGTGCACTAGCGTCCCCTTCTCAAGTATGGAAGCTCTACCAACGGAAAGAAGCACTCAGAAATAGGGCCTTCTTATTGAACGATTTTTTGGGCACCCTTATTTACCTTAATTTAAATTATAACCAACCTAATAACCAACTATACCTAAACATGTATATTTATATTAATCTAAAGAAAATCATTAATATAACCGATCAAAAAAAAAGTAAAAAAAAAACCATTAATATAAAATAAATATGATACCATGAGAGAGACTTAGCCGAAATTGTTAGGTTTGAAAGAAAAAAAAATCTTCTATTCTTCTTCCCTATTTCCATAATGTTCCTCCTTCGGTTGATAGTCGATTCATAACATTTTCATCGCCGATTAACCAAATAAACAATGCGTCGAAAGAAAACCTAAAGAGATACGGTGGTGAATCCGGGATTCGGACAGCTAGCAAATCTCCCAAATCAATCTAATATTGATATATAGACAAGTGGAAGCACAAGGTGAAGTCCAAATTGAGGGTTTAAAACGAATCAAGAACCCTGATTCTAGCAATATGTATATTCACAGGTATTTGTAGACAAACCCATTACTTTTTTGTTTTTGATTGGAAAAATTGAGTAGTAATAATCAATATAGGGTGAAAACTCTTTTTCTTTCTGATTTTGAGTCTTCTTCTTTTTTTCTGGTTTCGGGGTGGAAAAAAGAAAAACCCACGAAAGAGGGACTACGAAATTTGTGAAAACGGTAGTTTTATAATCGAACTTTTTGAAATGAAGAACACGAGAACATTTCGGCTAGAACGAAAAAAAATTAGGGCGTAACCTAACTTTTGTATATAACACCAACTGTTGAGTTCGGTTAGTTCCCATAAAAAAAAATCCTTAGATGAACTCTTCTTTGTAAACAGTTCGGTTAGTTCTTAATTTTTTTCTCCATATTGTTTTTTTCTCTGTAAACCCATATATTGAGTTCAGTTAGTTCGCTTTTTTTTCCTTCCTAACCAAACTCTTCTCTTAAAACAAAATGCTGAGTTCTGTTTAGTTCGTGATTTGTTTCTCCTAACCGAACTGTCCTATGAAAACCCTTAGGTTGAGTTCGGTTTAGTCGAGAATTTTTTCTCCTAACCGAACTATGCTCTATGTTGAGTTCAGTTTTCTCTAAAATTTATTTTGGAAACCGAACATTTATTCGTTAAGCTAATATTTTGGATTTTCTTATTAGGGGCAAAAAAAAAAAAAAAAAAAACTAAGCAACCATTAGCCGAAGATTTGAGAACTCCCACCCCTCGCGAAAAAATACAATTAGGTGTCGTTAAACGTGGTACTAAAAATGCTAATCTTAGAGGGGGATCGTTACTAGAAGTTATCCTCCACGACAACGTCAACCGAGAGAAAATTAAGATTGAATGAAAAACAACAGGAACAAGAGGAAGCAGATAAATATGGAGAGGAGGAAAATGAAGAAGAGGGGGAAGAAGAGGAACAAAGAGGGAAATAGTTCAAGTTAAAGAGAAAAACACGTTGAAGAAGCTTTGTGCTATATATTCACACATTCCTCATGATAGTGTGTGTTTAAAGCCATGTAGCCCAACTTATGGTACACCAAGAGACAAAGAGTCAATATTATCTGACTACAAGCACTCATAGGATGCCAAGATTTGCGCATCAAAGGTATTGAATCTTAACTATCAAGAGTTTTTGGTGATTTTTTTGACTTATATTTTGTTAATATATAGATATGATATTCTTTTTGTAGGATCATACTAATGCAGTTCGATGTTTGATATGTCAAAAGGTGGGAATGATGTAGACCCATCGGACATGGATAATAATTCCGGTCCTGGAAGAGGTGGCGACATGCATGTGGCACGGGATCTAAAAGACGAGTGTGATGAGGTGTAGGTGAAAGTATATGAATGTGTATTATGGTCGGAGATACACTACACACACAAGGAATTTGACAATGTCACTGTATCAACATTTTTTGAGAGATTTTATCCAGACACGGATACCATGCATCTCTCGTTTGGAGATATGGAATCACTCCTATGATACCAAGAGAGTCACCGGCCTACCAGTAGTTGGGAAATGTGTTCAAGAAGGATATAACCATTCGATGAGTTATGAAGATCTTGAAGTATTGGCTCAAAAGTGTCTAGAATGAGATAGTGGAAAGACACATTGTGAGTTTAGATGCGTTGTTAAAAATCCTAAACCTGGAATGGAGTATATGGAACGTGAGCCAAACAATAAGTTTAAGAAGGTAAAAAAGTTCAAGTTGGTGATTTTGAAGAAAGCGTCTGGAGGGACAAGAAAGAAAGTAACTCCTGAAAAGTTAATGATGGACGAGGAAAAAATTAATCACCATGTGACTGCTTATTACTAGGAACTATTATCTTCCTTAAAACTTCTGGAAATAGGGTATATGCACATTATCTCTAGCTTTTGGAGAACCTCGATGCAGTTAACGACTACGCTTATGGCATTGCGGCGTTCTTTCAAGACCAACTTAGAAAATCTTCGAGGATTAATACTTCTCAAATTGGAGGCTACCACGCTCTTTTGGGTAACCCGACACATTATCCCCCTGTTTAAACAAATATAAATTAAAATATTTGAGTTAATAGAGTAAAGTTCGGTTAGTAGCTAAATTGACCAGATAACCGAACTTTATTGATCAGACCACCATTATAACACAAAGAAATTTTTGGTTTGAGATGGAAAATAAGTAGGTAACCAAACTTTACCATTAGCAAAACTGTTTTATTTCCAACCAAACTTTTAGTTTTATAGCCGAACTATTGTGTTTAGTTAATAATTTAAATGCATACTGCTAACTCAATATTTTTTCCCTCCTTCCAATAGGTTTGGGTGTACAACCACTTCCCTAAATTAAAATTGTCTTATGTTAAGGAACCTTGGATTTGTGGGCATCCAACCGCAAGAAAACACCAATTCTTGGACTCACTGAAGAAGTGTAAAGATAGTGAGTTAGTATTGTTTAGGAAGAAACTGGATAATATGATGGTTGAAGATGTTAGATGTGGTTTTTCACCCATACACTTTACCCACGGATGAATATGAAGTCGATGTGACGATGTCGAGGATTTTTCACATGTCTCGGGTTACTATGGACCGTTGTGGAATCCTGGCGGTTACTTAATGTATTATTCTCGAAGAGTAAAACTCTCTTGTGTCCAAACTGTACCAACCATGGATGACGAAAAATTCAAATTGTCGATTGTGGGAATCAAAAACACTGATAATTAGTATTTACACCAAATCATGAACCAACTCGATCAATAGATCACTGGAAAAATACTATCTTACTTCAAATGAAGAGTGTATACCTGCGGATAACGATCCAAATGCCATTGCCGAAGGATACATGGAATGGTATCAAGGTATTACTCATCATTTGGTAATAAATATAGAAAAACAAGCTCATGCTTAGATGGAGAATGCGGAGGCAAAGGATAAAGAGGCTAATAGAGTTCAAGTGCAGATGCCTTCTTGTGGCAAAGACGCCATGAAGTTATTGGATAATGTGGTAAGATATTTGTTAGAGTACTGCTCGTTCGATCTCGCAAGCATTGTTATCTCAATCTTGTTTGTCAAGTTTAGTTGATCAAAACTATATACTTGATTTCTACTCTACTTATAGCTATGTCTCGGATTAGGATAAAATGTGTAGTTTAGATTTAGACTTCACGGCGTTCACCAATTGAAGAAGAAGATCTACTGAGGAGCTTGGAGGAACTTGATCAACAAAAGGTATGTGGAGACTAAAATTTATCTATCACTCATAAGTCTATTTTATTTTATCTTCTAATGAGACTAAGTCGTATAGCTATATAAACTTTTGCATTATACACATTTGATATTTCGAGCCGAGTTTATCTCGCTTATCTTTTTCTCAAAATACGTGTTAGAAACTTTTTTCTTTACATATGTTCATCGTATTCTTGACGAGTTTAGTTGGAAACAATTTATTTGTGAGAATTAAATATTAAGTCAAAAGATGATCATGTGAAAATTACCTTGAACATCTTTTATGATTTGTGTGAGACAGTCATTTGATGTTAGCTCGGAAAGTTTTGTATTGATCATTTGATCACTTGAAAATTACTTGAAGCTAACGGTATGTGTAAGATTACCATTGTTGTCTTCTAAGGATGTTTAAATGATAGAAATAAGAGTTTAGAACAATTTCATATGTTTGGATACAACATGGTATGCATACCAAGTATACGAACTGTATTGTTATGATTCAGGTCCGGAACTCTTGTTTGCATACCTAGTATGCGAACATATTTACCTGAGAAGGTCCGAAACTCTTTTTTGCGTACCTAGTATGCAAACGGGTTTACCTGAGTTGGGTTCAGAACGGTTGTACGCGAATGGCTTGACTAGGCCAAGGTCCGAAGCTGCTGTTCCCGTACCCAATTTGCGAACACAGTGATTAAGTTCTAAAATCGGTAATGTATGATTTTGATACTCATGAACTAAAACATTATGATTTAAGGAATGCAAATTAACTTTGCAAACCTTGGCTTAATGTTCATGAATTGATTCTTGTATAAGTACGTATTTTGTACGATCACGAATCTAACCGATTTCGTTTCAATTTGTTCATAAATATTTCTATGAGATAGTGAACAATTGAACAACTCTATTTGAAACATAATTAGATTCATTTTATTATCTATCAGGATTGACTGATCATCATATTTGATCTAGAAGTGCTAGATGAATATAGTTAAGTCAAAAGTGTCCATATGGCTAACTTCGGTTAACTATTATTGAGCCAACCCAATATACACGTTTAGGTACGGTTATCCATATAATTGCTGAATAGTTTACAAAGTAAAAGGTCGAAAACACACCGGGTCGTCATGTGGAAAAAAGAAGTAATCATCTTCTATCTTATGTGCTAAATGGAACCTAATAGACTAATTGTTTGTATTGTGATTAACCACATATTTAAATGCAAACTAAGAATGCACCAATTTCTAATGAAATTCCTGTCAAGATCGGTACATCATTTAGTTTCTAATTTAGTATTAGTATAACAAGCTAAGATTATCTAACTAATTGCTTAATTTCAAAGCAGACCTAGCTTGAATCTTAAATCAGGAGTTCATCTAATGGTGAATATTGAATGCTTTGTTACTAAGCTATCTTATCTTTGATTATAAGGGAGAACTCTAGCAACTGGAAAATCTAATCCCGACACTTTCGTGTGTCCTAGTTGCAAACTATAGTCGATTCTCCTTTAACCTAGGTTTTCCAAAACCATTATTAGGTTAACGACTTGAAGACTTCATTTGGGATTCGTGAATCCATGTCCAACTATTTTCTATGTAGTTGCGTATTCTGATCTTACTTGTTCTATCGTATTGAGTTTTATCTCCTCTAAGACTTACTCGAGATTTATCTCTGATAGGTAAGATATAAAAATCAATCACAACAGTTCTTCGTCTTAGACTCTTGTGATTCTGAAATAACTTCTTATGTTAGGTTATTGTGAGGTGACTAGTATTTATAGGATGCTCTTCATTACTATAAGACCAGATTATTAGTTGGTTCATGTTCACCTTGATCTTTGTATCAAAAGACGGACCAAAAAGAATAAAGGATAGACATATATGTGGGAGACATATTTGTTTATAAGTCTTTGACTTTGGGTCGTAGCAACTCTTAGTTGTGGGTGAGATCATCTAAGCAAATCAAGTGCGTTGTATCCGGCGTGGATCTAGAGGCGTAAGGAACGCGACTGTACCTTAATCGGTGTGAGACTTGGTGACGGCTCAACTGCATTCTAGTCTGAAGTTAACTTGTAGTAGGCTAGAGTCTGTAGCGTCTTAATGAAGTGTGGTGTTCAAATCTGGACTAGGTCCTAGGGTTTTTCTGTATTTGTGGTTTCCTCATTAACAAAATTTCTTATGTCTGTGTTATTTCTTTTCCGCGTTATATTTGTTTATATAATTAAAATATCACAGGTTGTGCATAGTTCAATCAATTGACAAACCCGACCTTGTTTGTTGGATAGAACTTGATTGAAACTTGGGCATTGGTCTTTGGTACCGTCCAAGTTATTTCTCATATCAATCAGTCTCACGGATTTCTATATAGTTGATTTACTGATTGTATTGAAAAAGAAATAAAAGCTCTTTGATATATTTCTTGATTGTGTCTCTCTTTTAAGTTGGTGCTCTCGGAATTATATTGGAATTTAGTCCATACAGATTGCCGAACGAAATATTGGTGTGGTTGTTATACCCCTCGCGTTTTCAATATTGTCTCCTCTTTATGCTTTCAAGTTGTTAAAAATTATTGAGAAAATTACTTATTGGTGGTTGCAATTGAAAATAAGTGAAGGCGGGTAAGAAATTGTTGAAGAAAATGTCCGCAGTGGCCATCCGATGTCGATTCAATAATAAACCGACCTTAGTGGACTAATGTGCTATCACAAAAGGCTGTGGATCCAAGCCATCCCAAGCCAATGAATAGGATTCGACAAAAAGGGTGAGGTTCAAGTCGGGTTACTAAAGAACAAACCGGTAGAGATGACACTCAAAGTGAGGAGGAAGAAGAAGAACAAGCTCGTCCTTAGCGACGCAGTATAAAAGTTCGTCATAGTGGTCGTCGTGATTAAGTGTTTGAAACATTCTCTTTAGAATTTGTTATTTTAGTAAACATTTTAGTTATAGATTTCATATGTTTGGTTTTGTGTGTTAATGTGTTTAAAAATATTAGTTAAAGAATTTTGTGGTTTGCTTGTAGTACACTTTTATGTGTGTTTTAAACAATTAGTTTAGTTTGTATTACAATTTTATGTTTGTTTTAGGTTCATAAAAAGTCTAATGACTATGTCTAAGTAAAACTCGAATTTTTATCTTCCTTTCAAAACTAATACGTACTTGTCTTTTTTCGCATATTCTCTAGCCCAACTATTTGCCTCAATAGGACCTTTAAATGTCTTCATTGAGAAAAATATAAAATATTCAACTACATATCAATTGTTTGTTAACCTACCAAGTCATTCGCATATAGATGGGATGTATCTTCGTACAACATATCAATCAGAGAAGGTTGATCATCTATTGGTGGGATGTATCTTCGTACAACATATCAACCAGAGAAGGTTGATCATCTATTGGTAAAGGTTGACATTCAGTCTGCGAAAAATAACACAACATCAATTGCAATCACAAACAAGTAATACAAGATAGTTTGGCAATGTATATAATTTTGTCAACTAAACTGAACATAGAGTTCAGAAATTTATGCAACTTTATGAACAAACCAAACAAGCAGCTCAACAATATAGGAAACTTTGCGAATAAACTAAACAAAAAGTTCGGCTATGCAGGAGATTTTGCGACCCCTAACAAAGTTTTGATTCCCCTTAGTCTAGTTCCCAGCTCCCCCCAGCTAAGCAAGACACGACCTATTTGAAACAAGCTTGGTAAAGGGGCGGCAGGAAATGGTAGAGGGGCGGCATGGGTGATAGCAATGTCCCTCTAATTGGTTAGGGGGTGTCATATAGGGTGTATAAGTTTACTGGATTACCCTTTTCACCTTAAATGGACTAATTTACCCTTACTTTTTTGATTTAAAAGACTGAATTATCCTTCCCCATTTTTAACCTAATTGAATCAATAAATCAAAATTGTTTCTCTTTTCTTCTCCTCCTCTCCTCCATTAAAACTGATATTTCATCGTCCTCTTCGATTCATCGGCGATTTGAAAAATTTATAATACCCAGTTAGAGTTTAGTCTATTGTGTTTGATTTAAGTTAGTTTTGCTTCAAAAATTAGGGTTTTGGATCGAAATTGATACTGGAATTTGTGTGTTGTATGTGTATTACGGTTGGTAATAACCCGGATACCAACCGTACCTGTATTGGTTGAAGAACATACGGTTGCTAACAACCCAAATACGAACCGTACCTTAAAAAATTGAGAATTAGGTTTAGGTACGGTTGGTATCAAAACCTTAGTTACCAACCATACATCATCCTGAATGTTAAAAAAAATTGAAGTGATGATGTACGGTTGTAAACTATAGTTGACTTACCAACCGTATATAATCATGTATGTTAAAAAAAAAATTGAAGTAGTGATGTACGGTTCGAAACTATAGTTGACTTACCAACCGTAGTTTAGTTACGGTTGGTTTCGATTCCTTTTTTATGAACCGTAATGAGTTACGGTTCGTATCCAAAATTTTCTAGCAACCGTAACTGGTATTACGATTGGGTTTTCCCCAAATTGAACCAGTTACGGTTGGTAACTAGCTTATTTCCAACCGTATGTTCTTCAGAAATTTTAAAAATTTGATCTTTTTACATACTTTAGATAATTTTGATCAACAAAAAGCTAATGGGAACTAATTTTGATCACCCACCTCTAATTTGCCACTTGAATCACTCATTTTGGTTGAGTGAATCAAAATCTAGGGTTTCACAAATATCACATAATTTTTTATTTTTTTTATAACTCTAAAAATCTGATTTTAGAGTTATTATAAGTGAAAATTGATTATCAAACACTAATTTTGATTATCATCACTAATCTTGATTATTAATAATAACGGTTAATTGGTCATTTCCATATTTTTTTAATAAGGGGCACTTGGATTATCACCTAATGACCCTTTTTGTCTTATTAGGTTTGACGCCCTTCTACCATTTCCTGTCGCCCCTTTACCAAGCTTGATTTGAAATGAGTTGAAAAAGAATAATTATATAGTAAGATCTACGCGTACGTAGGTATTTTATTCACTTCCCACATTAATTGTCAATTCTTGGTCATTGAGATTCATTGCTTGATTCAAAGTCATATTTAAGAAGCATCTCTTTTTTCCTTTCTAACAAACCAAAGCCATTGAAGTTTCTCCTACTTGTCGTGGTCTCTTTCCAACGCCGACATGAAGTGATGCCGTCATGCGGTAACATTTCAAAGTATCTCATTATGAAATCAACATATTTTCTACTACAATAGATACGTGATATTTCAATAATATTAAGGGGTTATCAAAAACATTCCTACAACCGGTCATTAACTTGAGAATTATGTCAAAGTGGGTCCACCACTCTGGGATAAATGTGTAAGCTAATTATTCTTAGAAACATAGTTACTCCGGGACTAATGATTTAGTTGGAAAATCTCCTAAATAATAGGTGGAAAAAGTGCTCTGCGAATCTTGGATGCAACTCAGTAAAAAAGTAAATTATTTTCGTTCTTTATTTCTTTAAACAAAGCTTTCATTCCATGATTATTGATTTATATCTGGTTTATCTTCTTGTGATCTAATCATTTCTAGCAATTTTTTAGAAGTAATACATGGATTTATTTTAGGTTTAAGATTTTATAAGTATTCCTCTAAACTAAATCTTTTTTCAAAATTTATACTATTTTTCATGTCTTCTAACCTATCTCTCCTCTAATGTGTTTACAGATTGTTATCTCCTTAATGACGTTTGCCTTGTTGAAAGTTGTGATTACAGCCTTTGCTATGTTAGCTAAGATGCTTTTTGAATCAAGATGTTTCCATTGTTTCTTCATCGTGAGAGTTACCAACTCAGCCAACACCGATTTGTTTCTCAGGAAAAAGTCAAAGCAGGAAAAGGGCGGAAGAAAAGGAAATTCAAATTTGTGAGCACAGGTTTGGAAACAGTTACTTGATTTCTCTTCACGGGATTATATCTTTACTAAATATTCTGTTCAATGGAATATCTTGCCATAACCAAAATATTTTTTCTCACAAAAATCTACGCGTAAAATGTTCTTTATACGGTAACCAAAACCCTAAATTTTGTTATCATATGAACGGAGAAGTTAAAGGAATGGGTCAAATCAACTCATAAAAGAAAAGCACTATGGCGGAAAGAAATGAAGAACTAGTTACGGACCTTGTAGAAAAGTTCAAGCAAGCAGCTATTTCTCTTGAGGATGATTCTGAATCACCAAATCATTTAACTTAGGAGGAAATCAATGAAGTGGTGGGTGAATGGGAAAAAATCTCATTGGAATGATCATAATGGAAGAAGGCTCAATGGGTTTCAAAGCAGTGGAACATCACATCAAATTTACCTGGTCATTTATTCCAGAAGGGGAGGTCAGAGTGATAGAGATTGATCAGAACATCATGGTCTTTAAGTTCAGTGATGAAGACACTAAGAAGAAGGTCTTTATAACTAGACCCTGATTATCAATAGAAATCTTGTTATCATGAATGAATACAAATCAGAAATCATTTATCAGGAACTTGATTGGGATCATCAATACTTTTGGATCCAACTAAAGAAACTTTTCCTGAGCACATGAATGTTATCTCAGTAACAAAAATAGGAAAAATGATGGGAGAAGTAATTTCTATTGAACCAAAAGATGCAATTCTAGTTGATAAAGATGGTCTTAAAGTATGTGTTCTCATAGACATAAACAACCCACTAAGAAGAGGAGCGCAGTGACAAAAATTAATGCTGGATACACAAGATGGATCAAATTATTTTATGAAAAGCAACCCCATAATATTTGTCTTGGCTGTTATATTATAAAACATATTACAGGAGCTTGTGATGTAGAAGCAAATTTTCTCTCAAAAGCACATGCTAAGCCTTAATCTTTTGGCATAACTAATGCTTCTGGAAAGAAAACAACAAGAGAAGGTAGTGAAGCTGTGATAATTCCAAGTATGCAGAAAAAGAAGGAAACTAAGAAAGTTCAGTTTGTTCCACCAAAATATGGTGTCCTAATTGTACCAAAGATAGAAAAGCATGCTCAGGAAGAAGATGGTAATGACATGTAAAGACTGGGTAAAAGAATCAGAATTTCGAAAATTCAAGATGATAATGTAAGTTATGACAACCAAAATAACTCTCATGATGGGAAACATTTGGAGACTCAAGCTACAGATAGAATCATGACAAAGGAAAAACAATGCAATAACACTAAAGGGGAGTCCAAGGTAAAAAAACAAAAATCTTTACTTTTTACTCTTGTATTCACAATATTATCTACCTGATTGCAACTGCTTTAAGATTTGAAACTTGTACTAAAAAATGAAAATCATTTCATGGAATGTTTGTGGGTTTAGAAATATGGATACCAGAAATCATCTATATATGCTCATAAAATCTTAAAACCCTGACATTATCTTCTTATCTGAAACCAAAAATCAGGAAAAGGAATGAAATACCTTATATCCACATACAAATATCCAAATGTTATCTTTCTTAACCATATTGGGTTGTCAGGTAGATTATGTGTTCTCTGGAAAGACAATATATACTTGCAAATCATTGATAAGCAGTTTAACATGATAAACTTTTTAGTTAAACTAGATAGTCAAAATGACAGTACTCTAATCCCTTGTCTTTATGGATCTTTTAATGATAGTGATAGAAATATACAATGGGGTCACTTGAATGATATTAGGCAAGTTTATTTGAATCCCTGGATTGTAATAGGTGACTTAAATTTCATTCTCCATAGAGATGAAAAAAGAAGGTGGTAATCAACCTTGACAAACTGATTTGGATGTCAATAACTTACTTCATAATAATAATTTACTCAGTATGAAGTATATAGGGAATCCTTTTACTTGGACAAATAGGAGGAATGGGAATGAGTTGATTTTGGAAAGACTTGACAGGGCTCTGGTTTATTTTGACTAAAAGGATTTATATACTAATGCATCTTTGTATCACATGACTGTTCTAAGAAGTGATCACTATCCTATAATGCTGCTTACTAGCAAAATAGGAAACAATACTAAAAAACCATTTAGAGTTAATAGGTCTTGGTTTAAAGATGCTAGATGCTCTTAACTGATTAAAAATGAATGGAAAACCAAAACTAATGGTTCTGCTGCTTTTCAATTAACTCATTGCCTCAAAAATACTAAGTATGGTCTTAGGAATTGTAATTATCATCATTTTGGCAACATAAACAGTCAAATAATGAACTTAAAATCCCAACTTGATGATCTCACCAGAAGTAGCAATCATCTTAATAATACCGGAGTCACTGAGTTAACTCAGAGACTTAAATATTGGGATGATATTGAAGCAGATTTTTGGAGACAAAAAGGTAAAGATGATCTTATTTTACAAGATGATAGGAACACTGCATACTTCCACCAAAAAGCCAATTTTAGGAGACAAAAAAACCTCTGATAGAATCCATGCAAAATAATATGGGTATTTGGCTTGATGATAGGAGTGACATTGAAAGTGAATTGCTCGGACACTTTAGCTCAATGAATAAAACTACTTCTCCCATATTCCTGATTTGTTTTTGGATAGAGTTAATGGTTGTATTACTGATGCTGAGAATGATATGCTAACTGCTTTGCCTAATGCAGATGAAATTAAAAGAACTGTCTTTGATATAAAACCATGGACCAGATGGTTTCCCACCAGGATTTTATCAACTCATGTGGGAAACAGTTGGTAATGATGTGGTCAAAATGGTTTAAGCTTTCTTTCATAGTCATCATATGATAAAAGAACTTAATCACAACTTCACTACTCTCATTCCAAAGCATAAATCACCAAAAACTGCTATTGATTTCAGGCCCATTAGTCATTGCAATGTCTCTTATAAGATAATTTCTAAACTACTTGCTTCTAGACTGAAACGTGTGTTGCATAAGATAATATCACCTTCTCAAACTGGTTTTTTGTCTGGGAGACTTATTTATGATAACATTATAATTGCTCATGAATTGATTCATAGTATAAAAAAAACTAAAGATAAATATAGTTGTGTGACAATAAAATATTGGACATGTCAAAAGCATTTGACAAAGTTGAATGGAGTTTTCTTATAACTAGTCTTAAAAAACTTGGTTTTTCTAATGGTTGGTGTAACATGATTGAGCAATGCATTACAACTGTATCTACTTTCATCCTCTTTAATGGCTCTCCAAGTGATGTTTACAATCCTCGAAGGGGTCTTAGACAAGGATACACCTTATCACCATATTTGTTTATTTTGTGTATGGAATCCTTCTCTAGAAGTTTACAACATGCTGAGGAAAATGATCTCATACATGGCTTTAGATAAAATAAGAATTTTCCTGCTATTTCTCATTTATTATTTGTTGATGATTTTCTTATTTTTATAAAGGCTAGAACAAAATATGCTAGAAACTTGGCTTTAATCCTATAGCAATTCATTAAAAATTTTGGTCAAGCATTTAACTTTGACAAGTCAACTATAGCTTTTAGCTATAAGGTGCCAGGTAATGTGAAAAATGAAATTGCTAATATCCTTAGAATAAAAATAATGTCTCTGCAGGAAAAATATTTAGCGGACCCTCTTCTCTTGCAAAAAGAAAGTATGATTCTTTTGTCCATCTCCTTGACAACTATAGAGGTATATTGGATATTTGGAAAACTATTTTTATAGCACAACATGCAGAACTGTTATGAATCAGGCAGTACTAGGTAGTCTAGCTAGTCACCACTTAACAGTCTTCCCAATGCCTAAAGAACTAAGAGATAAGATGGATAGTATTCAAATGAAATTTTGGTTGGGAAAGAAAGAAAAGGAAAGAGGATTCTTTCTGAAAGGTTGGTATGATATTTCTCTCCCAAAAGAACTTGGTGGGTTAAACATTAGGAAAACTGATATTTTTAATTAATCTTGCTATGCTTACAAAATTAGCTTGGAGACTAATAACATCTCCAGATGAGACATGGGCAATCATTCTAAGAGAAAAGTATTTTGCTAACTTAAATCCTTTAATTGACAGTGTAGATAAACAATGATCCTGGATTTGGAATGGAATCTGCACAGGTTTGAGTATAGTTAAACACTATTATGTCTGGAAAATTGAAGATGGTTTTTTAGTGCGCATTTGGAAAGATAAATGAATTCCAAATCTGCACAAATTACCTCCATCTCATATGAGCTCTTCTGGTATGACTTATGTTAGTCAATTAATTGATCATGAAACCTGATAGAGTTATTATAGCTTATGTTATGACTTCTCTCAACAGCGAAAAAAAAAGTCCTGCAGTGAAGGAGATTTATAGAAATGCTGCTTTTATTACTTTGAAGGAAATTTGGTTCTCCAGAAATAGAGCAGTATATGAAGATGATGATTTAGAGATGATCAAGAAAAGAATATTGAAGTTCACAGCTGACAGTGAAGTTAGAATGTCTGCATGTATGTGGAATTCATCTTATGATCTCCAGATTATAAAAAAAAAATTAACCTTAGATGTAGGAAAGTCAGATATTTACAGGTTTAGGAATGCTTTTTTCATTTCCTTAAGAGGAAACAAATTTTGATGTGATGTGATGGTGCTGCAAGAGGGAAGCCTGGAGATTTTGGATTTGGTTTCATAGGAAGAGATTGGACTGGTGATGTTAAAGTTGCTTCCATTGGTGGTTTGGGAGTTGTAAAAAAATTCTTGGCTGAGATCATGGCAGTGCTATTTGCAGGTGAATGGGAAGTTGCTAACAATTTTTTAGATGTTTGTTTTAAAACTGACTCATGTGCATCCATATCAGCATTTAGGAATGGGAAGCTTCCTTGGATAGCTATCACAAGATGGAAGAGCATCTGTAGTAAAATAAAATGGGAGTTTATACATAGCTTTAGAGAAGTCAACTTCTCAGATAATTCTTTGACCAAAAAAGGTGCAAGAATGAATAAAGGGGATTGTGTTGTGTATAGAAAGAGACCACATTTCCTTAAAAAAATTGAACTTCCTTTCTTAAAATACTTTAGGTTCTGCTAAGTTTCTCACTTGTAAGACTATTTTATAAAGGCTATTGCTTTATTTACTTTTCAGCCTGAGGCCCAATTGGGGTTGTTTCTTTCAGCCTGAGGCCCAATTGGGCAGTTTTGTATTGTGAATTCTTATGTTGGTTTTATAAAATTCTTATTATCGAGAAAAAATAAAACGTTATAGCTTACATATTAGTCAAGTAATAGTCTTTCTATATTTTAGGGCTTTAGGTTTCTATGTTTAGATGTTTACCTAATATGGGTTGGATATTTAAGTATTTATATATGTGGCATAGAGAGGATATGTATTTCATCTCTGCTTAATCTCTTATTATGTTATTCTATTCTCTTCTACTTTTTATGTTCTTGTGCTCTGTCAAGTTTAACTAAACCAAAGCATGGAAAGTAGATATCTTATATGCTCATTTTGATGACAACATTGTTAGAGATATTATTAGATTAAGAATTCCTTTTGTTGGTCAAGACAAAATTAGATGGGAACCATCTAATAATGGAAATTTTTCTATCAAGTCTGCTTATAGGGTCATCCTAAATGAGCAGCTGAGTGTGAAGCCTACTAAAAGTAACTTAAATATCAACTGGAAACTATTTTAGAGACACAAATTACCTCCGAGGATACATCACTTCATATGGAACTGCATAAATGTCTCTCAACTAATTCTAAATTGTCTCGAGTTACCAGACACAATGATAGTCAATGTTCTATGTGCAATCTGTTAGAAGAAACTCCACATCATTTGTTCTATGACTCCCCTGTTATCTCTTTTGTATGGAATCTTGTGAATAAAAGTTTTCCATTTGTTTTTCAACATAAAGATGTATACGATTGTCTCTATAGATTTTTTATATTATCTAATGTACCAGCTCAAAGAGACTTCAAGCTCTATGAGATTGCATGTTTCACAATCTGGATGATCTAGAAAGCAAGATGTGTAAAAGTGTTTGATAATAAATATATCAATGTTGTGGAAATAACTAACAATGTTGTAATGTAGCTAGAATATTGGGACATGGACAATGTAATAAATACATCCAATTCTGTGATAATTAGTCAGACTATGCATACTTGGAAGCCTCCAGTGAATGGAATAATAAAAATCAATTTTGATGCATCTTTTATTGACATGAACTCATTGTCAGGGTGGGGACTAATATCTAGAGATGTTGCATGTAACAGCAATGGACTGCGAGGAGGAGCATGCAATGCAATAGATTAGGAGCAAGCTGAGACATATGCATTACTGGAAACAGTAATATGGGAAAAACAGAAAGGATGGAGGTCAATAGAACTGGAAGGTGACTGCATAAATGTTATAGCAGCTCTAAATGGGAAGTCCGGTTCAGTGAAATGGACATCACTTAATTTCCTTTATGATGCTCAAGTTATTTTAAACTCTTTAGATTCTTGAAGTTGAAATTATGTGCACAGAGATGCGAATCACTTGGATG
Organism: Papaver bracteatum; assembly: GCA_023529315.1. Classification (NCBI taxonomy): domain Eukaryota; kingdom Viridiplantae; phylum Streptophyta; class Magnoliopsida; order Ranunculales; family Papaveraceae; genus Papaver; species Papaver bracteatum. The sequence goes on from JAJJWX010001839.1 coordinate 240,134, forward strand.
ATTCTCTGGCAAAATTTGCAAGAACTCAATCTCTTTGTTTTAACTGGTTAAATAATAATCCAAATTGGACTCAAATCCTCATTCAGCAGGACAAGAACTCTATGTAACTTCAAAGCATCGATATATCTATCTTTCCTATTAAAAAAATAGTTACTCTTTTATCATCAATGGTGGTGATAGTAATGGTATCACTAATTGTGGTGATGGTGATGGTATCACTTTAGTGCCACAGACATACTAATACATGGTACTCGGTTTAGGATTTAGATGAGTAGCATATAAAATTCGTATCATTTCTATATCTAGCATTTAGATGAGTAGCATATAAGGATGTAAAAAGAACACAAAATTGGTTAAAAAGACCAAAACCAACAATTCCTGGGTGAAACAGACTTGTACATTTTGATACTGTTTATATGGACATAAATTGAAAAAATATTGTTCAATTATCCATTTTGGATATTTTTCCCAGAATATAAAATAAAATGTAATCCTGGATGACAAATATTCCCCTAAATAAACTTGCATAAAAATCTTCTTTTTATTATGTTTCGCCCGACGAGAAAGTGAGCTCCAATTTTGGTTTTTCAGATGCAATATGAAGAAAACGAGCTCCAATCTCTTGGTCCAATCGACATACGATTTATTATCAGACTCTTCTCTTATGTTTGCTCAAAACGGTAAGTTTTATTTTAGAAGTTAGAACTATTTTGATACATAGTTTGATCCAATCAAAACAAATGCTTGTCCAATTTTAATTTTGTTTTCCTCCGATAGCTAGTTTGACACAGATTCTAATGCAATAATTCTCCGATTCATTATAATTTGAAGTTTCATTAGTTAATGTGATTTTATTTTTTTAATTTTGGGGTTTGTTCGTGATTTTCTAGGGTTGTCTGAATCGAGTACCAAATTAAGATTAACCAGTAACATTTGCTTTATTTTAGTGTAATTTGGTTTCGAATCATGTTCAGTATGATAACAATAAGATTTTCAACTATTTATATGTTATTTATGGAATGTTTAATTTTCATGTGTAGTGAGGGGAGTAATGAGGGTTGAGTGGTGTATGGTGATGACTGGTGTTGGTGGATGTGGTGAAGATGGTGGATTGTGTTGGTGGTCAGTGTTTGGGTGACAGATCTAGCTAATTAATAATAAAATTATTATCTAATTTAGATTCATCTTATGTTGTGAGTGGTAAGGGTGGCGAGTGTTGCTGGTAGTGGGGTGAGTCTTGAGTGGTAAGGATGGAGAGTCTTGAGTAGTACGTGTGTGGTGTGGGATGGCGAGGGAGGCATATGTTGATGGGAATTGTGGATTGTGTTGGTTTGCGGGTGGTGAGTATTGAAGGTGGTGGATTGTGCTTGTTGTGAGTGTTCTGGTAAGTAACTAAACCTAGCTAAGAATGAGATTATTAGATTAATTGTGCTTGCTGAGAGTTTGAATAGTAGCATAACTTTGTTGAGTGCGAATTTAGTAAATGCTTGATAATAAGAGCATTGTTTCTTACTCATCCATCTATTTCTTTTCATAATATGCAGATGTTAGAAATTATGATTAATTGTATAATGAAATGGTATGCAGCATGATTTAATAGTCAACTTGCTTCCTTTGCATAAACAGGAATGTATGAATGGTCATGTGATTGGTTGTTTAAGGAAAATGCAGAATTGCTACTCGCCAAATTTAGTGCCTTGATGGTATCATCTCCGGCTATGTTTTTCATCATCGGCGTTTGGTTACCTAGAAGATAATGTACAACAGAAATAGATCACTTACACTCACCCCACTAACAACCCAGTGGGATAATCTAGAAAACCACACTAAAATGAGAATGCTACTGCTACATTTGTAAGGGGCCAATGTCCGCCATATTTGGACACATTTCATACAAATCTATCTTTGTCGCGTTGTTTTTTTGTAGGATTATTGAGTATTCTAATCATTTGGCTTGATTATTTTTACAATTACAGATGCTCTTCATTGTTTATGGCTTGATGCAAACAGATTATTACTTCATATTTTGAAAATTAAATTAAAATTTTGGGTAGGATGAAAATGGATTCATCCTTCATATTCATAAAAATAAATAGATTTACCCTGCACACTCTTACAAAAATATTTTTTGTCATCCTTCATATTCTATAAAAAAAAAGTATTTTTTAGGCAGGATGTATCTGGTCTCATCCCGCATATTCTAACGATTATATGAAATTATCAACAAATTACAACATATGCTAGTTTAAGTAAATTCTTTCATATTAATTGAATTGCAATTAAGGTACATTCATAAACGAATATCCAAATTCATAAACATTCAACATCTTTTTTGTAGCAACCTATTGAAATGACGCTCTTCTTTCTCATTCAACTTACAATAACAACTTTCATCACTGAGTATTTCATATGCGACGCACTCATCTTCCTTCTTAGAATTTCTAATTCTTCAAAGGCTTCTCCGTTGGTCATCACTGATTACATGAAGTAGTGAAAAAACATTCCAGAGTCAAGACTACAAAATCAAGTCTTGATTTAGGTTGCATTTTATAAATGAAAGAAAGAACAAAAACAAATTCCAACACATGATGAAACATGGATGAAACTAGGTTCATCCAATGAAAACACATGATGAAACCAGTTTCATCCAGTAATAACTCAAGATGCAATGTTTCATTTAGTGGCAACACGGGATGAAACAAGTTTCATCTTGTATCAACAAATGATGAAACCAGTTTCATCCTGTAATAACACAGCATGTACAAAGATTTCCTCCAACGACATTTTAGATGAAACCAGTTTCATCCAGTGGTAACAGATGATGTTACCAAAAAAAAAACATCACCACATACATTAAGGTGAAAATTTTAGAACTACATTTGTTTTTATAGTGAGTTTTAGCAAAAATTTAGAACTAAACATATGCTTAGAATTGAGTTAATCAAATCAAACTAAATCTGCTCTGACAACATGTCAATAGTCGAGTTTAACAACCAATATCTAGTGGGAAACACAAGATGAAACCGTGTTTCATCCAAAGGCAACACATGATGAAACCATAATCATCCAGTGGAAGCAGATGCTGGAACCGGAAATTGCATCGGAACATGTACTAGGATGAGAAATATTCAACAGAAAATCAATTGCATCATATTTTATACTACAATATAAACAAATTCACAAAATACAAACGAGTATGTATACGGATTGATACATTAACAAGAAAATTGACATACATATTTAACATTTATAAACAAATTTAAAAAAATATGTACACAAGTGCATAAAATTTTTAACTAAGATGAAACCAATTTGAAATCAAATATGACCAAAAGGAAAATAAGGGTTTGTAAACTTACCAATTTGAGCATGTTCTTCATTTCTCATCTCGTAAAATTGATTTACACAAAATCTGATTCTCTTGGTTTATGAATTTGTGAAATTATAATTAAATTAGGGCATTCATAAAATACACTGTGATGGTAGTGGTGTTAGCTTTGGTTTCAATGATATTGTTAAAGAAACACGATGCTATGGATGCTTGTAGTAGTGGTCCATTTTTTTGGTGGTAGATATGGGGTGGTACCATCGATGGTGGAGCTTGAGAATTAAAGATGATGTTATCGTTGGTGATTTTGGTGTTTGTGGTGGTGGAATGGTGTTGAGGTGGAGGAAGATGGTATTTCTCATGGTTGGGGAAGATATGTCGACAGTGTGGAAGAAGTTCAATGTTTCTGAAAAGAGAAGTCTGAACGGTGAAGTTTTTTTTTCCCGTTTTGGAAGAAGATGAAACTTTGGTGGGGTATAATTGTCTGTTTCTATAAATTATATATATCTTGTTTGTTTCACCCAACACAATAATTTACCCGTCCACTACGACCAGGAATGTTGGATATTCGTCAATTTGAGCCATTTTCTGTTAAAAGAAGAGAAAACGTTAGCTATATTACATATTCCTTGAAAAAGTGTAAAAGTAGTTGAGAACGCTAAAAACTCTTTAACCATGTGCGCTTCGGAGAAGGAGGAGGATTGGCCGAGTGAGTTGTAACACTTTTACTAATTTAGCCTCACTTGTCGAGTTAGGTAGAGTAGTGTAAGTTAAGTTAGTTGGTTATAAAATCACCCATCTTCTTTAATTTCCACTTATATTTCTTCCCATTTCTCTCAATTTCTCCTTCATCTTCATCTTTTGCAAGGTTGCAGAGACTTTCATATTGATTTAACTTTAAAAATGTTTTGATATAATGGAGGTTGCAGATGATATTTTGGAAAACGGTTATGTGAAATGGAGAGCAATTGATATTGCTCAGATGTTGTTAGACGGAATGCCTGAGAAAGATTATTTTTTTCTTTACTAGATAAGGATTTACTTGAAGGTTATAATTTTCCTTCCATCTAAAGATTAGCTAGAGATATCAATTTTATAGAGATAAGGCATTTGTTTTAACTAAATCCGAGGATATGAGGGGGAAAGAAAAAGAGAATCAAAGAAAGAAAAAAAATTGAAGAAGGAAACGAGTCAGATTCATTGAAAAGTGAATTTGAGTTTGGAGAATTTTTTTTTTAAGAGCGTCGCTTATGTAACTCCTAACTCGAACTTGTGCAAGACAAGATTCTCAGAGAAGAACCGAATCAAACGAACGCTCCATGGACACATTACAATAAATTAAGGTCAAAAGAACAGATTGTTGAGTAATGGGTCTTCGTAATGATTGTTCAATTCTGCCATTTTTAATGCATTTTGTAATGTCAATGCATAGCTCAATGATGTTATTCCTCAACTTGATGTTGTGACTCCTTGTACTTGGGACCTGTATTCAAATGGATGAGGATGGTTATCCTAGTGTTACAAGGGTTTTCGGATGTGTGTTATTGCTTTCGGAAGGAAAGGAACCAAAAAATAAGGGCTTCCGAAGGAAATGAGAGCACCATCTCATGTTGTTAGCAGGTAAGGTTTCTTTTTTCATAAGATCTTTGTAGGGTTATCCATGTGCTTGAGCATTACCTTTGTTAGGCTATTCAATACTTATTTTTAGTAATTGAAAATATGAGGATTATAACTTGGCTAGGAAAGGTATGCAGTCGGTGCGTTCGTTGATTGAATGATTTTTTTTTTGTTATCAAAGTTTACGTTGTCTGCGAGTTTGCCTTTGTATGTCGCTGATTTATTTTTAGCTTAATACATCCATACACCGTCATGAATATAAAAAGGATCTTATGTTCTACTACTCTGTTATGTTTCGAAATTTAGTTACCATGCTATGAATACCTTGTTGTGAGTAATTTTTTATTAAGGTTCATGTGGCTTGTATACCAAACACATACGTTCCAAAAATCATCTGGATAGTAGGAAGTGGACATTGTTGGGAATGAGAACTTGATAGGATTTATCGGGAGGTATTATACCCATGAAACTTTACGGGTAAACATTGGTATAATAAATATGCGAGAACTTTATAGGTGACTTGAGTTTCGCACATTTTTTATAAGCAGTATCAAGCAGAAAATGGAGTGTCTATCATGTAAGGGTTTAATGGAGTTATCTAGTATTTTTTTGTTCATCGGCCTCCTACTGCTGCAGCAATCATCTAGTAGTTTTTCTATATATCTCTTTCCGTTCATTTCTGTTTTATTAAAAAGTTAATAGATTGGTAATTGAAATTAGGTTTTCAATATATCTCTTTTCATTCATTTCTATTGACATGGTGTAATTTTGTAGGGCTTTTCGTTTTGGATTTCTTTATCTTGGATCACTGCCTGTGCTTCTTGTTTACTCCATCTTGTATGGTATGACCGCAAAGGAGTCAAACTGGTTGGGGGCCGTTACTTCTGCTGCTATAATTTTTCTTGGTATGTTCTTTTATACAACATATTCATGTGTGCATGTATTTTATCTTCAGAGACATAATTTTATAGTATCTTGCTTTATCTTAGCAGATTGGAACTTAAGACATGCTTGTTTGGGTTTGATCTTTTAAAGAGTCGTGTTACAACACTTTGTTGCTGGAACATCGAGCAACAAAAGTGCTCAATTGAAGTGTTCATGTTGTACTTAATTACAGATATGGCCGAGCTTCGTGAGTTGTATGGTTTTCATACTTTAGTTGTTACTGCTTTCAGGTATTTGGAACATTGTATTAAAAAAATTTATTGGGCACCACTCCAAAATCATAGCATAATATAATTTGGGTACCTCCGAAAATTTTTATTGGGTACTTCTTCAACATGTTCAAATAATACAAACCGAATACCTTTTTAAGGGGTCCCAAAATATTTATAGTTAACCTGCATGATTAGGGAGGGTAGTACTGAAATAAATGAACTCAATCAAGTTTTATAAACTCATTGGGTCAGGCTGAGTCCAACTTTGTTGTAGAGTTAGACTACGGGTGAAAGATCGATTACACATGATAATGATTAACGACCAAAGTTTTTTCTCTTTTTTATTTTTGTCGTCTTGTATTTTTCTTTTTCTGTACTCCCGAGTATTAGAAAATGGAGAACCCGGGGAGTAAAGCGCTCGTATATACCAAAAAACGATAATGGTGTTGGGGTGGGTAACCACATTGAAATCGACCCAAATTACATGATTTTAACAAAGGGGGATGTTGGTTGGATATGTTAAACTATTCCCATCCCACTCACTCCATCCCACTTATTGGTATATGACGACCATAAGTAAGCAAACGAAGATGATAACATTCATTGAATTAGTAGTATCTGATGTTTCCTTGTCTTTTTCTTCTTTCTATATATTTTTTTTTTTTTTGCTTTTTCTTTCATAAAACTTGTCTTTATGTCTCTTTTTATATATATACCTAAACTAAATATTTGGCAAAATGAAAACAATAATGCAGAAGACAACAAAAAAACTAATAAGAAAAGGGGAAATATTCAGAGTTGCTTGAACTTGCTATTGGAGAACCTCAACTCTCGCATACAGGAACCAATAATATGTACTTGCTGTTCCTTTGGTTAAATAACACTTGTTGGCCAACAAAATTGCGGAATGATTCTGGTAGGGAGTCCGCCAAATGAATGAAAATAAAGTTTGGGCGATTATTGATTAATATTCGGATTTACCCAAAAAGCGTTGGAATCTTGCAACAATAAACAACTCGTTAAATATAAAAGATTGGACGAAAAATAACTCTATCTCAAACAATTTCACGAAAAATGTTTCATAAACCGAGATATTTAGGCACTGCCATAACTCATGGATGGATATATTAGCAGTGGCCTTGCTAGTTTCGAGGGCGGAAATGGATCCATGGCAGCAATTATGTTACTTGGCTTACGCCAAGCACAATGACGACGCATTTCATTTCACTATAACTTAATTTAAGCTACGTGAAATGCGCACCATAATTTGCATATGGGGAGAGTCATTGTTTGGATAAATATGGTTAATGGGAAAAAAGAAAATTAAGAAGAAAAAAATAGAAATATACAATAAAAGGAAAAATTTAGTAAAATAAAAGAGTTAAAAAGTGAAAAATTATGCGTAAATTTGAAAATGGTATTGAGTTTCCGTCTAAAAGGAGTAATATCCCTTGGCTATATAGTGGGATCAGACCTTAATCTTATCAATTTGATAGAGTAACGAAGAGTAGAGAAAGGAACAGATCGATTAAAGCGAAGTAAATGATCATGATAGATCAATTTGGTAGAATAGAAAAGAGTAGAGAAGAGAATGGATCAGATTAAAACGAAGCAAAGCACCGTAATAGATAATTTCGTCACAACTAAACTATAGCGGAGGAAAATTATTTACCATTGCGCTTGCCCTTATTAGTCGAGAATTTTTGGCATGTTTGGAAGCTGGGTTGCACGGACGCTCCATTTTTTGTGTCGTGTTCGCGTCCGACGCGCGTCGGACATAGGACGCTCGTTTGACGCTGACACGACGCGCGTCCGACGCATCAATTTGCGCGTCCTGCGCAAGTTTTGTTTGGACGCACTGATGACTCGGATTTAAAGCATTTTTATCATTTTCATTTAAACTTCTTCCATTATTTTTACTATTATTAACTAAATGAAGAAAGAAGAACATTTAGATCAATCATTTAGGTCTTTATTAAGATTTTGTAATTGGAAATGACATCACGTATACCGTTTGTTGGAAATTTGTTATTTTAAGAATGCACTTTGATTGTGCCATGTGTCTAACAGTGATTGGTTGTTTGACCTTCGATGTGTATAAACAAACGATTTTTTTTTTTTTTGAAATTCATAGACGTGTAACATCATTTTGTAACTTTTAAGATCGAAACACTTAACTTTGCTGTATAAATAAATGATTGTATATATAAATAATATATAAATAAAATATGTATACACATGTGTCAATGTCTTAATTTTTTGAGAATTTTATAATATCCGTGTCCGCATCATATCGTGACCGTGTCCATGTGTCCGCATCTGTGAAACCCAGTTTGGAAGAGTTGATTTTTGCGTAATGTGCGTAAGACGTACCATAGTGCTGGAGTCTTTCCCAAGAACTTGGTATCTAAAGAGAGATATCGTGGCAATGTTGTGTATAAAGGGGTCCTCATAAATTCTAATCGCCCACTTAAGACGAGATGAGATTCTCATCTTTCATCCATCACTTCCTTTTTATGGATGTCCCTTTAGCTTGTCAGAACTGTTTTCCCTTTGTGATCGTTTTCCGTCTGTGATCGATCCTGGTAAAGGGGCGTAAAGAAATGATAGAGGAGCGGCAAATCTAATAAGACAAAAAGGGTCATTAGGTGGTAATTCAAGTGCCCCTTATCAAATTAAATATTGAAATGACTAATTAACCCTTATTGTTAATAATCAAGATTAGTATTTGATAATCAAGATTAGTATTGATAATTAATTTTCAGTTATAATAACTCTAAAATCAGATTTTTAGAGTTATTAAAAAAAAAAAATTGAGGAGAAGAAAAAGAAAACTTATGTGATATTTGTGAAAGCCTAGATTTTGATTCACTCAACCAAAATGAGTGATTCCATTTGCAAATTTGAGGTGGGTGAATCTCTATATGATAGAGTAAACAAGTGCTACATACCTCTTGATGGAGATCCTGATATGGAGTATTTGTTAGATGGTAGAGATGTTTTAACCCAAGATGAAGGTCAATCTCAACCAATTTAATAAATTACCCAACAAAGTGAAAAACTCAGCACCGAAAATGACCAGGTATATTTCTAAATTAGTTCCCATTAGCTTTTTGTTGCTTAAAATTCTCTAAAGTATGTAGAAAAATCAAAATTTTAAAATTTTCAGAAGAACATATGGTTGGTAATTAGCTGGTTACCAACCGTATATGTGAGATACGGTTCGTAAAATTTCCAATACCAAGCGTAACTGGTTCAATTTGGGGAAAACCCCAGAAATAATACCAGTTACGGTTGGTAAAAGATTATCGTTTCCAACCGTAGGTTAATTACTACGGTGTGTTGGTGACATTTAGTTTCCAACTGTATATTACACTATGTGTTTTACTATTTTTTTGAACTGTTTACGGTTTGTTGGAAGCTGAAATTTACCAATCGTAGGCTGGTTACGGTTTCTAAAGAATTATAGTTACCAACCGAATAATCAACTTCCGGTTTGTTTATATTATTTCTTTACCAACCGTACCTTCATGTATGTTTTCCTTTTGTTGCCTAGTTTAGACTAATGTTGGTTTATTTTTGTGCAGGTCGTTTATGTACCTCCTACAATGGATGACCAACTTTTAGCAAATGAAATTTTCACCGAAGATTCAAGCTTTCACTATTTAACCGAGGAGACATGGGAAGAGAAAAAAAGGTACCGTGCAAGTAGCAAAGATAAAGAGGAAGAGTACTACTTTCACTAAGAAAATCTGATGCCCCTTCAAGCTTCAATTTAAAATCAACGCGGAAAAAAGGTGGTTTTTGGAGAAAGTTGTATGCGGAAGTCATAACCACCCTATACCGAAGTAGTTTGAACCATAAACCCTAACTACAAAAGTATCTAGCCAGACATGAATTTCTCAAAAGCCATAAATATATAAGAGAATCACAAACAAAAACGAAGATGGGAGGAAAAACTTCAAACCCTAATCCTCCTCTTGTCTGTAGCCGCAGCTTCTAGTTGTCAGACCCTTTCCTCCCGATGGAACTCGTCTTCTTCTTCACGACTCCAGTAGCCGGACTCTCTCTCTCGATTCTGTTTCTCTCGATATATATGTGTTGTAGAGGGTCCAAAGCAAGGACCTAGCATACGGACCAAACCCCATATTAAGCTAGTTATCGACCATAACTTCACTTCAAACAGCTCCATTCCCGTTCACTTGACCACTGCATCTCTCTCCAATTATGTCCATCGATCCATCTTACTCGATTCATACCAACGAAATCCATTACACTTCTGCCTTCGAAGAACTTGTTTCAACAGCTTTCATCGTCACTGCCTGAACTGCTCGGATCACAACACTAGCTTCCCTGTCCAACTTCTCGGAACCTTCCTATTCACCGACAACAACAATTCTCCATTGTCTCGTTCAAGGAAACACCGAAACTTCATAATATAAATTCACACCCATTATTGCCGCTACTATATAGAGCTCCCTTTCTGTTATTCAATCACCAGCACTTCTCATAATCGATTGAAAATCAAATCGTAACACCACCTGCTGCCCTCAATAATACACAAACATCTCCATTCCATTTCAGTTCTCTGGCTCCTTATTTCTCCCTGAATACGAATTCAAATCCAGCCAACATATACATTTTAAATCCCTGCAATCCACAATCTTACTTGCACAGATTCAGTGCCAAACAAACCATTTTGTTTGTGGGATCAGACCTTATCAAAGGAGTAATATCCCTTGGCTAAAAGGAGTAATATCCCTTGGCTATATAGTGGGATCAAACCTTATCAATTTGATAGAGTAAGGAAGAGTAGAGAAAGGAACAGATCGATTAAAGCGAAGTAAATGATCATGATAGATCAATTTGGTAGAATAGAAAAGAGTAGAGAAGAGAATAGATCAGATTAAAACGAAGCAAAGCACCATAATAAATGATTTCGTCACAACTAAACTACAACGGAGGAAAATTAGTTACCATTGCGCTTGCCCTTATTAGTCGAGAATTTTTGGCAAAGCACCATAATAGATAATTGACGCCGACACGACTCGTGGTCCGACTGTAGAGTGGCAAACAACAAAAACGACCGTGAAAAAAACTATAACGGAGGAAAATTAGTTACCGGAATTAACCCATTGCGTGTATAATAATAATTTTCACCGTTGGATTATCAAGAGTTAATCTTATTAGTTTAAGGTATAAAAATATTAAAAACCCTAGCAGGAAGATAACTTTTCAGAATTTTTGCACGCACCTCCTCACCACCTCCATTATGTTTGGAATATAGATTCATTCGTGTGAATATAGATCATGGGTTCTCGTCTGTTGACGTCTCCATTGATTCAATTTCGAGGATATGTCGTTGAGATGGGTTTGTTGCTAGTGGTATTTGGTTCGATTTAGTGGTGGTGTTATTCAATTCTTGGTTGTAATCAAAACAAGATGAATTTGAGATGGGATGGATCGATGGGTTTGTTTGAATTGATACTCTAATCTAATTGATAATCAAAATAGCTACTAATTTTTGGTTTGTTAGGTTTACTAAAATCATAGGATCTGTTTATTGATTTGGCATGATGTTTTGGTGTTTGGGTTTTGTTAATATGTGCTGAAAATGAGAATTTTTGATTGAAATTTTGATTTTTTGTTTTTTATGATTACTAATTTGATTACTACTTTTGCTTAATTAACTGTTTTGGGTTTTAAATTTTCAAATTCATTTATATTTGTATGAATTTGTAAAAGAATTAGATCTAAGTAAAATTTTCGCGATTGACACCGATAGGATTGCAATAGCAAAAGAAGAATTTCACTCTATATTGGAGGTAAACAGTTTTGATCAATTTGTTCTTACTTAGATTTGCGCATGCCTGCAAAAAATCTAACAAAAGATTCTTCATCTTTGTTTGGTAGTAGTTGTCGGTGTTAATTCAATATCAAAAAATTTAACCACAAAAGGACAATATTGTGGCAAAACATCTACCTAGGATGAAAATGACATTTACCCTCTGTTTCTTCAATAAAAACAATAACTCCTCTTCGTTGAAATGAAAGGTGGGGAGTGTGATATTTTTTGATTTTATATAGCAGCTTTTCAATTTTTTATCATTTTCAGGAGGATGATTTAAACATTTTTTCTTCCATTAGTTTTTACTGTTTTATTTTTAGAAATGCATCTATTGGGGAGGAACTAAATGAAGAAAGTTATGGAAGAAACATTTAGATCAATCATTTAGGTTTTTATTAAGATTTTGTAATTGAAAAAAATGACATCGCTGAAAATGATTTAATGAATTTGAGATGGGTATTGTATTGAGCTCTAATTTTTGTAATTTGTATTTGATAATTGTAATTTTTTATAAATTAAGTTGATTAATTTTGTTGGGTATTTGTTGTTTTAAGAACTATGTCCATCTTTGATTGTGTCATGTGCATTTTTTATCATTTTCATTTAAACTTCTTCCATTATTTTTACTATTATTAACTAAATGAAGAAAGAAGAACATTTAGATCAATCAAGGTCTTTATTAAGATTTTGTAATTGGAAATGTGATTGTATTTGTTGTTTGACCTTGATTGTGCCATGTGTTTAATAGTGATGTTGTATAAACAAACGATCTCTTTTTTTCTTTTGAAATTCATACACATGTAGCATCATTTTTTAACTTTTAAGATCGAAACACTTTGTTGTATAAATACATAATTGTATATATATAAATAAAATATGTATACACGTGTCTACGTCCTAATTTTTTGAGAATTTTATAATATCCGTGTCCGCATCGTATCGTGACCGTGTCTACGTATACGCGTGTGTGCAACCCAGTTTGGAAGAGTTGATTTTTCCGTAATGTGCGTAAGACGTACCATAGTGCTGGAGTCTTTCCCAAGAACTTGGTATCTAAAGAGAGATATCGTGGCAATGTTGTGTGTAAAGGGGTCCTCATAAATTCTAATCGCCCACTTAAGACGAGATGAGATTCTCATCTTTCATCTATCACTTCCTTTTTATGGATGTCCCTTTAGCTTGTCAGAAGACTCATAATTGTCTTCTTTGATTGATAAAATTACAAAAATTCTTTACAGATAACGAAAAAAAACTGTGGAGAACAAAACCGTTTCAAAACTCTCGCATTTCCGAGCCCCCTGCTGTCCTCTACGGGACCCAGGGAAACCATAAAAAAAAAAATGAGACAAAAAGTTAAAAACGGTTTTTATGTGGTTTGCCACATGGTCGTCTAGAATCACCGATAAAATTTTATTAGTCATAAAGTACAACAAACTTAAACTTTGAAATCAAAATTGATGATAAGAAGAATTTATGCATCTATCAAGCTATGCCACGATAATACTTTGTGGAGTAAATGGCCCAATTGCCTCACTTATCAATTGATGACTTCATTGATCTTTTCGCATTTGTTCTAGAAAAATTCTTTTGAATCGAACTTTAAAGTAACAAAACTTTGGAGAGACAAATTATCAAAATCAAACCAAAAAACTTTAAATTCTTTTAAATTCTTTTAAATCGTATTTTTTATTTTTTATTTTAACAAAACTATTATTTATAAATTTTAAATAGTAGTTTGGAAAGTTTTACTAAAAAACTTATACAAGGAATAGAAACATGTAATCAAATTATTTAAATTTCTTAAATAAAATTTAATAATACTAAATTATTAAATATGATTGGTTTTGGAAATATATCAGTTAAAATGAAAAAATATCACTTATCAGAAGACAAAAAAAAAAAAAAAATTAAAAAAGATAAAATTAAAAAAATATTACCTTTATTTGATAAAAAAAGATACTTTGATTATTTAAAGACGAACAAAGTAATGTTTTATCTTTTGCAAGACGCACATTTAGTGCTTGATAAAATGCTAGAACCACCAGTTTAGGGTTTTTCCTTTTCATTATACCGCGATCCACCCCAAACCCAAAGGTTTCATCCCCTCAGTTGCAGAATTGTTCTCCTGAGGTCGCGCTTTTGGATGTAGCTGTTGTTCCTTCTTCTGCTTCCCTCCCTTCTGGTAATGGTGCTTTTTGCCATTGTCCCTTTTAAGGGTTTTGATAGCTGTAGCGATGGCGTCAACGAAAGGGTTATGTTAAGGGTTCGCTACTGAAGCATTTGCAGGACAAACATCTCTTCAATGAGGTAAACAAGGATAACTGCAAAGATTTGATCTCTTCGAATCCAATGGTTTATCAGGCCTGGGATGGAGTTCTTCGTCGTCTTCGTATGTGGCTTTGCGGCAAATGCATGTGTTTGCATGCTTGGAGGATATCGTGCAAAGGTCAGGGAGGCGTTGTACATGGAGATGTTATTGTAGGCCCTGCAAACGGAACTGCTACTGAACTTATTCATGGCTTGCGTAAACCTGATGAATGTGTTGCGCCTGAAGATGTTTTTTCCACGCCTGCTGCTGTCGATGTTGCTTCTGGTGTCACTGCTTTGCGTGAGCTTGTAGCTGGTGAGGCTGATCTCTCCTTGGACCTGCTCAATTTGGAATTCCAGAGGCAAGTCTCGACTGTCTCTTGTATTCCTCACCAGTGTAAACTGGCTTTCTCGAGAACTCTCAAGTTCTATTTAGACGCGGTTCTGTCCAGTCCGGACAATACCGCAGCCTGGATACGACTTCTTCTTCTCCCTATTGCGACCTTGCAGGTCTAGAGGCCCAAATGTTCCGCAGAAGAAAGGTCAAGCATGAGGAGGAAGTTACAAGTAAAATCCATCAACCAAGCACTTTCGCAATGGAAAGATTATACTGTTGTTCAGTTTTGATCCGTACACTGGTTGAACAACCTACATTTTTGCCGCATAAACAGCCTCTAAAGAAGAAGCAAGACAACGCCAACATAAACGCGTGTAGAAAAAAGATGAGTAGTGGGCATTTTTCAGCTGCCATTCGGGTTTTATCTTCCAGCGGTGTTTCTCCTCGCAACGAGTCTACGTACGCGGAATTGTTAACAAAACATCCGGCATCGCCGCCCCCTTTTATTCCCTCGGAGTCAGTGGGTGTTGATTCAATAGTTGTTGATTTCAAAGCCGTTCTTGCTGCCATCAAGAGCTTCCCCAAAGGAACATCTTGTGGTCGAGATGGTTTGCGCGCGCAATATTTGGTAGATGCGTTGAGTGGTGCGGCTTCAACAGTATCGGACGAGTTAGTGGCTTCAATTGCTAGGGTTGTCAATTTATGGTTATGGGTGGAAATGTCGATGGTTTAGGTGAGTTCGTAGCCAGTGCACCCTTGACATCGTTATTGAAGCCGGGTGGTGGTCTTAGGCCCATAGCTGTTGGTACTATTTGGCGCAGATTGGTTTCCAAGATAGCTGCTTTATCTGTTGGCAATGCCATGACTGATTACTTGGGAGACCAACAATTCGGAGTTGGTGTGCCTATTGGAGGTGAGAGTATTTTACACGCTGTAAATAGCTTGTTGGAATTAAAAGGCCAGTCCGACAATATGTCAATGCTGCTTGTTGACTTTTCAAACGCTTTCAATATGGTCAGTCGGTCACACCTCATTAAGGAAGTTCGGCTTCATTGTCCAGGTATTTCACGTTGGGTGGAATTTTGCTATAATAGGCATGCTAGACTTTATTATGATAATTATATTTTGTCCTCGGCACTTGGTGTTCAACAAGGGGACCCACTCGGTCAATTGTTGTTCGCCTTGACTCTCCATCCTCTAGTGAAAACTATTTCCTCGCAGTGCAAACTTTATTTGCATGCCTGGTATCTTGATGATGACACTATTATTGGGGACACTCTTGAGGTGGCTAAAGCTCTGAGCATTATTGAATCTGAGGGCCCGTACAGAGGTTTGCATCTTAATATTAAGAAAACGGAGGTCTTTTGTCCGACTGCTGATTCTAGAAGTTTTGATGAAGATGTTTTTCCTATAGATATTAGCAGACCAGATAAGGGTGTGAAACTCTTAGGGGGGGGGGGGGTGAGTCTTGATTTGAGTTTTATTAGTGATATGGCGTTGTATAGAGTTCACAAGACTATCCAATTAATGTCTTCCATAAAAAAACTAAAGGACCCTCAGAGTGAGGATTTATTGCTTCTTAACTACACTGATGTGTCCAGGTTATACTTTGCTATGCGTACTACCAACCCAGCAGCTTTACAACATGCAACTGAGCTGTTTGATGATCATTTATTTCAATACTTGAGACTTATGGTCACAGGTGACGGGGCAGGTTTCGGGCCTTTACAACTGCGACTAGCTACTCTTCCAATCAAGGAAGGTGGTTTTGGAATTTACACTATGGAAGATACCCGGCAATATTGTTATCTTGCTTCTCAGAGTCAAACAGTTTCTGTTCAAAAGGTGATTCTTGGGAACTTATTTTCTTCAGACAAAGGTTTTGTTTATCAGTCGGCAATTCAGAACTTCATCCAGGTATGTGGTTTACCTTCTACCTATTGCGTTGATGATACTGCCCCCCCCCTTCTATGCACTCCCTGGCAGTCACTTATTTCGACGCAGTTAAGAAGAAAATCCCCAACCAATTCTCTATGTCTGCAACAGATTCCATTTTGTGGCAATGCAATCGTGTTAAGCATGCTCAAGATTATCTTTTGGCTGTACCAATCAGCGAACTGAATCAATGTCTTGGACCGAGACAGTTTAGAGCTGTAGTCTCCTATCGCCTTGGTATCCCCATGTTTGTTGAAGGTGGCCTCTGCTCAAGATGTAATAGACCCATGGATATTTTTGGAGATCACGCTCTTCATTGTGCCAAGGATGTGGGGCTCAAGTTTCGGCATGACCTGGTACGTGATGTAATTGCTGACATTTGCTACAAAGCTGGTGTGCCCGCTCGTAAAGAAGCCGCTCTTGGGTTTTTATCTGATGATAATAGAGATCTGCGTCCTGCTGACATCCTTGTTCTTAATTGGGAGAATGGTCAGGATGTTTGTATGGATGTTACAGGAGTCTCACCTTTCACAGGTGAAGGTGTGCGTGCTTTTGTTCCCGTCCAAGCCATTTCCAATGTTGTATTGCGAATACGTAACAAATACTTAGACCAATGTGTTTCGCATGGTTATGGTTTGGGTGTCCTACCCTTTACCACGTTGGGAGAACTAGGTGAGGATACTTTGTGTTTTTTTAAGAGATTGAAGAACTGTCTGGTCAGTAATGACGTCAGTAGTGGGGTAGGTAAAAAAAATTTACAGATTAGGGGTTGATATTCAAAAAGGGGTTGGTGCTCAGCTTGTTGCTAGGTTACCAACCAAATTTTTGTATGACTCTATCGACATTTAGTCGTTTTAAAATGTTTTTCAATAATAGTAATTATAAATCTTAAACTACTCTATTATTTATTTATTTTAGCCCTTAAAAAATACGAGTTTTTTTTCATCCCCTTTTGCGTATAAATTTGATGCCAATTTTATTATTTAGTTTCTAAATCATATAACTCAACTACATGAGATTCTCATCATTCATCGATTAGTTCCTTTCATGTTTTTTATTCTGTTAGAACTTTTTTCCTTTTTTGATAAAATTTTTAGTCATAATCATGGCTTTTGACTCATGCAAGTCACGAATCGACTTGCACGAGTCGCTCCTACCAATTTCATAATGTTGCTGATCTTATGTGGGAGTCGTTATTCCCATGATTTGTTAACTTCACATTTGAATTGAATATTCGTGTCAAATATTAGGATTCATAGTTTTGTCTCGGTTCTTATTCCTTATACAGTAAAACTTCGATAAATTAATAGCTTTGGGATCGGAAAAAATTATTATTTTAGCGATTTTATTAAATTATCGAGTTAAAATTTAGCTTGTACAAGTCTAGTTGGGACAGAAGAATTTTATTATTTAAGCAAAGTAATTAATTTATCGAAGTTAAACTGTACTTAAATCCTTAAATCCTTAAATTTCTCAAAATATCTTTTTCTGTTTTTTTTTTTTGAATAAAAATTCCCCAATCCCATCTAAATCTCGATGCTTATCTTCGATTTCTTTAAGACACCAATTACCACTTCAATAGTTATACCACTAAAAAAATAAGCATTCATTCAAAATCAACCAAAAAAATTTCATAACTACGATATATGCAGAAATTAGAAAAGTATATAGAAGTTATGATTGCTTAGATTTTATAACCTTCTGTAACCAAAAATTGGCTTCAGGTAAAATCCACCACTCCTAAATTGCTAAATTATTGTAATAGATAGTCCAATTATAGAGTTCTACAAACAATAAAATAATGCTCCAAAAAGAATGTAATCTTTTGTGAGGGTACTAATAACTCGTTTGATCGAGGTATACCTGAATTAATAGTGGAAATATCTTTTCTCTCTCTTCTCTCTCTCCTCTCTTTTATTCTTCTTTTTCTTCAACAAAACCATTACCAATATTTGGATCGGATCTGATCAGATTTCTTTACTATTCCTTGTTTTATGTTTGTTAGTAGTTTTAGCTTAGTTATTATTATGTTTTCTCCTTATCTACACCATTATAGTGGTTTTATCTACTCTTTTGAGGTTTATATTCGCTTTAATGGTGATTATTGGTTATTGGGTTGGGTTTTAAGATCAATAGTGATGATCTCCAATGACGCAATCTTCATCTTTGTTATCTCCATCGAAGAAATTTTCATGAACAACTTATCCGGCGACAGAATCTCTAACGGTGATTTCTTTGACGCCAGAAGCTTCATCACCATTTACAACATATCTTTCTAAAGAAGAAAAACAAACTAAATGGTTGTCCAAACAACCAATTCTTTGATTTTTAATGTTCAATTCGAAATTTTGAGATACATAAAAAAAACATCTAACCGTTAACTTGTCATTATTTTTTCACATGAACAATAAAGAACTATAGTTTTAATTTCATCGTTAATCAGATTTATTCAAAAGAATACATATTTAAGGAAGAGTTATAAATTGACATCAATTAACTCCACGAATTTTACCGAACCTATTTCAAATCCAAATATATTATTATTATTATATGTTCTGAATCCTAATTGAGTAATCATTCATAAATTTTATAAAAAAATTTAGATTTTCTTTTTTCTCTTGACCAGAATCAGAGATAGTCCATTTTATAAAATCATATAAAATTCACAACTCCAAATCAGGTTTAGTTTACCATTTTGGAATTAAAAAGAAATCTCTTCAACATAGAATAGTTTAAAAACAGGAAAACTTCAACATGTTCTAGTTATAGTAATAAACAATTGTATTCAGAAAATTCTTATTTTTTCATAAGCCGTGAGATCTTAAATCATAAATATCATTGAAACTTAATCATTGTTCCATTAATTATACATTAACCCAATAATTTCCAAAATAAAAATACTCAATAAGCACTCAATAAATCATCCAAAAAAGGTTCCCTAGTTGTTCTATCAAAAAATCTGGAAAAATAATAATAGGAAAAGAAGCAACAAAAATAATAATTGGGTTAACACCACCACAAACATATGGCGCTCGCCCAAGGAGCCCCCCCCCCCACGTGGGTTTAGGGATGTTAATGTATAATTAATGGAACAATGTGTTATTAAGCCGATTTTATTTGGTTAGATAAATGAAAATTTTTTACAAGAAAAACAAGATAATTATGATTGAATATTTTAAGGTTACCTAATTTTTAAAACAATTGTTTATTCTATAATAAATTCAGATATTTTTCCCTGTTTTTAATAATAACTGAAAAACTAGATTCCAAAATCTGATTTTTGGTTTTAAATTCAAATATTATTCATTTCCTTTTCCTGAATTTATTACTTCATCACATTGTTCCATTAATTATACATTAATGATCAATTCTAAATTCAAAAGAGAGTTTGATGATATTTTATTACATATAAGGTTACCTAATTACTCTTCCCTTAATAATAACTAAAACTAGTATCTTTTTGGTTTTAAATTCAAATCTTATTCATTTCCTTTTCCTTCTTCATCAAGTTAATGATCAATTCTTTCTCTATATTTTATCTTTTATAAACGGAGAATTCGTCGAGAAAATGAGATAGTAATTGATGTCATAAACTCAACATATTACTTTTTTTTTCAAAAAGTGTCATATTAGGTTAAAAGATTGATTTGTGTTGATATGCATTGATTCGGTCGCTATGATATCATTTCACTTAGCATGACGATTTTTTATTTTGTTTACTAGTCGTCATGCTCGTTCGATAAATACCATGACGACTTTTCATGTTGTTCAAGAATAATTACCAGAGTTGTTATGGTCTTGATCCCAAAATCTTGGGACATATGTTTTTGATATTTTTGTCAAGTTTAGGATTTGCTTAGAGCAAGTCTTGTGGAATCCAAGCTATTACAAGCTTGCAAAAAGTGTGGAATGTCAAGTCTAATGGCTTCCAAACGGAGGTGTTTCACACTTTTTCCAAGCCATCTTCAATGATTTTGTGGAACAGAGCATGGAATCCAAGTATAACGAGAATCAAAATAGCGCTTACCACGAATCTAAATAGTATTTATATATGTGTCTCATTCTTATTGGTTGAAGTAGTTATGTAAAAGTGAAAAATGGAAGAAAATAAAAATGGAAGTGTTTTTGACAACGTTTATGGTCGGTGGGTCCCAATTGAAGTTTAAAAAACATAAAATAGTGTTTATCACAATGGCATTTATCGTGAAACACTCAAATTCTTTTCACCATTTTTGTGATTCATGATCAATTCCTAATGTTGAGATGACATAGAAGATGGAAGATGAAATTCTTCCACCATAAGACTTGCTTATATAAGGAGCTCCAAAAACGAAAATAATGAGACTCTTTTGATTAATTAAATTATTTTATTTTGTTAAACTTTGTTTAGCTTTATTTTGATTTTTATTTATAGTTGGGTTAAGCCTGAGGTCCAAATTATCACCTAATCCATAATGTGATTCTTCGGAATCGCGAGGTCTGAATTACTCGTTCATAATCATTATTCGTAAAAATAATTTGAGGTCCGAACAATCTATCAGTTATTTATGTTTATTTATTCTGCTACGATAATTATCATCTTTTAAACGCTTTTATTCTGCATCAGTGCTTAATAAGTAAATCCATATCAGTAAATTCATATGGTTGTTGCTTCTTCTTTTTGGGTACCAAATGAATCAGGACTTTTATTCCGATCTTATGTACAAGTACAATGTTGACTCCGCCACCGATTTCGTTACTTAGCTTTCGCATTCGGAATTTTCTAAAGGGAATGGATACCATTGTCTTCTACCATTCTGACTTTTCTAATGCGGCTCCTAAATTTGGTGTACATGACCCCAGATCTTATGGCTTGGAACCATTAATTCATTATAATTAATAATTTCCAGCTGATAGAAGCGACTTCTTCTCAAAGGAATCGGAGTATTGGACAACTTGTACTGTTCCGTGTTTATTAATTTTTCGACTGAAGCTTTAATCTCAAAATCCGTGTTGATTTAGCCAAGAAGAAAGAAAAAAACAGTGAAAATGGACACCCTTCTCTTTCGGGTCACATTAACAAAACCCGACACACACACCCCCACGTACACACACTTCCCCCTGTATTATATATATATTTACAAAAGACACCCTTTTTGTTTCTCACCATTTCAAAAAGCAGACATAATAAAAAAATTACATTCACACCCCCCTATTCAGTTAACGGTTAACTCTTGCAAGTCCGCATAACTAGTACTTCCGGTGACACAACTGTTACCATCGACGGAGCTATCATTATCATCGCCTTGCCATGACCAGACAATATCTTTCAAAGCAGGCCTAACACAGTCCTCACAGAATTTATCATATTCCAAAGAATCTCCAGATGATTTTGAGAATTCAACAATGGCTACTTCCGGTGCAACTTCAAATACTTCAGCTGTTATCAACAATTTCCCTTTCCTTCCTTCTTCCGAACCTTGCATTTTTACTTTGAAGGCTTTTACTTTGGCGACCTTGAATCTTAATCCTTTCGCCACTGATTCTAATTTCATCATGATCGCTGAAGCTGATAATTTCGAAGTAAACATTGATTTCGTTTTCTTCTTGCTCTCAAACAAATTTGACAAATCGAATCCAGATGACATCGATGAAATCAGTTCAAACGCATTGAAAAATGCTGGTTTTGTTGATTTTGTTGGCGATGGAGTTTTCGACAATGATTTGGTTATAGTATTATTATCATCGTCAAATTTGAATGGACTTGCTCCTCCTCCCATTGATGCCAGATTAACATACGATGATGAACGACTAAATCCTTTATGGAACCACGAAACTTTCATAATCGATTCGATCGAAATCCTCTTCTCTGGATCTGAAACTAATAATTTGGATATCAATCTTTTCGTATCTTGAGAAAACCATCTCGGAAACACGTACTCTGCTTTATAAACTTTCTTATACATCTTCATGATGTTCTCATCCTGAAACGGAAGAAATCCAGCCAACAGAACATAGAGAATAACGCCGCATGACCAGATATCCGCTTTCGATCCGTCGTAACCTTTCCTCTTTAAAACTTCCGGAGCAACATAAGCTGGAGTTCCACACTGAGTATGAAGTAATCCGTCGTTTCTCAGATGTTCAGGTAGAGCTGATAATCCGAAATCTGAGATTTTTAGATTCTCATTCTCATCTAACAGAAGATTTTCCGGTTTCAAATCACGATGAGAAACGCCACGGCTATGACAGAAATCAACCGCAGAAATTAATTGTTGGAAATATTTTCTTGCAGTGTCTTCCGGGAGTTTACCTTTCGCGACTTTGGCAAAAAGTTCACCGCCACGAACATATTCCATGACGAAAAAGATCTTTCCTCTGGTAGCCATCACTTCTTTAAGCTCAACGACATTCGGATGACGAACTAATCTCATAACAGAGATTTCTCTTTTGATTTGTTCCATCAATCCTTCTTTTCTTACTTGATCTTTGTTTATGATCTTAATGGCTACACTTTCTCCGGAATGGATTTCTTTCGCATAATAAACTTTCGCAAATGTTCCTTGCCCCAGTAATCTTCCAATTTCATACTTCCCAAACAACGTACTTCTTCTTTCTCCTCCACCTCCATTTTTCTGCTCTGATTCCTGATTAGACATCGTCAATCAATAAATTGAAGATGAATGAGAAAATCAAGGATTTAAGGAGTGATTAATAGCTGAACATAGAAAAAGGCCCCGGATTACTCCTAGTTTTAATGGTGATTAAAAGATAATATGAGATTGTTTCTCGGAGGAGACATTGGATTGAGAGAACCCGGATTTGGTCTTTCTGGGAGGTAAAGGTAAAAAGGAGTTAGCCCATAGAAAATCTTGCATATAAATACTTGGAGGCAACTCCATGGCGACACGCGGAGGTACCCTGTTTCCGGTTAACTAATTTAGACAAGTGGGGTCTGATGAGTGTGGTTGCAATGGCAGTAGAGTGTTTTTTACGGATGTGTTTTATAAATCCAGCCAGGGGATAGTTTTAACCTTATCCGAACTTTGACCATATCTTATAAAATGGCAATCCGGTAAGCAATTTTAGCCGTGATGGCTTTGCTTGTACCGAGGGTACCAATGACGACGATTTCATTATAATGGTTGTGTCGTAGAAGAGAGTTAATGGGTTTCTATCTCTTGAAAAAGTCACTTGTTTACAGCCGTTTGACTTGTAGTTGTCCTTGGAGGAGGAATTAATGTAAAGCTGACGTGGCCGGTGAGAGATTAAGTCCAATGGTCGGACAAATTTCCAATTTCAAAGATGCCTCAAGCTGTATGGCCGGTTTTACATGTCTTTTCAACAGGGAAGATTAAACTCTATTATTATGTGGAGTTCCAGGTCACTCTCGTAACAAGTAGTATGAGTTAAATTTTCAAGTAGGTTGCAAATTTGTTGTACCATTATCAGATAGGGCAAAAACTATATAAAATCAATACTTCGTGAGGTCATTGATGTTACTTCGTGAGGTCATTGATGTTACGGGATTTTGATGATTTAGACAAATTAAAAATGAAGTGATAAGCCAAAAATAGTGGTTTGGCACTGTCTAATCCATCGGCAAGAATCTTCTTTGAAGCTGTTATTTGCCGACTTGAAACAACTTTTGTTTATGCAGAGAAAGAGACCGAGTTTAAAATGGAAAGAAAAAAAAGGAACTTG
The DNA here is from genome assembly GCA_023529315.1 of Papaver bracteatum. Lineage (NCBI taxonomy): Eukaryota > Viridiplantae > Streptophyta > Magnoliopsida > Ranunculales > Papaveraceae > Papaver > Papaver bracteatum. Next base: position 264,346 of record JAJJWX010001839.1, read on the forward strand.
GATCCCAAAAATTCATTTGAGGACGGGTTACACTTAGGCTGCGTTTTGCATGGAAGGAGTTTGAATTTTAGGGAGCTTTAACTACCTAGAATTTGAATTTCATCATTCTAAATTTATGTGTTTGTCATGATTATTGATGAAATTGGTAATTACATTATTCTTTTTCAAATGTTTATTTCTTCAAAATATTTATTTACAATATATTATTTGCTGGTAAATTTATTCTTGAATCACTGAATTTTTTCAAAAAATTATGTTTAATTATTTTTAAATAATTTTTAATTTAATTGCCATTAATAATGTATATTTTAATAAATAACTACATAAAAGACTAGTAAATTAATAAATGAAATATTAGTTATTAAATAAATATTATAGTATTCATATAAATATCATATTATTAAATTGATTTTAAATATAATATTAATTAAATATATTAGCATATTAATATAATATAATATTAAAATATTAATTAAAAATATCAATAATTGATAATATTAATGTAATATAATATTTAATTATTTAATTAATATAATATTAATATTAATATTAATATGAATTAATTAAATATTATATTATATTAATTTTAAACATAATATTAATAATATAATATAATGTTATTTTATATATAATATAAATGTGATTTTTAAAGTGAAAAAGTTATATAAATTATTATTTAAGTAAATATAATATTAATAATAGTTAAATAAAACTACTATTTTTTTGATGAAAAAATAATTTATCAACAATAATAATTAATTATTTATGTAAATATAATTTTAGTAAATAATTTTATATTTGATTGAAAATATATTTATATTATTAATTCAAATAAATAATAATATTAAATAATAGTTAGTTTTGGTATTTTAAATAAAACTATTATTTTAAATTTCAAATTTAATAATTTATCAGCAGTACTAATGTATTTAAATAATAAGAAAATATTATTTTTTTCATTGTTGAATATGTGAAAAAAAATATATTATTAAAGTATTAAATATTACCAATTAAAAAATATTATAAATTTTAAAATAAAATAATATATAATTACTTTTTAATTATCATAGTAAATTTATAAGTATAGGAAATGAAATATTGTTTAAAGAAAAAAAGAAAGTAAAATGTCAAAATGGTTAACGGGAGGAGTTGGAAGGATGGAGTTCCAAATTCCATGGGGAGGTGTCATTTGATTTTCCACTAAATGAAGGAGTTTCAACTCCCCGGAATTCCAATTCCACCCATGCCAAACACCCTTGAAATTCAACTCCATCCTTGACTCCTCCCGTTGACTGAACTCCACCCTTAACCACCTCCATGCCAAACGCACCCTTAGTAAATGTCAAGTCAGAAAAGTTAGCATCTCACCATAAGCTACACATGTACCGGCTCAGGGTCATAGAATGTTGAATTAACGTGTTCAAAATTTGGACTTGGATGTGGTGGTCAATGTGTTATTAATTAAAACTAGAAAGATATAGAATAAAATAATTGTTTTTTAACAAAATGAGTCATAGGCAAATTTTCAACTGTGTAATTCGTGGATTCGATCTATCATCCTTATTTTGAAGCTCGATTTAGATTCGCAAATTTCCAACCTAAAGCCAATTATAAGCGTGTTTATAAAGTTACCGAATTATAAGGCCGGTATAATTTGTCATCAAGTCATCACCAAATTATCCTTCTATATCATATTTTTGATTTTTAAAATCTTACATACACTAATATGAGTTTCATAACACCAACATACATTTTAATTGTTGATTATACTGTGTGCATTTCATTTAAATCATTAAATCATAGTACCTAAGACGAGATTATGTTAAAAATGATATTCTTACATGTTAATATATGCCGAATTTTGTGTGCCGAACTCGTATCTCTAAAATGAATTATACATGTATGTATGCCGTTCTGGATCATCCACGAATCACGAACTGTTAATTGAATGGTAGAACGAATTTACATTCCGTAAAAACGAAAAATACTCGTACGTTTGATATTTTGGACTTTCCATGTACCTCGAATTGTGTTAGAGCATAACTCGATTGAACGCACCAAGCATTGGTATGTCAAGTTTGGTTGTCATATTTTAGTGAACCAAAACTCATTTAAGAGTCGCTTGATTAAATGTACTAGAGTCAACTTCGTATAGGTTAGCTTGAAAGTATTAGGATATGAGACATTACAAGTATTGCGAAGACTTGAAGAAGTGAAGAGGTACGGATCTACAACCACAACATCATCCTTCCACTTGAGGTTAGTGATATTTGACTTGAACTGTTTCGTTCCCTAACGTACCTTTCAAGTCGTGCATATTGAAAACATAAAGCTGTGAAGCATGAAGACTCTAGATAGACATAGTATTAAGTAATACAATACGAGGTTTATTGCTTAACCATTAAACTTTGTATATAAGACATCAACATAATCATATGAATGCTATTGTGATTATGTATGGGTATGAGGTGAGGATTTCATCATAGGAAACAATGTTTTTACATGTGTTTTAAGGAAGTAAGTTCATGAACTTGTGTTGTGAACCGAAAAGGAAATCGCTAGGCGTTATTTGGGTTGTTCTTCATTGCATATCTTATGAACGACCAATATGTGTGATTAGTATAACCGCTCATGACTTGTTTGTGTTCTTGGTAAAACTATTCACATGAGGCCTGACTTATGTATTGGTATGACTTTTATTAGTGAAACCGATCTTAAGTAATCACCTGTTGGTATGATCGAGTTTGTGTGTGTAAGACCTAACACTGGGTAAAGGATAAGATTGAGGAAACTAAAGGAGAAATTGCTGACATGAAAATTCAAGTTGAAAAACTTGAGAAACAAGAAGTGGTTGCAGACAAGTCTCTTGAGACATGCTTTAACATTTTGAACACTGAAGAAACGTCAGTGAACAACAAGAGCACCACTAGAGATTAAGTTATATGCTGTAATACTTAATCTAGAAAAATAGACATCAATTTTTGATTACCTTCATTGATTGTATAAGTCTATTATGATAAAAACTATTATGAATAAAGTTATTTTTATAAGAATATAACAATTTTGGAGGTCCTTGTTTTTTGGGGCTCTAAGTGGCCTCCTATGTGGTCATGCCCTTGGTATTGGTTTGTCTCCAAATAAGAGTAGGTACAAGAGCCTAAAACACAAAGAAGGAACAATATCAAAATGTTGATGAGCTACATACAACTCATCAACATTTTGATGAGTTACATACAAAACTTATTTTGTTCAATTCAAGATTTTATTGTATTGAGCATTGTTTTTGACATATAATCACTACACCAAATTCCTGGAATCGTAACAGAAATTCGTAATGGCTTTTGGGCCGTTACGAATTTCTCGTTACAAATGCCCGTTACAAAAAATTCGTAACAGGCAACAGCCGTTACTATGTTTTTTGAAATTCGTAACACGGTTAAGCCGTTACGAATTTTTTTATAGGCGTGCCAGTCACATGCTTGGTCACACCTGGAGTTTGTGCGTGTGCCATTCACACGCGTACTATTGTGTTTCCACCCAAAATGAGTAACACTAGAGGATATTTCCTCCCACACATAAGGGTTATCTCCTACCTTAGTGAATCGAGATGTTTCATTTTTCATTTTTTTTTCTTTCTCTTTTCCGCTCCTACTTCTCTTCTCTTCTCTTTTTTTGTTCAATCGATTAGCCGAGAAACCATCACAAAAGCCTCTCTTGTTTTCTCCATCATCTTCAATAATCTTTAATCATCGGTCTATGTAAGTGTTCATCGTCATAGGCTTTTCGATTTTTAGGGTTCCATCTGTTTTCAATCGTCTGTTTTTTTAGGGTTTCATATATTTTTTTCTAATACGGTTTGTAATCTGTGAATCTGTTAATCTAATACGATTAGTTTCATCTATGGATCGATTTTAGTCATTCTTCTTCAATTAGATCTAATTTGATTTGTTTCTTCTGATTTTATTTTAGGTTTTGAAGTACTGAAGAACTTTAAAGAATTTATGCCAACATAGAAGGTATAAGTTCTAAAATATGAACTAATTTATGTTAATTTCTATGTTAGGGATTAAAAAATGAACTGATTTTAGGGTTTTTTTATTGGGTATTTGTTTTATGATTTTATTTTATTTTAGAAACATTAAATCTGTATTATCCATAATATTGATTTGATATTAGATAGCTTTCAATTTGTGATCTCATAGAGAATTAACATATGTTCTTGATGGGGTTGAAGGTATAAATTCGATTCTGACAAGGAATTGTGGATTGAGTTTGTTGCAGTGGTGGAATTAGAAGGCTACATGAAGAAGAAGAAAATGGAAGAGATGGTCAAGAACAAGAAGTTGCCGAGGAAGTCTGTTGTTTGCTGTGATAATGGTAATGTGTGGGTGCTACAGTTGGAACTATTATTTAGCTTGATTAGACTATACGAGGATGTATGTAGGTTCATTATAATGTTATTTATTCTTACAACTTCTTCATTCAAACTTTATAGGAAGAGCATCTGAATTGGATACCTATCTAGCAAATATTATTTGGTTTCGATAAGGCTAAAGGACCTGTGTGCCCTGTTACTGGAAAAATGATTCAAGGGGTAAGATTCTTTCACTTCTAACATACTGTGCCTGATCTTTTTTTTTTTTTATCTTGATTTCAGTTGGTTTATTTCTGCATCTTGTGTTACCCTTATATTTTTCATAGGGTAAGGCAAGTGTTCTTGTGTTCATTGAGGTAATTAGAGAGTGAGTTCTTGTGTGGAATCACACAATGAGTGTGTATAATGAAGGTCAGTGCTTGGTTGCATAGAAAGCTTCGAGGTAACTATTACTTATGATGCCTTACTCTTTATGATTGATTGTTGAGTATTTGATGCTTAGTTTGAGTAATGACTTGGTATCTTAATGGGATACATGATGAAGCCAGTGATTTCATATACAAGAGAATTCATGTTATCTCTAAGTGAATTGGAGGTTTTCAAAAAGTCACCTGTCGGATTAGACCAGGCTATCCTACGACATTACTACTGTTGCTCTTTGTTTTATTACTTTCTATTGCTCTTTGTTTTATTGCTTAAGTGAACCTTGTCGTAATGTCGGTACATACATATATAGAAGCAGGTAGGAAGTATTCAAGGACCTTGTAAGGACGTGGTGGGTGATATGGCTCATTAGTCTTACTCTTTCATAGGTACCATTGCCTCGACCTTTGGAGCTGAAGCCCCAGTTGTGAACCCAGATGGTCTTGGAAATGCACCACTACTCGTGTCCTTATATTGGTCTAGCAATAACTATGTGATGATATTATAATTGCTGAGTGTCAGGTATACTGTGGACTTGTCCATTTTTATGCATCATTGTCCATTTTAATGTCCTTAGTATGCCTTTGTTCATGAGTGTCAGGTATGATGTGGATTGTTTATGATGGTTAGCTTATGTATTATCAGAATCATCGGGGTTTGATTCAATATAACTTCTTGAAATAGCTTCTTAAAATTTCTTGATTTAATGTAACTACTCAATCTATGTGCTTATATTTTTTTAATGGTGCTCACTTTTCTGGTTAACAAAATCGGGGAGTTGCTGCAGAACATGAAGATTGTTTCTACACATACTGACAATCCTGATATAAGAACTAGGATCACTAAGCTAGCAAAGTGGTTTGGACATTGCATCCTTTTGAGTTTCATTTGTTATTTTCTCTATCATGTTTGAGTGACTAACTTGGCTGAATGTCTGGGTTTTGACCAGGTGCTTCATGCGCAACCTAATTGCCACGTTCGTTGTCCTTAGTGCTTCAGAATCATGACTAGATTTGGTAAACTCGACTTCTTTTTTGTGATTATCGTATTGTTTTTGATTCAAGAAGGTGAGATGGATATTTTGTGAAGGATTCAAAATCAATAAGATGTCAATGACTTTGATGGTTTTATACATTAGACCTGACTGTGTAATTATCTTATTTTATGTGTCAAGGCCTTGTACTGCCTGGGATCAAGTGAGTGTAGTGATTTTTTAACATCATTGAACAATCTCTTCTTAACTTTAATCATTTTTTTGTGTTTGCTGAATGTCATCCCCAAGTAGATATCCTCCAGCGTGTAAATTTTCTTGTTCGCGATATGGATCCCGGATTTTGGAGTAACGAAAGGTTTTTAGTTCATACAGGCAGGCAATTAGCATCACATTAAGATGGTTTGTATTTATACTTGCATCTTCGTCATCTAATTTTCCTTTTTTTGTCAATACACATGTAAGGTTAATATGGTTTGCATGATTTGGTTTTACATTATGTGGTGTTTTAGGCAGTTAAGCGCATTACTTAATGAACTCTTGGTTTTTGTTGTTGCAGCCTGATGTCCAAATGCCTAGTGACAAGACTGTGGGCGGAGGAGATGATGCATTCAACACTTCTTTCAATAAAACTGGTGCTGGAAAGCATGTCCTATGTGGGAATATCGCTCTGGATCTTGCAGTGTGTAGGACTTACAGAAGGTTGTTCTCTTTTTTTTATGCTTGACTTTCTTGATTGTTCAAGTGATTTGGTGTATAGGACTAATTTAAGGGTTTCAACCTGTTCGCATTTTGCAGGCTCTGACTGAAGGTGAGCAAATAAATTGAATCCATATGTACAATAGATGAATGTCTTAGAATGAACTTTTTCATAAAACCCTCAGGTGCCCTTTACTTCTGCATCACTCGCACCGGAGGTTCAGAATGCGATCCCAGCAGGACTTGTTAGGTAGAGCTCTTATCTCACCAGTTTGAGTAAATGAGTGTTTAGGAATTCTCTTAAGTTCCAAGCCAATGACTTAATTGAATATGCCATAGAATTTCATTGGATTGAATTAAAAATAAAAAATAAATAAAAGTAAATCATCAGTGCCCCTAACCTTGATTTTGAAAAGTTAGAAGTTTTCCCATGAGAAAAGAAGATATTGAATTAGAATGTTTTGATTGCATTTGCAATTAATACTTAAATTGCCATTTTTCTGTGTATAGGCGCTCTATTTTTGTGTTCCTTTTCATGAACAGTTGCTTGAATATTATGCAAATAAGAGAACCTTTTGACATGTTTGGCAGATTTGTTCACTCAGGTATGGAGTCTTTTATATGTTTGAATGTAAGATTTTGACCATTGTTTGCCACTTCTAGTGAAGAACTGGAGATTATGTATTTCTCTATCCTGTATGCTTAAGCTTACGTACATCTTGAACCATGATATTGATGGTAAATTCGGATTTCAATCATAGATACACAACTTTATTTATAGGCTCTATATTACAAATTTATCAAAGTTAGTCCAAACCTTCAAAATGTTATTCATCTGCCATATGCTTCTTGTTAGTGATTTATTTGCGACTTAGTGACTTATGATTTTGACAGTAATTTGGAATCTAACTTTTATCGCTCGCTACTTGTTTGTGTTGGGATCCTTTAAAATGTACTGATGTCCTATACTGAGATAATATTACACTTTGGTGCTGGTCCAAGTATCTCTTGCCTCTTATCTGTATTAAAATATCCTGCGAACTGAGATAATGTTACACTTTGGTGCTGGTCTAATTGTAGTCTGCTTTGAATAATATTCATGTGTTGGTTGCAGTTCCACTTATTATTTTTTTTGTAAAAAAATTGCTGGAAATTGACACCATCATGCTGCAAGCCTGTAAGAATAAATTCATAACTTGCTGTGTTACCCAAATTTTGTGTTCAAGGATAAATTCATAACTTCCAACGTCTAAGTATCCAAAAATTTTGTGTTCACAGGTTATTGCAGATGTTTCTTTGCTTATAAGATGGTGCCGTAACTGGTTGCAGTTGAATCTGTGGTACTTGATTATGTTCGTTGACACTATCATGCTGCAAGGGGTTGGTAAATTTTCTATCTGGTGTTACACCTACGTAATTATTACTTGTTTGCATATACTTGATGCGTATTTTGAACATTATTTCTTCTAGTTTACTTGTCATAATAATGCAACATGTTGTATTTTGCAGGATTGTCTACATCAAGTTTTCTGATGCCCAGTTTTCAACAAAAGCAAGCCTGCAAAGGATAGAAAGCTTAGCTGCAAGGGTGGAGAACAAAGCAACTTCAAGATTTGTAAGTTGCAGTTATTCAAATTTTGTAGGCAGTTAGTAAGTTTCTATGTTCCCTTAGAAGTTTGGAACCTTCCATGTATTCCCTTAGAAATTTTGATACTTAACAAAAAAAATAAAAATAGTTTGGTACTTAGAGAAATTTCAAAAAGTTTGGTACTTAGGGAAATTTCAGTTATTTTGTAATATAAATCTGATATGAGTTGAATGAATGTGATATGAATAGATTGAAGAAATTGTTGTTGAGTGTGGATGATGAATGTATGCAGGTATTGAATTTAGAATTCCGGCTAATTTCCGGCAGAAAATGAACTGCCAGTCAGGCTTGACCTGGTCAAGGTTGACTGGCATTAATTTTTGTTGTTGTTACGATTCGTAACGGCTAGAAAATGTTTCAATTTTCCACGTAGTAACGGCCCTGGCCTGTTACTAACCTTCCACATAGTAACGGCCCTGGCCTGTTACTAACCTTCCACATAGTAATGGCTCTAAGATGTTACGACGTTCTTGTTACGAAAAATTTAGTAACGGTCCTTAGCTGTTACCACGTGGCGGGTCCGTAACGGCCCACACATGTTATTAAGGGCCGTTATAACCAATTCGTAACAGCTACATTTCCGTTACAAAAAAAATGTATCGCCCCATTTTGTAACAGCCATGAGCCGTTACAACCCGTTTTAGTAACGACTTAGTACTAATCCAGGAATTTGGTGTAGTGAATACACATTTCTACAATAATTTATTTATTTGTAATACTGATAAGAATATAATAATTTTGGAGTCCCTTGTCGTTAGAGGATCTGAGTGGACGCCTAGATGGTCGGTCATGCCCTTGGTATGGGTTTGTCTCCAAATAAGATTTAGTACAAGAGTCAAAAATCTATTTATCAAACACAAAAGGAACTAAAATTTTGAAATCTGGATTTGCCTGTTTGGAGGGGACTAAAATTTATGTTTTTGAGTTTGTGATCCATAGTGGTTTGGGTTTTTTGTCTTCCTGACTTTTGTTCATAATCAAATTCCTCCTCGGTTTTATTTTGTTAAGCTATCTCCCAATCTTCTTAAGAACTCAGTTTTCTGTGTTTATTGCACGCTTTCCTATTTAGACTGTGTTTCACCCTGAGCTTGTTGATTCTTTGATATTTGGTGTACTCTTTTCTCCCTATTGGTTCCCCTGGGATCCTCACTACTTCCTATGGTCCCCTCCCTCTAATGCATTCTGGTTTAATTAGATTGTATTTGTTGAATATTGGTGCTCTTAGCCTCTTCAACTTGTTTTCATCCCCTTCATATTGGTTTTTACCTATCAAATCTCAAAATTTACCCAAATTTATGGTTTTATCTGACATGAGGATTTTCTCATGGAATGTTCAGGGTGTTGGTACCCCAATAACTAGAGATCATATAGATAATTTGTACAATAATTTTAAACCAGGTATAGTTTTTCTTTAGGAAACAAAAGTGATAGGTGTTGTAAAACACCTAATTTTATATCTAGTATTTATGCTTTCTTTGCTATTATCCTTGGGAATTGCATCTCTTATGTTTACTTTTGAGTTATTAGGTGCAGTGGAGCAATTGGGAGCAAAAGAAGAAGAAAATGTCCATTTGGAACGAAAAGGAACACAAAGGTCAATTCACATGCGAGCTATACTTGGAGCGAGCTAAGGTGTGCGAAAAAGAGGCGAAGAATGAACTGTCAGTTTCGCATAAATGACAGTTGAGTCGAAGAATTGAGTTGTCGGTTAGCTGAAACCGACAAGCATTGTATGGGTGGATATATCCAATTCCACCTCCTACACAAACCTAAAATTCAGAGAAGCTGAATTTCTCTCATCATTGTCTTCTTTGCCTCAAATTAAGATAAATAGAGGCGGTTGTCTGAGACTCCCCTTATGAGATCGACGAGCACAGAGAGGAGAATTGAGAGAAGAAATCAAACATATAGAGCTAAGGCAGTGATGATTCTGATGCTGTTTAGAACAAGACAATAAGAAATTGATGAATCTATTGAATCTGAGTTTGAGCAGAGAAAGAGATGAAGCTATTCGATTGTTACATAGTTGCAGATAAAGAATTAGAGGTTGGTGATGAGTAGCAGGGTTTGATGGCTCGATTTAAAGAACTGAATCTAGGGTTTGAACCTGTTATGAGTTTGAAGCTCAATAGAATAGAAGAGAATGGGTTCGATTTGTTGTTGTTGATGGTAGTTCAAGATTTACAAAGAAGTTTGAGTTATGGCGGAGATGGGTATTCTCAAATTCGAGATTGAAGGAGAAATTGGGAATCTAATGAAGTTCAGAAGCTAGGTATGATGGGCTGTGAAGTAGGATGAATAAATTAGGGTTTGAGATGAATAATGAGGGTGATTGAAGGTTCTACTGCATTTGAAGATGGGTTTTGGTCAGAGTTTGAATCCATGGAACTAGAAGTTCAGCTGGTGGTTGAACTGGTGATTTTGTGAGAAATTAATGGAGACTTCATCAGAGAATAGTGATGTTGTTGGTGTTTTGTGATGCAGTTTTACAAGTGGTAAGTATAGGGGTTTGATTCTCGGACTTTTTTAAAGATTTGGTTTTAGACAAAAATATGGTGATTTTTATAAAATTTATAAAATAATGGAAATGCTAAAAATGATTTTTGTGTTCAATTAAAAGAGTCTAGGATTAGATTCCATCACTACTACACATACTAAATGATTATAACTATTCCCTATAACATTCTCCCAAAATTACTCAAGACGATTTAGGACAAATAATACGTCTCCGGAAAATAAATCTTTTCAAGCAATTATTTTTTCAAAGAATTAACAATCTTCTTCACTATAAAATGCTATTCTCTAACATAGAATAGAATAGTGAATGTTAACCAAAAATAAAGAAGAAGAAATAAAACTAAAACTAGAAATGAAAGAAGAGTAGAAGAAGTGTGGGATGGAGAGGTGTGGGATGTAGAGGTCTAGAGATTGTGTGTGGGATCTCTCTGAATGACAGAATTTGAGTTCTATTTATAGGGCAAAATACCCAACAATTTTCTGCCTTTAGCCCATGCGCATGCTATGTTCAATGTGTATCATCATGACTGCCAACAACTCCATGTGTTGCTTTTCCATGCCTTGTTTTTTCACTCAGGGGATACCTGGCATTCACCATCTCAAGATACTGCTTGAAATCAACTTCACCTTCTGACGGCGCGTGCTGATCCCATGACGTTTCTATCACCATCGTCAATTTAAATGTTCTCCATCAATCATAATGATGGAGCAATCATCATTGGTGTAGGTTTGAACTTGTTATCATGAGCTCTAACATGCCATTTCTTTTCTTTCCAGCTCAACCTGACAACTCCATGCTCTTCTCCTTCACGTTCTCATAGTAACGGGAGTTGAGATTGTAATGGCACCAACCATCCTCGGTGGTGGAGTATTCGAACTCCAATGAAGGTTACAACACATTTGAACTTTGCATCATCTCCACGAAGATGGTTTCTTGATAAATTGAAGTAGATGAATGCTTAGGAGGATTACTAAAAATCAGAATTCATCCCAGAAAATTTCATGAAGCCAAAATTTGGTTTTGTTGGTGTCCCCCTAACCAAACCGGTTGTTTTTTCTTTATTAGATGACTGATTTGTCTTTAACAAGGGAGCTTGAGATAACAAGAGATGCCCATTCAAAACATGTCAGTCTGGAAGAAACATAACTTCTTAGACATTTTGGTGTTGGAAATCTTGTATTTGAACGAGTTACAATTGGACTAGCATTTCGAATTCACTTCTTTTTGGTAACACACAAATGAACTGCGTGCAAGAAAACCATCAAATATGGCATGGGGCACTTATCATTTTGCAAGGGACCTGAGATAGATGAATGATGACGCAGGTTATAAAATTGAACTTGTATTTGTTACAACACATTTGAGAAGATGGTTTATTGATAAATTGAAGTAGATGAATGGAGTTACAGTTCATGAAGTGTGAATTGTAGTTGAGATTACAGATGGTTGAGGTGCAGTTGAATAGACGCATGTTATAAAATTGAATTTTGAGTGGTAACTAAGTTGTGGAATTGGAATTTTTAATCTGTGTTGATGTGTAATGGTTTGCTGGTAACGTGGTTGCTTCACATATTTAGCAGGTGGTGCTCTTGTTGGTGGTACTGAAATTACAGGACTGGCGTAGTTGTGAAGGAGGTAATGGAGTGTTATCGAGGTTGAGGAGATGTTGCAATGGAATAAAGCTTTGTAGGTTCAAGTATTGGGTAATGCTGCTGGCTTAGATATATGTGTTAGGTTTGAGCTGATGAGGAATTGCAGTGATAGAAATGGGGTTTGTTGTGCTTATGAAATGCAATTGCAGGGAGTATGTGCTGTGTGCTGTGATTTGAGAAATGGTGGAGGAGATGTAAATGGGTTCTGTCAGAGGTTACAGGGTGATGGTTGTGAAATGGAACTATAATGAGGCAATGCACTAGATTGATTTTAGTTGGTATTGTAATGGCAGAATGGCAGGCAAATATGAAATGTAATCTGTAGCTTTACTTAAGGTGGTGAATTTAGACTGTGCTGGTGGTGGAAGTTACATTGCAGAGTGTTGAGCTGTGTGCTTGCCATGAATGGAAGAGAAGTGTACTGAGTATAGAGTACATAAGTGGAAGGAGGAATTGATGGTGCTAGCTTTGTGAAGTAGTGATGCAAGTGCAGGCAAGAGATGGATCTGATACTGTTGGATGGACGGAGTAGAAGATGTAGCTGTGAAGTTAAGTTGCAGATGCTGCAAACAATGCATAGACATCATGGCTGGAGCTGTGATGCATAATGATTGTGCATGGCTCTGGCATGTGCAATCCCACACCAAGACAACTCAGCTCAATCAGTTGACTGACTCACACGCTGACTTTTACCTGACTCATATGACCTGATTTGACTCAGTGGTTTTGACTAAGTTGACTGACTGATGCCCGGGTGAACTTTTCCGGTCACCTGAAATATTTTCCGGCACCGGATTCTGGCCAACTTCCGGCATGTAACACTGTTTTCCGACAAGCATTTTTGGGACAGAATTTTCACATGGGTATTTCACACACATGAGCTTGGTGGACTTCTTATTATTGGACCTTGGGCTTTGAAGACCTAATTTTGGAAAGTTGAAAAGCTATAAAAGAAAAAGTTTCTATTCTTTTTGAGGATATACATTATTCTACTGGAGTTTTGGAGGAGAGCGGAAACTAGTGTTTGATTTCATTTATTTTTCATGTTCTTCATTTTATTTTTGATTATGATTATGATTATGATGAACTCAAAAGTTATGAGTAACTAAATACTTATTATTGGTTATGGGATAAAGTAGAGTTCACAAATAATATTTGATTCAATGAACTAGTTTTGTCTCAATGTTTTATTGTTTGTGATTCATTTTTAATATTGTTGCATGATTTGATTGTTTTTTTGGTTGTGTCCGGAATAAATCCGATTTGCATTCATATCTAAAGCTAAATTAGGGTTTTCAATACGAAAAAGTTGTTTATCCCTGATTCTAAGTAGCATAATTGTGGGTAGTGCTTGTAGTGATATATCCTACTAGTCACATATGAATCATAACTTGGGTTAAATCGAATTAGTGCTTTTACACATTTTGATTGCCTTGATTAGTCTTATTCCATAGAACTTATTGCTTTTAGGGAGTTAAACTTAATTGTGCTTTTACACTTTAGGTTGCTTTCTAGGAAGAATTCACATATGCATCTTTTAATGTGGTTGTGATGAAATTAGGGAATTAGCGAGATATTCTTGCGATCAAGGTATCCTAGGACTTTTAGTAAATGAGAGATTAAAATTTCAATTATAGTCATTGATGAAAATACATGTTTGTGAATGAAACTATCCTGTGACCAATATATTCTCCTTATTGATTATTTTAATACTTTATTGCTTTCAATTTATTTTTATTGCTTTGAAATATCAAAACCCCCCCCATTGGTTACTAAGAAACTGAAATTTGCATAACAACAATGTCCTCTCTGTGGATACGAACTCTTTCTTATCGCATACTACATTTATTTTAGTTAAGTAAGAAAGTGAAATTATTTTTGCTCGGCTGACAACCGATCAAATTTTGGCGCCGTTGCTGGGGAGGCGTACGGCTTGTTATTAAGTTTTTAGTTTCTTTTTATAATTTATGCTTTTATCTTTGCTTTTTGTTTTCTTGTCTTGTTTCTCACTTGTTAGCGAGAATTTTTTTCAGGTACCTAATCCATGGCTTCTAAAGATTGGAACTATCCAAGGTGCGGGATAGCTACTCGAAGAGGCACAATACTCCAACCAAGTCAAGACACAGCAGAATAACAAGAATTAGAAGTGGAAGAAGAGTTACAACTAGAAGAAGAACAAGAGGTTCCATTCGTAGAAGAAATACTAGTTGAAGAAGAAGAAGCAATGGGTGATGCAAATCGTACACTCAAGGATTTGGCTTCTCATAAGCTTGATGCACAACAATGGTGTATCCAAACAAACTCAACTTTCGAGATCAAGTCGGGGTTGCTTAGAGAGTTACCAAAGTTCCATGGCATGGTGAATGAAGACCCAAACAAGAATCTTATGGAGTTCCATACCATTGTCAAGGCTATGCTTCTAGCAGAGATGATGCCGATGGTGCAATGTTGAAAGTTTTCCCATTTTATATGGTGGACAGCGCTAAGGACTGGTTGTATTGTTTTCCATCTGGAAGTGTCACTACATGGAACGGGTTGAAGAAACTCTTTCTAGAGAGGTATTTTCCTGCGTCAAAGGATACTCAAATTCGCAAAAAGATATGTGGGATAAAGCAAAATATGGGAGAATCATTGTATGAATGTTGGGAGCGATACAAGAGATTGGTGGCAAGCTATCCACACCACAAATTCATTGACTCTATGATAATCCAATACTTCTACGAAGGTCTTCAATCAAGTGATAGATATCTTCTTGATGCAGCGGGTGGTGGTGCACTAGTGAACAAGACGGTGGCCCAAGCTACCGAGTTGATTGAAAGCATGGCTGCAAACTCGAAACAATTCTACACAAGAAGTAAACCAATGGTTAGGCGAGTGCATGAAGTTAGTGCTTCATCATCATCAAACCGTGATCAAAGGATGGATAACATGGAGCAAATGATGCAAAAAATGGCTGCGGTTATATAACCTTCGTATGGTGAAGAGTTGGAGCAAGCTAATGTGGTTTTTCCAAATCAACAAAGACGGTATGATCCCTATTCCAACACCTACAATCCGTGATGGAAATATCATCCAAATTTCAGCTATGCCAACAAGCAAGGTGCGGTTCAACAACCTACTTTCAACCGTCTGAGTGGATTTCAACCGCAACAACAACAATTTCAACCGCAACATCAACAATTTCAGCAACCACAACAACCGGTTCAAAACCAAGGTTCCGATATTGGTGAGCGTCGTTTACTCAAAAAAATAAAAAGATATTTCCCACTAATTAAATATAATATAGCGGTAGTAAGAGATCGTTCCCACGAAGAGTAATGCAATTGTTATGTTATCTAAATCGGCGAAAATAGAAAAGAAGGATAAAAAAAAAGATATTGAAGAAATCCTTCGCCATTACTAACCGTTGACTCAATATTGTATCCGTATATCTCTTGTTAGAAACAATTGTCACCAACCGTAGGAAAGTAGGTACACTTAGAAATCCCCAAAAACTCCATATATCACCGGATACGGAAGCGCTCGACTACCGGATTCTATTCAAAAGAACCACCTTGACACGGAAGCGCTCGACTACAAGATGTAATTCCCAGAACGCATTAATATTTGTGAATTTAGGTTTGATCCCAGCAGTAAAACTCGGTACGCTCGGTCCACTTACTGGTGTTGTCTTTACTCGCAATTGCTCCACAGAATCCCTCCGTAAGGTCTTGCGATTTCTACTTGTGTAGGAGATAAGAGACAATTACGGGTCGACTCACCTCTCTACTAGCATTAGAATGATTAATAAACTAATCTGGTTGTGCATCCAAACCAATCCAAGAACCAATCATAAACCTTCGATATAGTAAAAACAATCCACAATGAATCAATTTAAAACTTGAAACAAACTTGCAAAATAATTGAGCTTCACATTAGAACTTTGAATTCATCCTTACAATATAAAAATAATATAAAAGATATAGTTCTCCCCCCCTAAGGGGGAGAAAAACAGTGAAAAGAAGATATGTGTCAAGAAGATCTGAAGATGATATATAAAATTGTGCCTAGGGTTCCCTATATATAGAGTTTTGTAACCTCATCTTTAAGAAAACTAGAAAACCTAGAAAAAATAGGAAAGTGCACACTTGAAGAAAACTAGTAAACCTAGAAAAAAATAGGAGAGTGTCCCGTGCATCAAATCCCGGACCAAAGCAGGTTGCAAAACCCTGGCCAAATTCCCAAAGTCACGGCCTTAGTTCTGTTCGTGTAAGTGTTTTGGCTCAAAAGCCTATTGGGCTCGTGCAATCAAGATCCATCCCATTATTATTAAACTTCACCAATGTACATCCAGCCCATTAAATCTCCATTTCGAACACCAGCTATCTCGAGCTCAACTTCTAGTCTCGTCTTTATCTACCGCCAAAGAGCAAAACTCAATCACCAAACTTCAACTTTTCTCGAGCTCTTCCCTGTAATTCCCTGAGTTGCTCTGCTGGGTCTTTTATCTCTCCCTTAAAACTCAGCACCAACATGTCTTCCACCGTCTCGAGTTGCAGCACTCTTCATCGTCTCATCATCTCCTCCTTATCACACAGCTCATCTCCATGTCCATTGATGCCAGCAAGTACCGATCATCATCCCCTGTATAGCTCGTCACTGAATCAACTTCATCTTTCCTTGACTCCCTGTCCAACAACCAGCTTCTCCATCTTCTATGGCAGCAGCTATCACCATTGCCATATCGAGCATTAGCATCTCTGCCAACTCCACCAAGTCCTAGGCTTCTACCACCATCATACTATTAACGGCCAACACCCATTAAAACAACGGCATCAGCGTCATCATGTCTTCCTATTTCTCACCTGAGTCAGTCGACTCTATTGCCAGCAACATTCACATCATTAATGCCATGATGTACTTCCATGAAACAATCACCGATAATACAGCGTTATCTCTGCAAATCTTCCAACAGCGAAGCTAATCCATAACCATCAAACTCCACTTGCGATCATCTCTTTACTGTATTAACTCGAGCTCAGTCCATCAGCCTCCAACTCTTCCAATACTCCTTTGTTCGCTGCTAAATGCCATACTAATCCATCATTGCTGGCATCACAGCAACCGTGTCACTCCTCTGCAACCCTTATAATTCACGACAGCAGTAACATTTCGAGCTTTACAGCGCATGTTCTCCTCCACTTGTCCAGCTCGAGGTTAAACCCAAGTCATTATCTCTCCATTCTCTGTAAATCGCTGTTGCTCTCCATTATTGAAGTTAGTCACAGCAGCAGCTTCAATCTTCTACATCTGATAATGGAATCATCATTGTAACTGCTAGTTCACAGAAAACTCTGTGTCGAGCTCTATTTCAGCCCAGTTGCACATGCTGCACCTAGTTGGTGAGTTTGAGGCCCATCACCTGTAAACCGGGCCGGTGTAAGCCATGACATAAATTTTATATGGTCAGTGCCTATTTTGGCCTTTGAACTAGTGAGTTCATCGACACGATCTTCTAGCGTCCGATACGCCTACGCGACTGCCCGTAGTAGATTTCATGCAATGATAATTCCGTCTCTCTTTTGGAAAATTGGATGATTCTTGTTCTTTTCGGGAATAAGCTCCAAAATTCCCATAGAATATAATACGAAGCTAATAATACAATTTCACATGAAAACTAGCTAAGAAAGCATAACCAATCGATACTTAGAGAGGTGTTTTTAAGCACCTATCAAATTCCCCCACACCTAAACTTTGCTAGTCCCCGAGCAAACAAAACGAAACAAAAATAAAATACAACTCCATGTCGTGAGGATACGGTTACTCTTAGTATGAATAACAGGCATTTAAACCCCTAGGTATCCCTAGTGGACGAGTTATAGTCTCGTGAGGGCTTACAAGAGATATACCCACAAAACCTTTAAGCCAAAATAAATAACAAACCAATTAGCAATTACTCCCCGGCAACGGCGCCAATGTTGGTGTTCAAGCTCATAACAACACCTTCTTTCTCGTTATTTCATGCTCAGCTCTACCTCTCAATCCTCGAGCTTAGCTCTGTCCTCGAGCTCCATCTACATCCATCGAGCCGCAACCAGCTTTAGTTCACGTTATTCTCCATATCATACAATACATGCAAGTAAACTAGGTGGGCCTCCCAAACAGTACATGGGCTCAACCTTGAGGTGAAGCCCACCAGCTACTTCTGTTGATAACCACCACAAACCACCAGCCCCTAAGTCCATAACTAAATCCCATAAAGTAAAGCTCAAAAACCACCTAGCTTGTGGTTGTACAGCCCTGAACTTAGGTGCAACTACGATGTGGTTTCCCATGCAAAGATAACTCCGTCTCTCTTTTGGCAAATTGAATGATTTCTTGTTCTTTTTGGCAATAAGCTCCAAAATTCCCATAAAATATAAAACGAAGATAATAATACAATTTTACACGAAAACTAGCTAAGAAAGCATAACCATTCGATACTTAGAAATGTGTTTTTAAGCACCTATCAAATTCCCCCACACCAAAACTTTGCTAGTCCTCGAGCAAACAAAACGAAGTAAAAATAAAATACAACTCCATGTCGTGAGGATACGGTTACTCTTAGCATGAATAACATGACTTTAAACCCCTAGGTGTCCCTAGTGGATGAGTTATAGTCTCGTGAGGGCTTACGAGAGATATACCCACAAAACCTTTACGCCATAAAAAAAATAACATACCAATTAACAATTACTCCCCGGCAACGGCATCAATGTTGGTGTTCAAGCCCATAACAACACCTTCTTTCTCGTTATTTCATGCTCAGCTCTACCTCTTAATCATCGAGCTCAACTCTGTCCTCGAGCTCCATCTACATCCATTGAGCCGCAACCAGCTTCAGTTCACGTTATTCTCCATATCATACAATACATGCAAGTAAACTAGGTGGGCCTCCCAAACAATACATGGGCTCATCCTTGAGGTGAATCCCACCAGCTACTTCTGTTAATAACCACCACAAACCACCAGCCCTAAGTCCATAACTAAATCCCATAAAGTAAAGCTCAAAAACCACCTAGCTTGTGGTTGTACAACCCTGAACTTCGGTGCAGCTACGATGTGGTTTCCCATGCAAAGATAACTCCGTCTCTCTTTTGGAAAATTGAATGATTTCTTGTTCTTTTTGGGAATAAGCTCCAAAATTCCCATAAAATATAAAATGAAGCTAATAATACAATTTTACACAAAAACTAGCTAAGAAAGCATAACCATTCGATACTTGGAAAGGTGTTTTTAAGCACCTATCAGATATCAATGCAAAGTTATAAACAATGATGCAAGGTATTTTTACCATGTTCAAGGAAAGCCAACAAGAAACTAAGAGTGCTATCAAGGAGTTGCAGACTCAAGTGGGCTCCATGGTGATTGATATCAACAAGTTGAAGGCACAAAATAGTGGGAAACTCCCTTCTCAAACCATTAACCCAAAAGAGGGTGTCAATGCTATTACGTTGAGAAGTGGTACACAACTTGTGCAACCCGAAGTTACTAATTTGGGTGAAGAAGAAGCTCCAATGGAGCCGATTTTGGAGGAAAAAAGGGATGAAATTCCCCAAACACCCGAGGTACCTATTCCTAACTCTAAAACTCCTATTCCCCGTATGTTCCTCCTATACCTTTTCCTCGCAGATTTGCAAGTTCTAAGAAGGCGGAACTAGAAAAGGATATTTTAGACGTTCTTAAGAAGATTCATGTGAACATACCACTCATTGATGCTATCAAGCAAGTTCCCAAGTATGCAAAAGTGTTGAAGGACTTGTGTACCAATAAGAAAAGGCTTAAAGGAAATGCAGTGCTAAGTGTGGGGGAGAATGCTTCGATAATCTTACAACACAAACTCCCACTAAAATGCAAGGATCTCGGTAGCTTTGACATTCCCGTCACAATTGGTAACACCACTTTTAACAAAGCAATGTTAGACTTAGGTGCATCCGTTAATGTTATGTCAGTATCCATGTATAATTCACTTAATCTAGGTCCTTTGAAAAA
The DNA here is from genome assembly GCA_023529315.1 of Papaver bracteatum. Classification (NCBI taxonomy): domain Eukaryota; kingdom Viridiplantae; phylum Streptophyta; class Magnoliopsida; order Ranunculales; family Papaveraceae; genus Papaver; species Papaver bracteatum. Next base: position 284,662 of record JAJJWX010001839.1, read on the forward strand.
GGCTGGAATTGTGTTCCAATTAGCCGATCGTTCTAATGTCTACCCAATGGGTATTGTTGAGGATGTTCTCGTGCAGGTTAATCAACTTGTATTTCCAAATGAATTTTGTGTATTAGAGATGGATGAAGGTTCACCGGACTCGTCTCTTCCATTTCTACTTGGGCGTCCCTTCATGAAAACGACTAAAACCATTATTTATGTGGACAAGGGAACGTTGACTATGGAGTTTGATGGAGAAATAATACGCTTCAACATTTTCGAGACGATGAGATATCCTAGTGATGTCCACTCTTGTTTCTCCGTTGATGTTATGGATGCATTGGCACAAAAAGTGTTTGAATTAAATGGTGATGATGCTTTGGAAACTGTTTTAACTACATCCATGGATGATGGTGTAGAGTGTGGTAACGAAGTCAAGGAAGCCATTGGTGATCTTAACTCACTACAAGGATGTCCGGAAACTCATAATATCTCTTTTATTTCTTTACCATGCTGTGATGAAAAGCTTGTACCTTCTATTGTTAAGTCTCCAAAGTTGGAATTGAAACCTCTTCCAAGTCACTTAAAGTATTTGTACTTTGGTGACAATGAAGAGTTACCTGTGATTGTTTCTAACGAGCTTAGTGAATTACAAGAGCAAAAACTTCTAAGGGTGCTAAGGAAGCACAAGACGGCCATAGGATGGACAATTGCTGATATCAAGGGTATAAGCCCTGCCGTTTGTATGCACAAGATTCGTTTGGAGGACGATGCAAAGCCTACAAGGGAAACGCAACGTCGTTTGAACCCTCCCATGATGGAAGTTGTGAAAAAGGAGATACTCAAGCTTTTGAAAGTGGGTGTTATCTACCCCATATCCGATAGCAAGTGGGTGAGCCCGGCACAAGTTGTACCAAATAAATCAGGTATAATAGTGGTAGAGAATGATAAGAACTAACTTGTTCCAACTCGTGTGCAAACCGGTTGGAGGGTTTGTATTGATTATAGAAAGTTGAATGCCACTATTAGGAAGGATCACTTCCCTTTACCCTTTATTGATAAAATGCTTGAACGTTTAGTTGGACACTCTTATTATTGTTTTCTTGATGGTTATTCAGGGTACAATAAGATTGTGATAGCACCGGAGGATCAAGAGAAAACCACTTTCACTTGTCCTTTTGGCACTTTTGCATATATAAGGATGCCTTTTGGCTTGTGCAGTGCTCCATCTACCTTTCAAAGGTATATGGTAAGTATCTTTTCCGAGTATGTTGAAAACATCATTGAAGTATTTATGGATGACTTTAGTGTCTTTGGTGATTCATTTGACCTTTGTTTGAACAACTTGTCATTAATCCTTGAACGATGTGTTGAAACAAACCTTGTACTAAATTGGGAGATGTGCCATTTCATGGTAACTCATGTCATAGTTTTAGGCCATATAATATCTTCTAAGGGCTTGGAAGTTGATAAATCTAAGATAGACCTTATTCGTGCTCTAACCCCTCCCACTACGGTGAGGGAGATACGCTCTTTTCTTGGTCATGCAGGTTTTTATCGTAGATTCATCAAGGATTTTTCCAAGATAGCATCACCACTTTGCAACTTATTGCAAAAAGATGTGGTTTTTAACTTTGATGAAAAGTATATGGTGGCATTCAATCGTTTGAAAGAACTTTTGATTTCATCCCCTATCATTAAACCACCGGATTGGAGCAAGCCTTTTGAGCTCATGTGTGATGCAAGTGACTCTGCAGTTGGTGCGGTGCTTGGGCAACGTGTGGGGAAGATACCCCATGCTATTTATTATGCTTCTAGAACGTTAAATGAGGCCCAAAAAAACTACATAACCACTGAAAAAGAGTTGTTAGCTATTGTATTTGCTTTGGAAAAGTTTCGCTCTTATCTAATTGGTACAAAAGTTGTTGTCTTTTCTGACCATGCAGCACTTAGGTACTTGCTAATGAAGAAAAAAGCGAAACCGAGGCTCATACGATGGATTCTACTCTTGAAAAAGTTTGATATTGAAATCAAAGACAAGAAAGGAATTGAGAACACCATTGTGGATCACTTGAGCCGTCTTGCTGTGGACAAGGAGGCTATCCCATTGCGTGAAAGTTTCCCGGATGAGCAACTATTTTCAATTGCCTTTGGAGAACCATGGTATGATGATATTGTGAATTACTTGGTAGCTAAACAAATCCCAAAGAACTTGTCTCGTGCTGAGAGGGACAAACTTAAGAGGTTAGGGAACCGATACATATGGGATGATCCATACTTATGAAAACATTGTAGTGACCAACTAATAAGAAGGTGCGTGACCGAATCTGAATTTCACTATATCTTATCTTTTTGTCACTCTTATGCTTGTGGAGGACATTTTGGAAGTAAGAGAACCGCTCACAAGGTACTTGAAAGCGGTTTCTATTGGCCAACCTTGTTTAAGGATGCATACACATTTTGTACAACTTGTGATAGGTGCCAAAGAACAGGCAATCTAGGTGCCCGAAATCAAATGCCACAAACTTTTATTCAATTTATTGAAGTTTTTGATGTATGGGGTATTGATTTTATGGGTCCTTTTGTCAACTCTCATGGGAATTTTTACATCTTACTTGTTGTTGATTATGTCTCTAAATGGGTGGAAGCTAAGGCCACCCCAACTAATGATTCCAAGGTTGTTTCAGATTTTGTGCAAGCTAGCATTTTTGCAAGGTTTGGAATTCCAAGAGCCATAATTAGCGATGGGGGTTCTAACTTCAAAACAATATTTTACAAAGCTTGTTGAAGAAGTACAATGTGTCACACAAGATTGAAACACCTTATCATACCCAAACAAATAGACAAGCGGAGGTTTCTAACCGGGAGGTGAAATCCATTCTAGAGAAGACGGTGAATCCAACAAGGAAAGATTGGAGCATGCGACTTAATGATGCTTTGTGGGCTTATAGAACTGCATACAAGACACCTATTGGGATGTCTCCCTTTAGGCTTGTGTACGGTAAACCTTGTCACTTACCCGTGGAGATTGAGCATAAAGCGTTTTAGGCGATTAAGCAATGCAATATGGAAATGGATGGGGCTGGAAAGAAAAGGAAGTTACAACTCCAAGAGCTAGAGGATCTTCGCAAGGATGCATTTGAAAGCTCTCGTATTTATAAGGAGAAAACGAAGGCCTTTCATGATACTATGATTTCTAGAAAACAATTTTGTGTTGGGCAGAAAGTGCTTTTGTTTAATTCTCGCTTGCATTTATTTCCGGATAAATTAAGGTCACGTTGGATCGGACCTTTTATTGTTACTAATGTGTTTTCTCATGGTGCAGTAGAAATTCGTAGCATAGATACAGGCAAGGAACTTAAAGTTAATGGGCACCGGTTGAAACCATATTATGAGAATTTCACTTCCGAAGTGGTGGAAGGAGCCAATTTTGTGGATGCACTCCCTCTGGAGGAGTCATAGAAAGCAAGGAGATAGTCGGGCCAACGACTTTAAACCAAGCGCTAAATGGGAGGAAACCCATAGGATGAGTATCTCTTGTCTTATTTTCATTTTCTTGTATTGTCTTTAGTTTTTTTTATTATCTTGTATTTTATTCTTTCTGATTTCTTGTCATATTTCATGCTTGATTTCCCACCTTGACTTACTTTAGATGACTCAATTTACATTGAGGACAATGTAAAGTTTAAGTGTGGGGGAGTGGTTAAGTGGTTAAGCATTTGCATTGTAAAATTTTCATGAAATTTTTAACTTTTGTGTAAAATAGTGAATGAAAAACTCCAACTTGTAGTTAGTTTAGAGTCACATAGTATACATGTCGCTAAGATTACATCGATATTCTCATAAGAGTGACTGAACTAAGAGATGAAAGAGAACATGATCGGGTTTCTTACTTGTATGAGAGTTAAAGTTGGATTTAACCATGCCAGTGGAAAATAAGGTGCAGATTGCATTCGGTAGTAAAGTAGTGGTCCCCTATAGTGGAGACTACCCATATTACATCATGAGAGGCACCGACCTTCAATTTTTTGTGCTTGTCTAAATATGTGATTTTAGAGTGTGTGTCACCGTACGTAAACTCCGGGTAGAATGGTGAGCTACCCAACCTCCCACCAATAGAAGCATTATTTTGATCTCTTGAGTGCTATTTTATCAATCATGATGGTGACATCGAATTGCTAACTTACATACCACTTGTAATCTTGTTCGCAGTTAGCACCATCCACTTTATCTCTCTCTACACCAACAGGTCCATAGAAACACCATCATCATCAACAAGAGGAGCATCACAAATTCGAATGAAAGTTGAAGACGTTCAAGGTTTACAAGCAACAATACATAAATGAGAAGATTTCATATTCAAGTTAAGCAACAAGACAAGGAGAATAAATATTACAAGTTGAAGACTATTGTACAAGAGTGAAGATTATCAAGATAAGAATTCAAGAAGTTTATGATATCGAGACATACAAGTTATGAAGAATCAAGCGGTAAAGTACCCACACCATGGCCTTTATACTTGAATTATTATTTTTATCTTTATTTGTATTTGTTTTAGTTTCCATTTTTCTCAAAAAAAAAAAAAAGTTCATTAGGTTCATCATTAGTTTTTTTTTTTTTTTTTTTTTATAATACTTACTTTGTTATTCTTGCATTAAAAAAAAGAAAAAAAAATTTCATTGCATCATATTTTGGGTTGTTTAGTTCATTTTTTTTTGGTTTTGTATTCATACAATAAAGCCAATGGAAAAAGAAATATCTATAATGAAGTTTTGAGCAACAAGAATTAGAGGAAAGAGTTACATTGTCAAGATTCTACGAAGTTCAAGAGTTATCATCGACAATTGAAGACCGAAGACAAAGATGAAGACAAAGATTGAAGACCGAAGATGTTTCTATGGATGCTGTGAGAGTGGTGCTAATTGCATGTCGAACGGATAACGAGGTAAGTAAGCATATTCCCACCTTCGTTAAGTGGTTGATTTCCTTTATTAGAGATCGTCAGAAAAAAAAAAGGTTTTCAAAATGAATAAAAGATGTGGTTTTTCAAAACAATTCGGAGGGTTTTACCTTCCTACTATTCAAGTGTCTCAGGATTCTCTCTTCATTCCTACCTGGACACATGTGTGACCCATAAAGAATTGTTTATTATTGAGAGCAATTTCATAAAATCCTTTCTTGTGAGGCAGAGTCAAGACTTTTGATCACTCCGAACCCGAATTTCTTTCGATAGGGGATGGTTATTTCTCTCTCAACTTTTAAGGATGAGATTGTGTTCATTTATGTGTCTAACTTCTTATGACTAGTGTGCAGAATCTCTATGTCTTCTTACCGCATTGGATACTATCTTTTCGGAGAACTTGTAAGTTGGAAATGTAGGTTTTGTGGGTATTTCTCTAGTAAACGCTCACGAAAGTTATTTGTATATTTTAGAATAAGTTTTGTTTCATTTGCTCGAGGACTAGCAAAGTCTAAGTGTGGGGAAATTTGATAGGTGTTGTAAAACACCTAATTTTATATATAGTATTTATGCTTTCTTTGCTATTATCCTTGGGAATTGCATCTCTTATGTTTACTTTTGAGTTATTAGGTGCAATGGAGCAATTGGGAGAAAAAGAAGGAGAAAATGTCCATTTGGAACGAAAAGGAGCACAAAGGTCAATTCACATGCGAGCTATACTTGGAGCGAGCTAAGGTGTGCGAAAAAGAGGCGAAGAATGAACTGTCAGTTTCGCATAAATGACAGTTGAGTCGAATAATTGAGTTGTCGGTTAGATGAAACTGACAAGCATTGTATGGGTGGATATATCCAATTCCACCTCCTACACAAACCTAAAATTAAGAGAAGCTGAATTTCTCTTATCATTGTCTTCTTTGCCTCAAATTAAGAGAAATAGAGGCGGATGTCTGAGACTCCCCTTCTGAGATCGACGAGCACAGAGAGGAGAATTGAGAGAAGAAATCAAACATAGAGATCTAAGGCAGTGATGATTCTGATACTGTTTAGAACAAGACAAGAATAAATTGATGAATCTATTGAATCTGAGTTTGAGCAGAGAAAGAGATGAAGATGTTCGATTGTTACATAGTTGCAGATGAAGAATTAGGGGTTGGTGATGAGTAGCAGGGTTTGATGGCTCGATTTAAAGAACTGTATCTAGGGTTTGAACCCGTTATGAGTTTGAAGCTCAACAGAAAATAAGAGAATGGGTTCGATTTATTGCTGTTGATGGTAGTTCAAGATTTACAGAGAAGTTTGAGTTATGGCGGAGATGGGTATTCTCAAATTCGAGATTGAAGGAGAAATTGGGAATCTAATGAAGTTCAGAAGCTATGTATGATGGGATGTGAAGTAGGATGAAGAAATTAGGGTTTGATATGAAGAATGAAGGTGATTGAAGGTTCTACTGCATTTGAAGATGGGTTTTGGTCAGAGTTTGAATCCATGGAACTAGAAGTTCAGCTAGCGGTTGAAATAGTGATTTTGTGAGAAATAGATGGAGACTTCATCAGAGAATGGTGATGTTTTTGGTGTTTTAGAGGGGACCTGAGATAGATGAATGATGAGATCACAGTGAAGATGATGATAGAGTTGGTGTAGGTATTGCAGGTGTTGTTGCTTCTGGATTTGAGATTGTAATGGTTCTGGTGGTGGAGTGAAGGTTACAGAACATTTGAGAAGATAGGTTGCTTGATAAATTGAAGTAGATGAATGCTTAGGAGGATTACAATTCATGGAGTGTGTTGGTGCTGTTGTTTTGCTGTGACAAAACAAGGGAGCTGAGATGGTAGAAGAAGCTAGACAGTATGGTGTTGGCTCAGTGGACTGCATTTGGCAATTGAACTGGTGCATGGACGCAGGTTATGAAATTGAACTTGTATTTGCAGGTGGAGTTACTGAATTGTAGTTGAGATTACAGATGGTTGAGGTGCGATAGATGTGAATTGGTGATAACTGAAGAATTGGTGTTTAATCTGTGTTGATGTGTAATGGTTTTCTGGTAACGTGGTTGTTGCTCATATTTAGCAGGTGGTGCTCTTGTTGGTGGTACTGAAATTACAGGACTGACGAAGTTGTGCAGGAGGTAATGGAGTGTTATCGAGGTTGAGGAGATGCTGCAATGAAATAAAACTTTGTAGGTTCAAGTATTGGGTGATGCTGCTGGCTTAGATGTATGTGTTAGGTTTGAGATGATGAGGAATTGCAGTGATAGAAATGGGGTTTGTTGTGCTTATGAACTATAACTGCAGGGAGTATGTGTTGTGTGTTGTGATTTGAGAAATGATGGAGGAGATGCAATGGGTTCTGTCAGAGGTTACAGGGTGATGGATGTGAAATGGAACTATAATGAGGCAATGCACTGGGCTGATTGCAGTTGGTATTGTAATGGCAGGATGGAAGGCAAATATGAAATGTAGTGTGTATCTTTACTTGAGGTGGTGAATTTAGACTGTGCTGGTGGTGGAAGTTACATTGCAGAGTGTTGAGCCGTGTTCTTGCCATGAATAGAAGAGAAGTGTACTGAGTATAGAGTACATAAGTGGCAGGAGGAATTGATGGTGCTAGCTTTGTGAAGTAGTGATGCAAGTGCAGGCAAGAGATGGAGATGATGCTGTTGGATGGACGGAGTAGAAGCTGTAGCTGTGAAGTTAGGTTGCAGATGCTGCAAACAATGTATAGCCATCATGGCTGGAGCTGTGATGCATAATGATTGTGTATGGCTCTGGCCTGTGCAATCCCATGCCAAGACAACTCAGCTCAATCAGTTGACTGACTCACATGTTGACTCTTACCAGACTCATATGACCCGGTTTGACTCAGTGGTTTTGACTAAGTTGACTGACTGGTGACCGGGTGGACTTTGCCGGTCACCTGAAATATTTTCCGGCACCGGATTCCGGCCAACTTCAGGCAGGTAACACAGTTTTCCGGCGAGCATTTTTGGGACAAAATTTTCACAGGGGTATTTCACACACATGAGCTTGGTGGACTTCTTGTTATTGGACCTTGGGCTTTGAAGACCTAATTTTGGAAAGTTGAAAATCTATAAAAGAAAAAGTTTCTATTCTTTTTGAGGATATACATTATTCTACTGAAGTTTTGGAGGAGAGCGGCAACTAGGGTTTGATTTCATTTATTTTTCATGTTCTTCATTTTATCTTTGATTATGATTATGATGAACTCAAAATTTATGAGTAACTAAATACTTATGGTCCAACACCAAAACACAATGAAAATCAGACCAAATACTTAAGAAACCAGGATAAAACCCTTTGAGTTGGGGGTTAGCCACCTCTGCTTGGAAGATTAAGAGAAAAAGATTAAGAAATAGGGTTTTTTTAATTGATTCATCAAGCTTTGAAAAGTGGACGGTGCATTGGAAAGTCCGAATGGAATGACAAGGAACTCGTAATGGCCATCATGAGTACGAAAGGCAGTCTTGTGAATATCAGGGCCAAAAAGTCTGATTTGATAATAACCAGAACGTAAGTCAAGCTTTGTGAATATACAAGCACCAAATAATTCATCAAGAAGTTCGTCCACCATAGGAATTGGAAAACGATCCTTAATAGTGATCTTATTTAAGGCACGATAATCCACACACATCCTCCAAGATACAACCTTCTTTCGAACCATCAAAATAGGAGAAGAGAAATGACTTGAACTTTGTTGAATAAGTCCTGCTTGTTGCAGCTCTGAAATTATCTTCTCGATTTCAGTCTTATGAAAATGCGGATAGTGGTAAGGCCTAACATTGACAGGTGACGAATCAGGTTGTAATGGGATATGATGGCCATGCTGTCTTGATGGTGGCAACGTAGTCGGAGTTTCCAAAATATCTGAATATTCAGATAATAAGCGTCGGATTTCAGGTTCCAAAACTTGAGCTCTGGCAGGAGAATCTGTATTGGATGTGCAGCACCGAAACAAAAATCCATATTGCTCTTTGTCCAATAAACGTTGCATTGGATAACTATCCAACATCATAATTGTGGGGGAATCATTGCCAACCAACAGAATGTCAGAATTATTAACGCTGAACTTCATTGTCAGGGCTGTAAAATCCCAAGTGTAGATGGGGAAAAACGGTTTGCTGGTTTTTACGGAATTGAAGAACCGACCATGTGGAGACTCCTTGAACCGAGCGAAATGTTGAACCTCACACAGATGCACTTCAAGAATGGAGTGCTTTGAATTCGAGAGATCAATCTGTAGTACTCCGGCCTAAACCAAGACAATGGCCATTCCAGAGTAAATTTGGTCACAAGAGAGGATGGGTTGATCTGTAGGAGGGAAGCTGAGAAATGCGTGAGATCAATGGTGATCTGAGATAGTAAGTGTGTTGTGAATTCAGCGTGAAAATGCTCTGAATGATTGAAATTTGTCTGATTGAGAGTGATTTCTGTGAGTTCGTGTAGACGAGATCGTGTGTATGAACTTTGATGAGAAATTGCTCGTTTAGGAGAAAGTTGCTTGAATCTTCGAATTATTTGAATCTTGTTCAAGGTTTTTCGATGTTCTTCGATGTTGTCCTTTCAATCAGGATTTAGAGACATTTTATAGTGCCGGAATTGAAAACACCATGATCCCATGAAGTGTGACAGTTGATGGAATCAGAGAGTGGGAAAGTGGGAAATCATGTTAAACCAATTACTCATCGTGCGGAGACTTGGTTAATTTTCCATCCACTACTTCTGATGATTCCTCCAACTGATTACACGACTTGCTCACATTCTCATCGTGGGTGAACACACGTGCCGTAGACCGCCAGACCAAAACCCTAGTTAATATCCCCCCATTGTGACACGATTGAAATCTCGTGATAGTGGAGTCAGTTGCTGACTTTGCGGGACGATGAGTCCATGTAGTGCTGAGTTGAACACGTGGTGGAAAATGTTCCGAAACTCATGAATTAAATATATGTATGTTGAGATGAGGTACCATAACCTAAAATGAGCAAACTGTGTTGTTGAACTGTCGAATATTGATAGTTGAACCAATATTCTTTGATTCGAGCAAATATTGTTAGCCTGAGTGAATATTGCCGGTTCGAGCAAATATTGCTAGTTTGGGCAAGCATTGCTCCTTTGATGAATTTATTGGTAGCATGACCGAATAAAATAATAATTTAATTTACTGACTGCTGAGTCGAGCAAAATAAATAAGAATGTTGATCATGGGATCAACATAAAATTATTAAAGTGTTTGAATCTGCTCAGAATCACGTTTCTGCAGAGCTCTGGATTCAAAAACCTAATTTCACCGAAATGATGATTTATTGCAAATCAACACGGGACTGGCTACATGAGACCGGCTACATGGGACCGTCTACATGGGATGACGGGTTCACCATGTAATGTCCAGATGCTCGAATGAGCAGAAAAATACCAAAGTCTCTTGAGGACCAGTTGGTGATATAATGATTAAACTCTGGTTTAATCACTTACTGAAATAATACTCGTGTGAGCGATAAATAATAAAACCTGGTATTATGAAAATGTGAAGGACCGACCAAGAGGCCATGAGACCGGCTCCTGGTGCGTGCGGGACCTAGTGGATGGTCGTTTGATCAAACTTCCAATAGTTTGGAAAGAGTTTGAACCTAATATGAGCAGTTGAGCAAATTAGGTTAAAGTCAGTAAAACATGCGGGATCAGATGTTTGCAAGCCTCAGGGTTACCCTTGGTCGGTCAAGGGGATGTGCCCGTGTCACCACAATGTTCGTGTTTCAGTCCTGAGAATTTTGATATTTTCTGGTGCACGTTTGAGCAACATTTGAAGAAAATATGCAAAATCCATGGTTTTGCTGAAACCGGGAACAACACATGAGATGATGGAAAATAAATAAAACAAGGAATTACAAGGTGCGGGACCGGCCACAGCTAAGGCATGGCCGGCCGGCTGACACGCGGTCCCGCGTGCTTTTCCCAGTTTCATGTGATTTTATGTATTTTTATGATTTTAAGGGAATTTTACATGAAATCAAAGGGATTTATTGAAAACCAATATTTTGCTGAAATCAGGGAGTTTTCATGAAATCATGTAACAAAATACCAAATAATAACAAAACAAGAGGCACGCGGGACCGGCTAGGTTGAAACCCTAATTGACGTCCTTTAGTAGAATTGATGTAAAATTCTCATAAGGACTCGGATTTTGACGGTCCGCCACTCCATTGTGTACGAAAAAAGAATTTCATATCTCCCAACGCGGGAATATTTAGGTTTAAAGCTCGTTCGGGAGGTGAAAACAACCCGAGAGTAAAATTCAGGAAGATTTCAAGGGATCAGTCCCATGGTATTTTTTTCTAATTTTATCATGTTTGGTAAAATCATGTGATAAAAATACATGAAATTAGGTAATTTTAGAAAATTCATGAAACCAAAGAACTTTCATAATTTGAGGAGAAATAAAATAATGAGGACACGAGGTGTGGGACCGGCCACGGCCAGGGCATGACCGGCCGACCGGCGGTCCCATGTTACCTTTCCCTAATTTTATTATTTTGATAAAACCATGTGGTTTAGATAATTTCTTCGAAATAAAGAAAATTGCTCGAACGAGAGGATATTCACGAGATCAGGAAAATAGCAAAAATATGATAAAATATAAAATTGGGCACGTGACTGGTCATGGCATGACTGGCCGGCTGGTGAACCCAGTCCCATGGTGCTTTTGCTAATATTTCACTATTATTTTCCTTCCTATTTTGCATAGGTTTCTCGTTCGTTCATGCTGGTCTGTGCATTATTTGCTAATTACACTTGCACCATTTTCATCAGGGCTTATTCGATGCTCAGATGCCTGTTTCATCGGATATTTATCACTAACCCGTGGCATTCTACTGGGAAGAACCACGAATTGAAGCGACGAAATATAACAAAGAATCGTAGAATATTGCTGGATATTCAGACGATGGTTCGTAGAATATTGCTGGATATTCAGACGATCTCAGATAATTAATTGATGACTCTAGAAGGGCTTCCTGTATAAGAGCAATAATCATCTTAGGGTTTGAGCAATATAAACTTGCTGGAGTGTCATATTCCTTTTTGCATAGTCAGGGGAACCGGTCGCATCCAGAAGACGTTGTCGCCCAATCTTTCGATTCTATACAATATGAGATATGCCGTGGTCTCAGCTGGGAGACTGCATATCTGCATCTTCTTTGAGAGACTTTCTCCATAAAAGGGTTATGAGATGTGCCGTGGTCTCAGCTGGGAGACTGCACACCTACATCTTCTCTGAGAGACTTTCTCCATCAGAGGGTTATGAGATGTTCCGTGGTCTCAGCTGGGAGACTGCACATCTGCATCTTCTTTGAGAGACTTTCTCCATCAAAGGGTTATGAGATGTGCCGTGGTCTCAGCTGGGAGACTGCACATCTGCATCTTCTCTGAGAGACTTTCTCTATCATAGGTAGCATGAACTTTCATGCATAGAGACATGAGTCTCGATACTCTTCCGATTGCCGGATCCGGAGTAATTACTGAAATTTCTCAGTATTCATGAGATGTGCCATGGCCTCAGCTAAGAGACTACACATCTTCATGTACTCTGAGAGACAGCCTTCTCAGTCAGAGATTTGTGGCATGAGCTTTCATGCTTTAATCGAGAGACACGAGCCTCGATATTCATTCGATTGCCGATTCTGGAGTATAGTTTTACAACTCTACCCTTCGTCAAAAATCCACCATCTACATTAAGTCCCCTGCTTAGTGAGGAACAGTCATGTTCCTCAGTCAGCATTGAATGGTGATTTTCCTAGTGTAAATTGAACTTAGCTATTAGATGTGATGTTACCGGATTTCGACTGAATGAGCAAACCACGGTTTGAGAGGAAACCCCAGTGACATAATAGAGCGTCATCCAGTGAACATAAATTCACGTAGAACCGCTGATTCGATGGTGGAACCACGGTTGGCTTAGGAATTACGGGTCGGGTCCAAAAAGGAAATCCTTAAGGAATTAGGTTTTGGAAATAAAATTAGGTATAAAAGGAATTAATCTTTTTTTTTTAATTATTTCTTCCACGCGTCCACCACCATCTTCCTCTTCCTCTACTCACATCCAAGCTTCAGCAGGAGAAAGCAGGTGAAGTTCACCGGAATTCCACCGCCGGCGCCATCCGTTCGATCGTACGACCATATTCCGGCCGACCACGTCCAGGTAATTTTTTTTTTTCAAATACTTGATGATTCCATGAGTTTCTCATGATTTTATCATGTCAAAAATTTATACATGGGTATATGTTAACGTGAGTTTTGTAGAAAAACCCTTATTTTTTAAACGTATGTTCGTTCAATCATTAGTTTTGAAACTTAAATCCCTGATTTATGAGAGATTTTCTTTGAAAATAGACTTATGTCCAGTGGTGAAATTTTGTTTATGAGCTTTCATGAGAAACAAAACCTTATGTTAGGGGTTATGAGTGTTTGTACCATAAGTAAAAATACCACTTAATGGGCCAAATTGATACTTGAATCATCCTTTGGGTCCTCATCCAAGCCCGCTGACCAGTCAACCAATGCAGCCCACCAGTATACACAGACCAGTCAATGGTCAAAGTCGGTCAACATCCGGTCAAGGTCAATGGTCAGAGTCAACGGCCAGTCAATGGTCAAAGTCAACCATCAGTCAACTATCGAAGTCAGTCACACCCCTAGCCTATTTTCGGTCTTATAGCCAGCAACGCTGCTAACCAATTCCCATCCAAAAACTCTTCCGCACTGCCAACCGGTTTCCAGTCATATCGCCAGCAAGCCAATCATACTGCCAGCCAACCCATCCAGTCAGCTAACCAATTATGATGACAACCAGCTTCTACCTATGCATCCAAACCAGTCTGCCAACCAGCATCCTACCACACTGCCAGTCAAGCCAGTCTGCATCCATGCCTGCCAGATGACCCAGTCTTCCAGCCTGCCATTCAATCCAGCCCACCAGCCATAACATCAAAACATTTTCATGCGAATTTATCAAGGGCCATAAAGGAGGCATTTACATACAGATTTATGATAGAGGCATAAAGGAGGCAGTTACATACAGATTTATGATAGAGGCATAAAGGAGGAAGTTTCATGCAGACTTTATGAGGGAGGCATAAATGGGCAGTTTAATGCCATTTAAGTTGATATTGAAAATTAGATGTAAAACGGTATAAATAGGGAGAGCATAAATCATTTGGGGGAGCCAAGAGGAGAAAAACTTTGTAATACAAAAATCAGTAAACATTTCTCCCCAAGGGGATTCATTTGTGGACGTAGGCAAACCATGCCGAACCACGTTAAAACTTGTGTCTCATTTTTGTTCATCGATTCGCCCCCAAACCCTAAAAACACACCAAAACTATCCATACATCGTGTTTCGTGCCCAAAAGTGATTTTGGGTACAAACATTGGCGCCGACTAAGGGGAAATACGAGAAAAGAAATTGTGTTTTCCCATTGAGAAAAGTTGTAGAAAACGCTTCAAAATCGTGTTCGTGAGAAAGCAGTCAGAGCATGTTTAAAAAAAAATCACTGCTGCAGTCCAATTGATCGCAACTGCTGCAGTCCAGATTGATAATAATAGTCGCAGTCCAGCTGATCGCAGCTGCTGCTCACCGTATAATCGCATATACTGCAGTCCAGTTGATCGCAACTGCTGCAATCAATATTTGTTGTTTTAGATTTGCTGAAACTATTACTTACGGATACCTCCGAAAATCGCAATCACTACAAAATCTGAAAATAGTGTTGTTGCTGACCATATAATTGCACATACTGCAGTCCAGTTGATCGCGACTGCTGCAATCAAGATTCACCGTTTCAGATCTGCTGAAGCTATCACCTACAGATACCGTAGAAAATCACAATCACTACGAAATCTGAAAATAGTGTTGCTGGGACGTTTGGTCCGCGAAAAAAAAGATGTAGTGAAACATCATCAAAGTTGTTGCTGGATGTTCGATCCGCAACATGTGGCTGAGTCCAGTTTTAATTTCAATCGCTGCAGTTCAGCTGACTGCAGCTGCTGCATACCAATTAATCGCAGTTATTGCAGTCCAGTTGGTCGCAACTGCTGCAATCCAGGTTTGTGGATCAAGATCTACAAAAACGATTACCTTCGGAAATATCTACAAAGAACGATAAAACTAGGACGTTCGATCCACGGTGGAAGTGCCACAAAGGTGCAACAAAGCCATGGAGAAAGGTCCATAAAGAAACAGTAACGGTTCTATAAGAAACATCAACTTTTACAACAGCCGTTACGAGGGAGAAACGGAAACAACTGTAATATAAAATATCACATTTCAGAAAACCGTTACAAGAAGCCTTTATAGAAAAGACAACAAGTTCAGAAAATAGTCACCAAAAATTTCAATAAATAATAAAAAAAAAAAACCGGCGGCTCGACCCGGCGGCCTCACCCGGCGGCAAGTGCCGGCAGCGTCACCAGGCGGCCAGAGCCGGCAGTCTCATCCGGAGGCTCAACTAGCCCGATCCGTTCACCCACTTCTAGTTTTTCTTCGCCCACGTCAAATGTTGTTCACCCATGTCAGAAGTTGTTCACCCAAGTTAACAACCCTCACCCACTTTAAAACGTTCAGTTCACCCACCTAAACAAAGGTGTTGTACACCCACATCCATCAGTTATAAAAGAAAAGCTTCGATGCTTAAGATTACATCAATGTTCGATGTTCTTCGAATTCTAACCGTTGATCCTACGGGTTCATCAAACTTCGATGATCCGAGATACATCAAAACTAGATTTCAGGAAAACTTTAGTGCTTCGCGTTACATCAAAACTTCGATGTAACGTGAATCCTGACCGTGGATACACATCAGTCCGGCAAAGATCGAGATCCGGCAGTGAACGAGATGCCGGCGGCAATAGCCGGCGGCCAAGCCGAGCGGCAATCGGCGATCTTTTGGAGATTATTCGGCGAGCTGTTGCCGATTCAGACGATGTTTTGGAGATTCGAACGATTAATAGGCGATTCGAACAATGTTTTGACGATTCGAACGATGTTTTGGCGATTCGAACGATTATTTGGAGATTAATTCGTTTATCCATCGGATGATTCAGCCCCATCTCCCTTGCATTGCTGATATGTACACCCCACGTGAGCTTGGCCTGAAAATTTGTTTCGTTGATATCTTCTTCACCCCACTACCGAATTGGATGATTTTTGGCTCGTTGCGATTAAACTTAAGTATCCTACAACATGAAGGTGAAATTCTACAATCGGAGAATAATATTTTTTGGTTGGAATGACGACATCAACATATTCGAAGCAAGGCGCTAACCAACCAATTCTTCGATAACTTCTTCTTCGTTTACCCGAAAAGAGCGATTCTCGGCCTGGTGAGACCGTATGTCAATTCCCAACATCGTGGAGGCAAAATTTCAATTTTCGGAGAAAATTAAAGTTTTAGAAACCTAAATGACAGCACCAGAAACGGTCACATTCACCACCAAAAATACTGCAGTCCAGTTGATCGAACTGCTGCAGTCCGTTTCTACATAAATATTACGACCATTTGATCAACTGTTGTAGTCAGTTTCATAACAACGTCTGCTGGCATGTTGATCAAGCGCCACGAGTCCCTTTAATTCCCGAGTCCGATTGATCGAACTGTTGTAGTCCGAATTTACCCAACATTGTTTCAATACAGTTTTCCTCACCACCGCTTCAGTCCAGTTTTATGCATAACTGTTACAATACAGATAATCAAAGCTGCTGGAATACGGTTCCATGGTAACTGTCTTCAATCCAGTTTAAGACTCAACTGGAGCATTCTAGCCCCGCATACAAATCTAATTTCTAACTCAAGCCGAGACAGTAAGGCAACTATACTAATCATCGTCGCTGGAAAACACCGACATAGCCAGTGGGCATCCTAATCACTCCGTAAATGAAGTCGCAGTAACATTTTCAATATGGTAAGTATACAATTTACATTTTTTTCTTTTCTTTTCATATATATTCATGCATACTTTTGTCAAATAAGACACCTTTAATGTGGCAAGCATTCTCTCAACGAGGGGATGCACACATTTCAATTCTGCGCAAATCTGGAATAGTGGGAATGGCCCCCCACACGAATTCTGGGTAGCAGACATCTTCAAAATTCCATGCGCGAGAAAAATGCAGCAAGGCAGTGCACCCTTGTGCGATCATTGATCATCATGACAATCACTATCTACTGGGGGCGAGTTGCATATCACTTCGACGTGACTGACTATCACTTGGGGGCGAGATATGTGACACCTCATGGTATGAAATGACTCCTTTGGGGCGGGCTGCGTAAACACTCTATACGATTAGGGGAAAGTTACATAGCGCCTAAATGCAATACGGAGTTCATCTCCCAAAAATCGGAACTTCATGTAACCCGAACTTCTTAATCCTCCAACGAATTGCAAGATTAAGAGGGGGCGAGCATACACCATAATATTTTTACGCTTAATATTTTTACGCAATTATTACAATCAGTAATGCCGTAGTTATATTGATTTAATTATTGTACTCCAGTTCAAAAGCAACTGATGCACCGGTTGGACGCAACCAATGCAGTCCAGTTGCTTGCGAATTCTGTACTCAGTTGGACGCAACTGATGCAGTCTGGTGACACTCAGTTGGACGCAACTGGTGCCGTCTAGTTTTATTAATATCTTTTTACACCTATGTTTATCGAACTTTTTAAGTCCAGTCCTCGTTCTTGCTTTGCGATCCAGCTAATTGTTCTTGCTTTGCAATCTAGCTAATCGTTCTTTCGTTGCAGTCCAGCTAATCACAACTAATACATTCTAGCTATGCTCTCATTTCCTGCAGTCCAGCTGAATGCAGCTGCTGTAGAATAACTTTGTTCGTCGCTGCTGCATTCCAGCTGATCGCAGCTGATGCAGTCCAACCATGCTCGCAGTTCTGCAGATCCAGTGAACATGTTCTTCTGCAGAGGAACCTTGTTCGATCTTGCTTGCATTCCGGTGAACGTAGATGATGCAGTCCACCTTGCTCGCAGTTCCGTTGAGTCCATCTGAACACAGCTGCTGCGGCGGAATTTTGTTCGTTGCTGCTGCATTCCAGCTGAACGCAGCTGCTGCGGTGGAACTTTGTTCGTTGCTGCTGCATTCCAGCTGATCGCAGCTGATGCAGTTCATCCTTGCTCGCAGTTCCTGCAGTCCAGCTGAACGCAGCTGTTGTGGTGGAACTTTGTTCGTTGCTGCTGCATTCCAGCTGATCGCAGCTGATGTAGTCCAGCCTTGCTCGCAGTTCCGGAAGTCCAGCTGAACGCAGCTGCTGCGGCGGAATTTTGTTCGTTGCTGCTGCATTCCAGCTGACCGCAGCTGATGCTCATTGATTCCGATATCCAGCTGATCACGGCTGCTGTAGACCAGCTTCACTCAATACTGTTATCGTTCACTCGCAATACCACTCCACTGAAGCATCACGTTTCTGTTACAGAATAGCTCAGCCATCAGTCTTTATTTTGCATACAACAGTGGTTCATGCTTAACTATTTCCTGTCAATTCCCCAGCCGCAATAGCCTCACTTGGGGGCGTCTTGATTATGATTTTCGCAAACAACAAGGGAAGTTCGCCAATCGCCTCGACATCAATAATCCACACTTGGGGGTGAGTTCTACCATTGACTAAGGAAAACATATTTTTTCTTAACCCCCAACAAGTTGGAGGTTAAGAGGGGGCGATGTTTGTACCATAAGTAAAAATACCACTTAATGGGCCAAATTGATACTTGAATCATCCTTTGGGTCCTCATCCAAGCCCTCTGACCAATCAACCAAGGCAGCCCACCAGTCTACACAGACCAGTCAATGGTCAAAGTCGGTCAACATCCGGTCAAGGTCAATGGTCAGAGTCAACGACCATTCAATGGTCAAAGTCAACCATCGGTCAACTATCGAAGTCAGTCACACCCCTAGCCTATTTTCGGTCTTATAGCCAGCAACGCTGCTAACTAATTCCCATCCAAAAACTCTTAGACCGCTTAACCGGTTTCAGTCATATCGCCGAGCAAGCCAATCATACTTCCGACCAACCCATCCAAATCGACTAACCAATTATCTTTGACATACTTTCTACCTATGCATCCAAACCAGTCTGCCAACCAGCATCCTACCACACTGCCAGTCAAGCCAGTCTGCATCCATGCCTGCCAGATGACCTAGTCTTCCAACCTGCCATTCAATCCAGCCCGCCAGCCATAACAACAAAACAGTTTCATGCGAATTTATCAAGGGCCATAAAGGAGGCATTTACATACAGATTTATGATAGAGGCATAAAGGAGGCAATTACATACAGATTTATGATAGAGGCATAAAGGAGGCAGTTTCATGCAGACTTTATGAGGGAGGCATAAATGGGCAGTTTAATGCCATTTAAGTTGATATTGAAAATTAGATGTAAAACGGTATAAATAGGGAGAGCAGAAATCATTTGGGGGAGCCAAGAGGAGAAAAACTTTGTAATACAAAAATCAGTAAACATTTCTCCCCAAGGGGATTCATTTGTGGACGTAGGCAATCCATGCCGAACCACGTTAAAACTTGTGTCTCATTTTTTGTTCATCGATTCGCCCCCAAACCCTAAAAACACACCAAAACTATCCATACATCGTGTTTCGTGCCCAAAAGTAATTTTGGGTACAAACAATGAGCTTTCACAAAACCGAAGTAAACCTCGCTTTAGAAAATAGAGTTCGTTCGAGGAACAAAAGGTTTTTTTTTTATGCACATAAACTTATGTCCAGTGATAAAACTTTATGTATGAGCTTTCATGAGAATTAGTATTTTATCACAAGAGGTGTGAGTTTTCACGAAACTAGCATAAACCTTCGTTTTTAAGAGAAAATGCTAAGACGAAGGAAAATAGATTTTTTTTTTATATGTGTGACCATGACATATAATGTGGGATATGATAACATGTTTAATCCATATGGATTTGTTCTTATTAAATAAATTCTTGGAAATTTACGTGAATAAGTTACACTAATTATTGTTTTTTGGTAAAATCAAGACGCGGGTCTTGGGTAACCTCCGAAATTAGACAATTTATTTATGATGAAATAATGTCTTGTTATAAACTTCAAAGTTCAGTTGCATGCATGTTCATATTATGAAAATCATTTTTATGAACTAATGAAGTTTCATTCGTTACTGCAGGTTTCAAGAAACGAACTAATTTCGTGTGGTAATTATTACGGGCGCAATCACTGTTGTTTAGTGAAATTGAAAGTGGTAAGAGTTAAGAATTACCATTTTGAATGATGGAATTCCCATTTGCATGAACCCACCATCTCGCCAAATTTTCATTCAGACGACTGAACATAATCATTGTTGTGGATTTTCTGGTGCTTTGCAAGGATGTCTGATTCCCCAGCTCATGATGCTTCCAGAGATGAAATGTGTGTAGATGATGACACCTCTAGAGAAGAAACATGTATGGATGAGACTTCTGTTGGCGAAGAGGAGGAAACACCTAGAGTCAAGAATGTTCCAGACATAAATGATGCATTCTTCGAGGTTCAGGAGACTGAAAATCGTCTTAAGTCCCCAGTGTATCGTATTTTGATTAATCCCCGAACAATTACTCAGAAGAAACTGGTGACTCCCCGAGCTTCTATCCGGTTTTGTCTTGAACGAGGTCTCTTCCAAGCTTCAATGATCGAATTCAAGCTCTCTCAACGACCTTTAGAGAAATTTTCTGGATGGTCCAGGCACATGTTGGGATTTCCTCGTGTTAGAGATATGTTGGATATGGCGCAAGTTACCAAGGCCATTCAGACAGCTGGAGACTTATATATCTTTCATGACATACGAGGTATTGTAGCTCTTCTTGCTCGCTGGTGCATATCAACTCACACGTTCATATGCAGTTGGGGAGAGTTTACCATCACCTTGGAGGACGTAGTTGCTTTATTGCATCTTCCAATTACAGGTAACTTTCCTGAAGAACTTTGGACGGCAGAGGAGAAAGTAGTTTCCAAAACCTTAACATCTAAGATGGAGAGAATCAATAAGGTTTTTGGTAAAGGCTGTTATGCTCATTGGCTAACACACTGGTGGCCACGAGACGTCCCTCTTAGTCAACCCGACGGTATGTTGTCTATCGCCGTTTTCTTGTGCTTATGGCTGTCCAGAGATGTGTTTGAAGATGTTGGGACCTTGTTGAAGCCGTTTGTAATCCCTTTTGCTATTAAGATAGCTCAAGGTGAACAACTCCCGTTAGGTAGCTTATTCCTGGGCTCCTTGTATTCTAACCTGGATTCTTTGGTTATAGACTCCAGCATTTCGAACGGCTTTATGAAGATTGAATGCTACGCCAATACGATGTTTCTCCAAGCTTTGATGTTGGAATGTTTCGAAAATTATGCTCCCATTCCCTGTAGTATCTTGCAAGGTCGAAATTTTGCTGATGCTCGACGTATTTTCCATGAGAAGGATAATACTAGGATCATGCGCTGGTCTACAAAGCAAACTCAGTCGAAGACGCGCCTTATTGATGTGTTAGATAACGAGTTTGAGTTTAATTTCCATCCTTGGGTGGTGATTCCTCCTTACATTTCTCAATTGACAACTTTCAATACTGGAGAAAGTAAGTATTTGAAATCTGGTGCTGACTTGAGCGATGGCGAAAGATCTTTCATGCTGAGTTGCGCTCCCGGTCATCTATTATCAGCTACATATGGAAACTTTTCGGTGGAGGAGTATAACATTGATAGAATTGCTCGTCAGATGAGTATGGACCAATGCGTTCCAACTTTCCGGAGGAGAAAACCATCGGTGGAACAGTAATGCGTGTCGTATGCGTCAAAAATAATTCACTTCCTCACTTTACTAATTATGAATATAGTATTCGATAAGAAAGAGTTCGTATCCACAGAGAGGCGATTGTTGTTATGCAATTTTCAGATTCTTATGTAACCAAATAACCCAAGGTGTGTTTTTGTTTTTATCAAAGTAATAATACTAAATAAAGCAAAGTAAATAGTTGGAATAATCAATAAGGAGAAGATATTGGTTAAGGGATAGTATCATTCATAAACATGTATTTTTCATCTATGATTAGAATTGGTATTTAATCTCTCAATTATCAAAAGTCCTAGGATATCTTGATCGCAAGAGTATCCCGTTTATTTCCTGATTTTATCACAAACAACATTAAAAGATGCTATTGTGAAATCTTCTTAAAAAGCAACCTAAAGTGTAAAATCACAATTAGATTTAACTCCCTAAGAGCAATAAGTTCTATGAAATAAGACTAATCGATGCAAACAAACGTGTAAAAGCACTAATTCGTTTTAACAAAGGTTATGATTCATATGCGATTAAAAAGATGTATCACTACAAGTATTAACCACAAGATGCTACTAAAAATCGAGATAACAACTTTTACGTATTGAAAACCCTAATATAGCTTTAGAGATGAAAACAAATCCAATTGATTTCGGACTCAACCAAACTAGCATTCAAATCATATGATAATATAAACGATGAATCATAAACGATAAAATTGAGACAAAACTAATTCATAGAATCAAATAACATGCTTGAAGAAATCAACTTTTATCCCATAACCAATTAATGTATTTAGCTACTCATATTCATGGAGTTCATCATCATAATATTCAAAGAAATAAGATGAAACATAAAAGAAAGCAAACCCTAGAAGTTGTTCTCTGCAAAAGCTCCAAGAATAGAATAAAACGTTTTATCTTTGTTGTAGAAACTCTCTTTTTATAGCCCTTTGCTTTCCAAAAATAGGTCAAAGTCTTCAAAATCTTCAAGTCCACGTCCATCTACTAGTCCACCAAGCCCATGTGTGAAAAATATATACCTGGAATTTTCGGGTCCAAAACGGGTTGCCGGAGTGCTGACGTCATCGCCGGAATCCGGTCACCGTCGCTGGAATCCAGTCACCGGAAAAATTTCTCCGATCACTTTTTCCATCTGAAACTATCACCAATTAATTCTGCACTTCCAGTAGCTCAACTTTGCTTCTCTGCAATCCACACATTCACAAAAACCATTTTAGCCAATTCCTTGTTTCTTGCGAAAACGTACCCAAAAGCGTGACGCGTAACTCCTATGTCCGGCCGCCAACTCTTTCGTTCGACTCATACCCGCCTCATGATTCACTGAATCTTGACGATCCCCACTTTCGGTTCCAAAATTCGACTACCGGAGCTATGCTCACCGGCTCGCCATTTTCGCTCGCTTTTCGCACTGGAGCTGCAATTTTGTCACAGCCATTGCACCAGCTCTTCCATTGCTTCATTCCATTCCCTGAGTACAAACCAACTCAAACTCATGCCATTGATTCATCCAATCAACCCAAGAAGCTCACACAGCGCCACGGAACACAGCATAGCTCAAACCTTTGCTGCCATCCAATTCAGCAACAACTCAGGCTACCTGTAATTCTTCTCCTGAATTGCAGCTGCAGTAATTTAGCCATCACCTGCAAGTTCAATCCACTGGTCCATCAACTGCAATAGTCCCATCAACACCATTCCATATCCTTGAATATCAACACTACCACCAACTGCAATTCCTATCAGTTCACCATATGCTTTGCTCCTGAATACCTGTAACCCTTCACCTGATTGCACCAGCAAAGACCACCAGTTGTAGCATCTTTACCACATTGCTGCCCTGTTCCCAATCTATTCATTATCTTTAGTCCATCTCATCCAATGCCAATTCAATTTCATTACCAGCAACAACACCTGCAGCTCCACCTCAATATCATTAGTATCATTCCCACACAGCACATGGACTTTGACTTGAACCCAGCCTCCACCTTATCCAGCAAACCATCACTTGCAGTCACCCCATGGAAATAACACCACCAACTGCAACTCTATCTGTACCTCCATAACTCTATGACAGACCACCAACCACTTACATCTCAAGCCAGCCATCTTTCCCTGCAGCTCAGCTCCACCTGCAATTCCAACTGAACCAGCAGCTTACCATTTCAGTCAATACCTCTGGCCATAACACTCATCTTGCAATTATCACCAGCAACACCAATTCCTAATCTGCAATGCCACAGCAGTGACAATCCACAGCAACTGCTATTGCTTCAACTCCTACACAGCTTCAAAGCAGCAGCACCTCAACCATCAGTTGCAGCTCAACCCTCTCAGTCCTCCTTGCCTGGCTGCACAACAAAGCTGCACTGTATTTCAACACACCAGCATCACCCATTTCTGCGAATCAGTACCAACACCTCCTGACACAAAATTGCTCCAACTACAATCCATATCTTAATGGCAGCAACATCATGTCTGAGGCCTCCATTGCATCAACTTCAACTCCTGAAACCAACAACATCATACCACCTTAACCTGCTATAAGCTTTCTTCCCTTGTAAACTGAGTTCACAGCTTGTGAGCTTCACCCTGCACATCAACATACACAACATTACCACTTCCATCTCCTTGAGTTCACAACCTGCAGTAAGAACTTCTCCTTACTGCTCCAACTCACCCAGATCACCACAACCAGACTCAAACCACCACAACCAGACTCAAAACACCTCCATCTGCTTCCCTGACTTCCGCGGCAACAGATGGTGCAGCATCTGACTTTGAAATTGTGAAGACTAGTCATTCCGGCATTTTCTCAAACATTTTGTCTGTGTGAAACTAGTCACAGGGAGACAACCCCAGTTGGTGTTGTATGAGCTCTCTTCCACCCTGTAATTCGAATTCAATCAAACCCATAACTCCAATTCCATCAAGGATTCAAATCCATCAACCTACACCATAAACTGTCACAAATCAACCACAACATCAGTACTCTACTCAGCATAATTAAAAGCTCCGTGAACTTCTTCTATCGAATTCATCCATTCTCGATCTCAATTTCATCATCAGGTGCTCATCTTCACTCTCGATCTCACCATTAACAGCGCCTCTCTTCCTTTCACTATCTCCCTGAATTTCTCAACTTCCGCCATGCTTTCTTCAGACAATGAAGGTGGAATAAGAAATAAGAGAGAGTGATTTCTCTCATTCTTAGGTCGTGTAAGAAATGAAGGGGATAAAGCCACCCCATGTAAAATGGATAAGGGCCAACCATCTCAAATATGCTTTGTCGGTTTCGGAGAACCGATAGCCTAATTCTTTGCTTAACTCGATTGTTAGTTTAGGGAACTGACGGTTCATTCTTGACCTCATTGCGCAATTTGTCCCGCTCCAAGTATCTTTTGCCTGTGAATTATCTTTTCTGCGCTTTCCGCTCTAAATGAATGATTTCCTCTCCTTTTCTTCCGTATGACTCCAGAGCACCTAAGAAACTCAAATTCACACATAAGATACATAATTTACATGAAAACTCGCAAAGAAAGCATAAATACTAGATATAAAATTAGGTGTTTATCACACCTATCAAATTCCCCCACACTTAGACTTTGCTAGTCCTCGAGCAAATCAAACAAAAACAATTATAAAAAATACATACAACTCCGTCTCGTCGAGGCTACGGTCACTTTAAGCATAAATAACAAGCCTTTAAACCCCTAGGTGTCCCTAGTGGATGAGTTTTAGTCTCGTGAAGGTTTACAAGAGGTCTGCCTACAAAACCTATATTTCCAACTCCGTCTATTTGTGACAAATCAATGAACGAATCCAAAATGACTACAGGAGGAGGTGCCTTGAAAAAATTCAATTCATATATTAGTAAAGCTTTAATTAGATAGTCGAACAAGCCACAATACTCGGAAACTAACAAACCACAATCACAATGAAAAGATAAAGAAGATGGATATAGATGTAGATGTTGGCGAATGTTCACAAGTGTTTGATGTTTCCCATATCTGTCTGAAGGTCACTACTAAGATGAACCTATTCCTATTGGATTGAGCTACTTGGTTTGAATTCTACATCAACTCATTGACATATACAAGGGAACCATGAGTGACTTTATTCAACCAAAATAATACTTTTTTTTTCTCTTTTTTTTCATTTTTTTTTTCACTTTTTTTTAGACAACATGATTGGATCAAACTGGATCCAAGCGCATGATTATTGTCAGCAAGTACATGATAGTTGACTTGGATCCTGCATTCCACGCTTGTTTAGGCGACGGAGACAGGGACTACGTTTCACACATACTGCTATTCCCAAGTGTCATTTTATTCCGTTTTGGTCTAATTGGTCGGTCTCTTTTTTTTTTCTTTTCATATATTTTTCATTTTTTTTTCTTTTATTTTTTCTAGTAACTCAATCACTCTATTTCATCCTAGCAGTAATAACACGTCGATGTTTAGTGACCCACCAAAGCACTTAGAGAACAATAGATAAATATGGAAAAAGGAAAAATAGAATGCGATATGGTGATATTCCGAGATATGGTAACAACTATCATGGTATTTATGATTATGAGCTATGTTCGTCCCGTTTAGTTAATTGGTTCCTCAACTCCTGCATTCAAAATGGTTCCATCCACTAATGGTGTCATCCTAAAGGCACAAGTTTCTAGTTTTCGGAGTTCAAAAAGCACAAATTTTTTCTTGGTTTTTCTATTTTTCTGATTTTTTTTTTTAAAACACACTAAAACTAACTATACAAACATATAAATGCTCCCCCACACTTAAACTTTACATTGTCCTCAATGTAAAATTGAATCATCCAAAGAAAGTTCAAGGTGGGAAATTCCGCAAATGATATGCAAAAACAAAGAAAATAAAGATAAATGCAAATGCATAAAAATAAAAAGATAAGGGTAAAGATACAAAACCGGTGGGTTGCCTCCCACTTAGCGCTTGGTTTAAAGTCGTCAGCCCGACGTTCTCCTTGTTCACTAAGACTCCTCCAGAGGGAGTGCATCCACAAAGTTAACACCTTCCACAACTTCGGAAGTAAAGTTCTCATAATATGGTTTCAGCCGGTGTCCATTCACTTTAAACTCCTTTCCTGTATCTATGCTACGAATCTATACTGCACCATGAGAAAACACATTAGTAACAATAAAAAGTCCGATCCAACGTGACCTTAATTTACCCGGAAATAATTGCAAGCGAGAATTAAACAAAATCACTTTCTTCCCAACACAAAATTGTTTTCTAGAAATCATAGAATCATGAAATGCCTTAGTTTTCTCCTTGTAAATGCGTGAGCTTTCAAATGCATCATTGCGTAACTCCTCTAGCTCTTGGAGTTGTAACTTCCTTTGCTTTCCAGCCCCATCCATCTCCATATTGCATTGCTTAATCGCCCAAAATGCTTTATGTTCAATCTCAACGGGTAGGTGACAAGGTTTACCATACACAAGCCTAAAAGGAGACATCCCAATAGGTGTCTTGTATGCGGTTCTATACGCCCACAACGCATCATTAAGTCGCATGCTCCAATCTTTCCTTGTTGGATTCACCGTCTTCTCTAGAATGGATTTCACCTCTCGGTTCGACACCTCGGCTTGTCCATTTGTTTGGGGATGATAAGGTGTTGCAATCTTATGCGACACATTGTACTTCTTCAACAATCCTTGTAAGAACTTGTTTTTGAAGTGAGAACCCCCATCGCTAATTATGGCTCTTGGAATTCCAAACCTTGCAAAAATGTTAGCTTGCACAAAATCTGAAACCACTTTAGAATCATTAGTTGGGGTGGCTTTAGCTTCCACCCATTTCGAGACATAATCAACAACAAGTAAGATATAAAAATTCCCATGAGAGTTTACAAAAGGACCCATAAAATCAATACCCCATACATCAAAAACTTCAATAAATTGAATGAAAGTTTGTGGCATTTGATTTCGAGCACCTAGATTGCCTGTCCTTTGGCACCTATCACAAGTTGTGCAAAATATATGTGCATCCTTAAATAGAGTTGGCCAATAAAAACCGCTTTCAAGTACCTTGTGAGCTGTTCTTTTACTCCTAAAATGTCCTCCGCAAGCATAGGAGTGACAAAAAGGCAAGATAGAGTTAAATTCAGAGTCGGGAACGCACCTTCTTATTACTTGGTCGCTGCCATGTTTCCATAAGTATGGATCATCCCATATATATTGATTTCCTAACCTTTTAAGTTTGTCCCTCTCAGCACGAGACAAGTTCTTTGGGATTTGTTTAGACACCAAGTAGTTCACAATATCCGCATACCATGGTTCCGCAAATGCAATTGAGAATAGTTGCTCATCTGGGAAACTTTCACGCAACGGGATAGCTTCCTTGTCTACAGCAAGACGGATCAAATGATCCGCAACGGTGTTCTCAATTCCTTTCTTGTCCTTGATTTCTATATCAAACTCTTGCAAGAGTAAAATCCACCGTATGAGCCTCGGTTTCGCCTCTTTCTTTGTAAGCAAGTACCTAAGTGCTGCATGATCTGAAAAGACAACAACTTTTGTACCAATTAGATAAGAGCGAAACTTTTCCAAAGCAAAAACAATAGCTAATAACTCTTTTTCAGTGGTAGTGTAGTTTTGTTGGGCTTCATTTAACGTTCTAGAAGCATAATAAATAGCATGAGGTATCTTCCCCACACGCTGCCCAACTACCGCACCAACCGCATAGTCACTTGCATCACACATGAGCTCAAAAGGCTTGCTCCAATCCGGTGGTTTAATGATAGGGGCTGAAATCAAAAGTTCTTTCAAACGATTGAATGCCGCCATACACTTCTCATCAAAGTTAAAAACCACATCTTTTTGCAATATGGTACAAAGTGGTGATGCTATCTTGGAAAAATCCTTGATGAATCTACGATAGAAACCTGCATGACCAAGAAAAGAGCGTATCTCCCTCACCGTAGTGGGAGGGGTTAGAGCACGAATAAGGTCTATCTTAGATTTATCAACTTCCAAGCCTTTAGAAGATACTATATGGCCTAAAACTATACCATGAGTTACCATAAAATGGCACTTCTCCCAATTAAGCACAAGATTTGTTTCAACACATCGTTCAAGGATTAGTGACAAATTGTTCAAACAAAGGTCAAATGAATCACCAAAGACACTAAAGTCGTCCATGAACACTTCGATTATGTTTTCAACATATTCTGAAAATATACTTACCATACACCTTTGAAAAGTAGGTGGAGCATTGCACAAGCCAAAAGGCATCCTTCGATAAGCAAAAGTACCAAAAGGACAAGTGAAAGTGGTTTTCTCTTGATCCTCCAGCGCTATCACAATCTGATTATAACCTGAATAGCCATCAAGAAAGCAATAATAAGAGTGTCCAGCTAAACGTTCAAGCATTTGATCAATAAAAGGTAATGGAAAGTGATCTTTTCTAGTAGTGGCATTCAATTTCCTATAATCAATACAAACCCTCCAACCGGTTTGCACACGAGTTGGGACAAGTTCATTCACATCATTCTCCACCACGGTCACACCTGATTTCTTTGGTACAACTTGTACCGGGCTCACCCACTTGCTATCGGATATGGGGTAGATAACACCCACTTCCAAAAGCTTGAGTATCTCCTTTTTCACAACTTCCATCATAGGGGGGTTCAAACGACGCTGCGCTTCCCTTGTAGGCTTTGCATCGTCCTCCAAACGAATCTTATGCATGCAAACGGCAGGGCTTATACCCTTGATATCGGCAATTGTCCATCCTATGGCCGTCTTGTGCTTCCTTAGCACCCTTAGAAGTTTTTGCCCCTGTAATTCACTAAGCTCATTAGAAAGAATCACATGTAACTCTTCATTGTCACCCAAGTACAAGTACTTTAAGTGACTAGGAAGAGGTTTCAATTCTAACTTTGGAGATTTAACAATAGAAGGTAAAAGTTTTTCATCACTGCATGGTAAAGAAATAAAAGAGATATTATGAGTTTCCGGGCATCCTTGTAGTGAGTTGAGATCACCAAGGGCTTCTTTAACCTCATTACCACACTCTACACCATTATCAATGGATGTAGTTAGAACGGTTTCCAAAGCATCTTCACTATTCAATTCAAACATTTGTTGTGCCAAAGTATCCATCACATCAACGGAGAAGCAAGAATGGACATCACTAGGATATCTCATCGTCTCGAAAATGTTGAAACATATTACTTCTCCATCAAACTACATAGTTAGCGTTCCCTTATCCACATTAATAATGGTCTTCGCCGTTTTCATGAAGGGACGCCCAAGTAGCAATGGAAGAGACGAGTCCGGTGAACCTTCATCCATCTCTAAGACACAAAAATATTCTGGAAATACTAGTTGATTAACCTTCACAAGAACATCCTCAACAATACCCATTGGGTAGACATTAGAGCGATCGGCTAATTGCAACACAATTTCATCCTTTTTGAGAGGACCTAAATCAAGTGACTTATACATAGATGCAGGCATAACATTAACGGATGCACCTAAGTCTAACATTGCTTTGTTAAATGTAGTTGTACCAATTGTGATGGGGATGTCAAAGCTGCCCGGGTCTTTGCATTTCAGTGGGAGTTTGTGTTGTAAGATTGCCGAAGCATTCTACCCCACACTAAGCACTTCATTACCTTTGAGCCTTTGCTTATTGGTACACAAGTCCTTCAACACTTTGGAATACTTTGGAACTTGCTTTATAGCATCAATGAGTGGTATGTTCACATGAATCTTCTTAAGAACGTCTAAAATCTCCTTTTCTAGCGCCTCCTTCTTAGAATTTGCAAATCTGCGAGGAAAAGGTAAAGGAGGAACATAAGTAGGAATAGGAGTTTTAGAGTTAGGAATAGGTACCTCAGAAGTTTGGGGAGAATCCTCATTCTTCTCCTCCAAAACAGGTTCCTTTGGTGTTTCCACCTTGCCCGAATCAGCAACTTCGGGTTGCACAAGTTGTGTACCACTTCTCAACGTAATCGCATTCAAACCCTCTTTTGGGTTAATAGGTTGAGAAGGGAGTTTCCCACTATTTTGTGCCTTCAATTGGTTCAACTCAGTAGCCATAGAACCCGTTTGTGTCTGCAATTCCATGATCGCACTCTTGGTTTCTTGTTGACTATCTTTAAACATAGAAGAAATGCCTTGCATCATTGTTTGAAGCTTTGCATCGATATCGGAACCTTGATTTTGCATTGATTGTTGTGTTTGCTGAAATTGTTGACGCGGATGGAATTGTTGTTGTTGAGGTTGAAATCCACCCGAATTGTTGAAAGTAGGTTGTTGAACCGCTCCTTGCTTGTTCACATAGCTAAAATTGGGGTGATCTCTCCATCCCGGATTGTAAGTATTGGAATAAGGATCATACCGTCTTGGCTGATTTGGAAAAACCGCATTAGCTTGCTCATTGACGTCTTCATACCCATGAAAATTTGGTATCACCGCGGCTGAAACTTGTTGTAGCATTGCTATGATGTTTCCCATTTGTTGACGAAGTTCCTCCACCTCGCTCACTTCATTGACTCGCCGAAGAAGCACGTATGAACCACGACTCAAGAATTGTTGAGAGTTTGCTGCCATGTTTTCAATCAACTCTCTAGCTTGTGCCACCGTCTTTCTCACTAGTGCACCACCACCCGCTGCGTCGATAAGATTCCTATCACTTGATTGGAGTCCTTCATAGAAGTATTGGATGATCATAGCGTCACTAAATTAGTGATGAGGACAGCTTGCCACCAATCTCTTGTATCGTTCCCAACATTCATACAACGATTCTCCCACATTTTGCTTCATCCCGCAAATATCCTTGCGAATTTGAGTAGCCTTAGACGCAGAAAAATATCTCTCTAAGAAGAGTTTCTTCAACCCATTCCAAGTTGTGACACTTCCGGAAGGCAAGTAGTATAACCAATCCTTAGCATTACCTTCCAATGAGAATCGAAAAACCTTCAACATAGCACCATCCGCCTCCATATTTGCTGGGAGCATAGCCATGACAATGGTGTGGAAATCCATAAGATGCTTGTTTGGATCTTCATTCACCAAACCATGGAACTTTGGTAATTCTCTAAGAAGTCCCGGCTTGATTTCAAAAGTGGAGTCGGTTTGAATGCAACCTTGCTGTATATCCAGCTTGTGAGAAGCTAAGTCTTTAAGTGAACGATTTGCAGGGTCACCCATTACTTCTTCTTCTTCTTCCTATTCTTCAAAAGGAATCTCGTGTTCTACTTCCTCTCCTTCTTGCCGAAGAGCTTCGTGTTCTACTTCCAAGTCGTGTTCTTCCTTTGTGCCTTGCCTTGGTTGGAGTATTGTTCCTTTTCGAGTAGCTATCCCGCACCTTGGATAATTCCAATCTTTAGAAGCCAGAGATTAGGTACCTGAAACAAGACAAGAAACGAAACACAAGTATGCAAGCAGAAAAATAATAAAAAGAAACTAAAAACTAGATAACAAGCCGAATGCCTCCCCGGCAACGGCGCCAAAATTTGATGCGTGTCGTATGCGTCAAAAATAATTCACTTCCTCACTTTACTAATTATGAATATAGTATTCGATAAGAAAGAGTTCGTATCCACAGAGAGGCGATTGTTGTTATGCAATTTTCAGATTCTTATGTAACCAAATAACCCAAGGTGTGTTTTTGTTTTTATCAAAGTAATAATACTAAATAAAGCAAAGTAAATAGTTGGAATAATCAATAAGGAGAAGATATTGGTTAAGGGATAGTATCATTCATAAACATGTATTTTTCATCTATGATTAGAATTGGTATTTAATCTCTCAATTATCAAAAGTCCTAGGATATCTTGATCGCAAGAGTATCCCGTTTATTTCCTGATTTTATCACAAACAACATTAAAAGATGCTATTGTGAAATCTTCTTAAAAAGCAACCTAAAGTGTAAAATCACAATTAGATTTAACTCCCTAAGAGCAATAAGTTCTATGAAATAAGACTAATCGATGCAAACAAACGTGTAAAAGCACTAATTCGTTTTAACAAAGGTTATGATTCATATGCGATTAAAAAGATGTATCACTACAAGTATTAACCACAAGATGCTACTAAAAATCAGAGATAACAACTTTTACGTATTGAAAACCCTAATATAGCTTTAGAGATGAAAACAAATCCAATTGATTCCGGACTCAACCAAACTAGCATTCAAATCATATGATAATATAAACGATGAATCATAAACGATAAAATTGAGACAAAACTAATTCATAGAATCAAATAACATGCTTGAAGAAATCAACTTTTATCCCATAACCAATTAATGTATTTAGCTACTCATATTCATGGAGTTCATCATCATAATATTCAAAGAAATAAGATGAAACATAAAAGAAAGCAAACCCTAGAAGTTGTTCTCTGCAAAAGCTCCAAGAATAGAATAAAACGTTTTATCTTTGTTGTAGAAACTCTCTTTTTATAGCCCTTTGCTTTCCAAAAATAGGTCAAAGTCTTCAAAATCTTCAAGTCCACGTCCATCTACTAGTCCACCAAGCCCATGTGTGAAAAATATATCTCTGGAATTTTCGGGTCCAAAAAGGGTCGTCGGAGTGATGACGTCATCGCCGGAATCCGGTCACCGTCGCCGGAAAACTTTCTCCGATCACTTTTTCCATATGAAACTATCACCAATTAATTCTGCACTTCCAGTATCTCAACTTTGCTTCTCTGCAATCCACACATTCACAAAAACCATTTTAGCCAATTCCTTGTTTCTTGCGAAAACGTACCCAAAAGCGCGACGCGTAACTCCTATGTCCGGCCGCCAACTCTTTCGTTCGACTCATACCCGCCTCATGATTCACTGAATCTTGACGATCCCCACTTTCGGTTCCAAAATCCGACTACCGGAGCTATGCTCACCGGCTCGCCATTTTCGCTCGCTTTTCGCACTGCAGCTGCAATTTTGTCACAGCCATTGCACCAGCTCTTCCATTGCTTCATTCCATTCCCTGAGTACAAACCAACTCAAACTCATGCCATTGATTCATCCAATCAACCCAAGAAGCTCACACAGCGCCACGGAACACAGCATAGCTCAAACCTTTGCTGCCATCCAATTCAGCAACAACTCAGGCTACCTGTAATTCTTCTCCTGAATTGCAGCTGCAGTAATTTAGCCATCACCTGCAAGTTCAATCCATTGGTCCATCAACTGCAATAGTCCCAGCAACACCATTCCATATCCTTGAATATCAACACTACCACCAACTGCAATTCCTATCAGTTCACCATATGCTTTGCTCCTGAATACCTGTAACCCTTCACCTGATTGCACCAGCAAAGACCACCAGTTGTAGCAGCTTTACCACATTGCTGCCCTGTTCCCAATCTATTCATTATCTTTAGTCCATCTCATCCAATGCCAATTCAATTTCATTACCAGCAACAACACCTGCAGCTCCACCTCAATATCATTAGTATCATTCCCACAGAAGCACATGGACTCTGACTTGAACCCATCCTCCACCTTATCCAGCAAACCATCACTTGCAGTCACCCCATGGAAATAACACCACCAACTGCAACTCTATCTGTACCTCCATAACTCTATGACAGACCACCAACCACTTACATCTCAAGCCAGCCATCTTTCCCTGCAGCTCAGCTCCACCTGCAATTCCAACTGAACCAGCAGCTTACCATTTCAGTCAATACCTCAGGACATAACACTCATCTTGCAATTATCACCAGCAACACCAATTCCTGATCTGCAATTCCACAGCAGTGACAATCCACAGCAACTGCTATTGCTTCAACTCCTACACATCTTCAAAGCAGCAGCACCTCAACCATCAGTTGCAGCTCAACCCTCTCAGTCCTCCTTGCCTGGATGCACAACAAAGCTGCACTGTATTTCAACACACCAGCATCACCCATTTCTGCGAATCAGTAACAACACCTCCTGACACAAAATTGCTCCAACTACAATCCATCTCTTAATGGCAGCAACATCATGTCTGAGGCCTCCATTGCATCAACTTCAACTCCTGAAACCAACAGAATCATACCACCTTAACCTGCTATAAGCTTTCTTCCCTTGTAAACTGAGTTCACATCTTGTGAGCTTCACCCTGCACATCAACATACACAACATTACCACTTCCATCTCCTTGAGTTCACAACCTGCAGTAAGAACTTCTCCTTACTGCTCCAACTCACCCAGATCACCACAACCAGACTCAAACCACCACAACCAGACTCAAAACACCTCCATCTGCTTCCCTGACTTCCGCGGCAACAGATGGTGCAGTATCTGAATTTGAAATTGTGAAGACTAGTCATTCCGGCATTTTCTCAAACATTTTGTCTGTGTGAAACTAGTCACAGGGAGACAAACCCAGTTGGTGTTGTATGAGCTCTCTTCCACCCTGTAATTCGAATTCAATCAAACCCATAACTCCAATTCCATCAAGGATTCAAATCCATCAACCTACACCATAAACTGTCACAAATCAACCACAACATCAGTACTCTACTCAGCATAATTAAAAGCTCTGTGAACTTCTTCTATCGAATTCATCCATTCTCGATCTCAATTTCATCATCAGGTGCTCATCTTCACTCTCGATCTCACCATTAACAACGCCTCTCTTCCTTTCACTATCTCCCTGAATTTCTCAACTTCCGCCATGCTTTCTTCAGACAATGAAGGTGGAATAAGAAATAAGAGAGAGTGATTTCTCTCATTCTTAGGTCGTGTAAGAAATGAAGGGGATAAAGCCACCCCATGTAAAATGGATAAGGTCCAACCATCTCAAATATGCTTTGTCGGTTTCGGAGAACCGACAACCTAATTCTTTGCTTAACTCGATTGTTAGTTTAAGGAACTGACGGTTCATTCTTGACCTCATTGCGCAATTTGTCCCGCTCCAAGTATCTTTTGCCTGTGAATTATCTTTTCTGCGCTTTCCGCTCTAAATGAATGATTTCCTCTCCTTTTATTCCGTATGACTCCAGAGCACCTAAGAAACTCAAATTCACACATAAGATACATAATTTACATGAAAACTCGCAAAGAAAGCATAAATACTAGATATAAAATTAGGTGTTTATCACACCTATCAAGCGGCTTAAGACTCGTTTAGATCATACACATGATGTAGAAAGCTCTTATTGGTTCCCTTGTGTTGATCGAACCACATATGTGACTCCGGGTTACGTAGAATTCCGGGACCAGCAGCTTGAGCATCTAAATAATTATGTGACGGCGGTCCAACCTTTAGTGAAGGAACCTCCTTCTTCTGAGACGAGCGCTTCTCATCCAAGATTGAGAAGTATTTCTGGTGGTGAGAAACGAAAGACATCTCCAGGGAGTTTACCGGTATGTATTTTGCGTATTCTTCATATAACTTGCATAATTGCCTTTAATCATCACATCAATGTCTTCTTGCAGGATGGTCGCGCCGTGAGATCCCAAATTGAAGTGAACTTCTCAGAAGCAGAGGCGATTATTCACGGTGGAGAAGGTAGGAGCAAGAATTGCAAGTTGATTCCAAACACCATAAAGTCCCCGGTTGCCTTTCTGGTAAGTTGTTGATACTTTTCCGCTGTGACTCCTTCTACCCGCTTTACCCGGACCAACATTTTTTATTTTTTATTTTTGTTGTTATTGATGTTCTTCATTTCGCCCATGGTCAAACAACCCAGGGACACAATACCGATGAAGAAGTTGATGTGAGTATCCTTCTTCAAATTAAACCACCATGATATGTCTCGGGATGATTTGATAGTGACTATTGTTGATGTATTCAGGAGGAATTTATCATGGATGAGGAGGATGTTGATGCATCGCCTTCCTCATTGAGTGATAAGGACGTGGAAAGCTCCCGAAATTCTGAACCGAATGAAAACATGGAGAGTTCTCAAACTTGCGGATCTAATGGAGTTGTCGATGATGATTCCATCTATGTCAGGCTCCTAAGTGGTTTGGAGTCTCCCCTAGTAAGTATTTCTCTTGTAGATTCTCTATAGAAGTATAAATTTGCTGATTCGTGCATGAATGAAAACCCATGTGACCATGCACATAATTTCGGGAAAATACGTCGTCAGGAAATTTTCAAGCTTTAGTTTTTAGTGAAAATACCGTAAATCCTTCGTCCGGAACCGGAATTTCAATGTATGCATATGCATTTTCAAGCCCGCGAAATTTCAAAGCTTTAACATGGAAGATTTTTAAATTTTGAGCACGTTCAGGGCCTGAAAAAGGCAAAATAGTAAACTTCTAGGAGACTTTCAGAACTTTTTCAGATTGCGCGTTGCTTAAAGTTTTAGACATATCTCCTTGATAGTTCATCCAATCATCATGAAATTTTGATATGTTGTAGAAAACTTCTATACGAAGAGAATGGTATATAACTAAACCCTTTATTCTTCACCAATTGCTCCCAGTTAATCACGTCATATAGGGAGTTGTAAAATCTTCTCATGAGAAGTTGTTGTAAAACGTGATTTTATGACTTTCATATTATTTGTTGACATCCAGCATGTTTAATAAGAGATTTTGATGATGCTTGACCATTTGTATGCTGTAGTTCATGACTTCCTTTGGCTTCATATTTGGATGATCCTAATCTCATGTAATCTTCGTATTAGGTGCAAAATACCGAAGTTGAGAATGAAGGAACCCAGAATGATGAGATGAGAGACCCTAAGGCTATTGATAAGGAGGTAACCACATCCTCTCTTCAAGGCCATAAAAGTGTTGTTGATGAAATCGTGGAAACCCGGACTGTTGCTGCTTCAGTAATAGAAGAACCCAGGACACCAGCAGAAAACACCGAAGAAATTGTTGCTTTGATTGCAGAGGCCGCTCCAGTAATTGAGAACCGTATAGTTGTACATGAATATCCAAGTGCAGGAGTTGCTTTTGATCCTCCATTCGATGCCTCACTCCCATACCATGAGTTAGTTGGTGGATTCAGCGTTCCCATTGGTTATGTGGGTTTGTATAAGAAAATGTGGGAGAAGTTTGGCCATGTAATTGTCGACAAGAATCCTGGGCGTGCTTACGCTTTAAAAATGCAGGTAGGTGTTCTCTTGCATGTTGTAAGCGATATATGCACTAGAGCCAGAAATGTCGTAACTCCAGATGTACTCTTTGATTGGGAGTTCAACTTGGAGAATTCTGAGAGACTTGGCTTCAATGTGAAATGGCTTCGTAAGAAAATGAATGCTATTAAGGATTCATGTGAAAATAACATACCCTTTCCCAATGATGCTGTGATGGAGAAGGAAGACAAGATTTCCAAACTGACTGAAGAGCTGAACAAGGAGAAGGCGGCTTTACAGGTCTTGAAGAATGCAGAGGCGCAAAAATCTTTCTTTGCTTATTTTATTTGATTCATTTCCATAATTTCTTGAACTTATGAATTTCTGAGAGATGTGAGGTTTTATTTGGGTTTTGATATCATGGTTTTGGATTAATAGATGGTTGAGGATTTTCTTTTGAATTTGATAGAGATTTTCTTTTAAGGAATACGAATTGAATTTTGATAAATTTCTGAATTCAAATACTGATTGCAAGTATTGCAAACGTTTTGGAGGAATTGAAATACAATGAAAGAAAATCCTAAAATGCCAAATCCAGACATTATGAATGCTAAGACGCCCAATACCTCAAATGCCCAATAGTCTTAGATAAATTCCTTAAGCCAACTCTCGTGAATTATTGGTAAGGTTCGTCCATACATGTTGATCAGTTTGTAGTATCCTCCAGTGATAGACTTAGCGATCATGAATGGTCCTTCCCAATTAGAGCTCCTTGCGGAATGGAGATCCCGTTTAGTTGCTTTGAGAACTAAATCCCCTTCCTTGAATTTGTTCGGATTTGCAGTTCGCGCCTTGAATATTTTGCGTTGATTCCATGGTTGTGGCGCATATGGACATTCGTGCAGAGAATAGTATCCAGCATACTGTCTGTCATGCTTAGCCAGGTCTTCAATAATAAACCTTTTGACGGGATTATCAGCATGGAGATGCCATGAACCCAACCACTGGGTACAATATTTCTGAGGTGAAATTACCCATTCGTAACTCCTAATCATTGCTGAATTGTTCATGGGGAGGATTCCCTGGATCAATGTAACATATTTGAACATTGGTAATATTGGAGCGTGAGGAGGGATAAGACTTGCCTGAGCTCGAAACCTTCTGACGAATGTGTGTGGACTTTCTTCAGGTTCTTGCGTGAGTCCTACTAGAGTTTTGATTTCCTCCAGACTCTCAAACGGTGAAGCATCTTCCGCTTCTTCTTCCGACTCAGGGTCTTAGTCGGTGGTAGATCGTGCTAGAGGCAGAGTTATCCTTCCAATATGGATCCAAGTCCTTCCAAGGATCATGTCGTATCCAGGGTATTCTCGGATTATGTAGAACTTGGTCTCAGTGCAGACCAAACCCTCTGTAACCTTGAGAGTGATGAATCCATATGTGTCTCTGAAAATCCCTTCATGGTCCCTAATTGCTATGGGAGCGTGAGTAGCTTCTTGTCGAGTAATGCCAGTAGCCCTGAGAGTTTTCAAAGGGATGATGTTGACAGCAGTTCCAACATCAACAAATGCCCTTTTGAATTCATTTCCTTTAATGTGCACTGTGGTGAGCAGTCCCCAGTCATACATTTCTTTGTCAGTGGCTGAAGGTTCAGAAGGTACATCTGGAATCAGCAGGCGTTTCCTGGAAATTATGTGATTTAAATCCATGAACATGTCCCCTCTTTGCACTTTTGACAGATAGAGAAACTCGCAGACATGCTCCATCAATGACTGCACTACTTCTTTGACCGGTGCTTCGGAAATAGAGAAAGTTCGGACAGGGAGGGGGTCTCTATGCACCCCTTCGGATCCAAGACTAAGTTTTCCTGACTCAACCTTCTCCCT
This sequence comes from Papaver bracteatum, assembly GCA_023529315.1. NCBI lineage: Eukaryota > Viridiplantae > Streptophyta > Magnoliopsida > Ranunculales > Papaveraceae > Papaver > Papaver bracteatum. The sequence continues at coordinate 324,359 of JAJJWX010001839.1, forward strand.
GAATATGCATTTCAAAACTTTACAGTTGCTTGTCGGATGATTCACGAATCGGTGGAATCGGCAATAACGAGGATTTTCCATGTCTTCCTCAGTTGGGTCCCTCCTGACATATAATAATTTGATTGCACCATCTTGGATCCAGGAAACTAGTAGTTAGAGCACTTCTCCAATGGGCAGAGGAAAGTCAGGTGTATCGTCGTCAAGATCTTTTGTGCGTTGTCTAGAAGTCTGTGCTCACGCCTCTGATTTGTCCTTCTTTTGTGTCTTCAAAGGAGCGGCAGCATGCTTGTCGTGGATTCGGCTTTGCGCTTGCTTCCTTCTGAAACATCGTTTGTAGAGGGCTTTAGGTTGTACTGTTTGTTTATGAGACGTCTTCCACCTCGAGTGTCTTGTGCCTCTTCAGTTTTCATGGGTTTTGCTCTTTCCAATAGAGCAGGTGCGGTGGTTGCTGATCTCTTGGCCGCTTCATGAAGTTCTGAGAAAGTCTGGAATCGGAGATTCTCCAGCAGAGCTCTGTATATTGGGAGCATGCTGTTGATGCACAAATCTACTAGCTGTTGTTCCGTGACATTTGGGTCATGACAATCCAGGGCTTGGACTCGGAATCTTTTCACGTAGTCATTGGGATTTTCATTGACCCTCTGAGACATCCTTCCAAGGTCAGATAGAGTAACTTGTTCTGTCACGAAGAAGTATTTCCTGTAGAAAGCGCTGATCATTTCTCCCCAGTTGTTGATAGTCCCTGGTGCAATGTTGTTATACCAGGTGTATGCTCTGCCTTTCAATGATTTTGAAAACTCCTTGAGCCGAACAACATGGTTATGTTCATGTTCTCCCAAAGCTTCGAGGAAACGGGAAACATGTTCTCGAGCGTTTCCGGTTCCATCATACAGAGTAAAAGTTGGAGAAATATAACCTTTAGGAAGAGGGATCCTCTGTGTAGAGATGGGATAAGGAGGTTGGTGACGATGGACGTGTGATGTGTTTCCCTTTCCACGGTTCTCTAGAAGACGCTACAGGTCTTCACGAGTGATGAAGTTTGATGACTCCTTTGTTGACGAATCGCCTGCAGATTTGCCGGCTTCGTCATCATCCACTGTATGAATTGGAATTATTTCGGGATCAGTGGCATCTGAGGACTTCTCCTTTTCTTTTCCCTTTTCTTGAGCATTCTCTGACAGCTTATCTGTGAGAGTCTTCAAATGGTCCAATAATTTTTGTTGTGCTGCATCCATGTCTGTCTGATTCTTTGCAAGAGTCTCTTGTGTTTTGACGAGATCAGCCATGGTAAGTGGTGGATTTCCTATGATTTCTTCGGTATGTCGACCGAACAAAGGATGACCTTCCGTGTTGACGTGAGGAGGAGTAACGTCACCACCATCAGCGTTAGTGACCGAAATAATTTCCAGGACGTTCTCATTGTTGCTAGTGCTGGCGATATTTGCGTTAGGATTTGTAACTGATCCTGACCTAAGACCAACCATCTTGTGAAAACGAGAGATTGCAACCGAGAGATTAATCTCCCACTGTGGTCGCTAATCTGTAGATGGGGAAAAATGATTTGCTGGTTTTTACGGAATTGAAGAGCCGATCGTGTGGGGACTCCTTGAACCGAGCAAAATGTTGAACCTCACACAGATGCACTGCAAGAAGGGAGTTCTTTGAATTCGAGATATCAATCTGTAGTACTCCGGCCTAAACCAAGACAATGGACGTTTCAGAGTAAATTCGGTCACAAGAGAGGATGGGTTGATCTGTAGGAGGGAAGCTGAGAAATGCGTGAGATCAATGGTGATCTGAGATAGTAGGTGTGTTGTGAATTCAGCGTGAAAATGCTCTGAATGATTGAAATTTGTCTGATTGAGAGTGATTTCTGTGAGTTCGTGTAGACGAGATCGTCTGTATGAACTTTGATGAGAAATTGCTCGTTTAGGCGAAAGTTGCTTGAATCTTCGAATTATTCGAATCTTGTTCAAGGTTTTTCGATGTTCTTCGATGTTGTCCTTTCAATCAGGATTCAGAGACATTTTATAGTACCGGAATTGAAAACACCATGATCCCATGAAGTGTGACAGTTGATGGAATCAGAGAGTGGGAAAGTGGGAAATCATGTTAAACCAATTACTCATCGTGCGGAGACTTGGTTAATTTTCCATCCACTACTTCTGATGATTCCTCCAATTGATTACACGACTTGCTCACATTCTCATCGTGGGTGAACACACGTGCCGTAGACCGCCAAACCAAAACCCTAGTTAATATCCCCCATTGTGACACGATTGAAATCTCGTGATAGTGGAGTCAGTTGCTGACTTTTCGGGACGATGAGTCCATGTAGTGCTGAGTTGAACACGTTGTGGCAAATGTTCCGAAACTCATGAATTAAATGTATGTCTGCTGAGACGAGGTACCATAACCTAAAATGAGCAAACTGTGTTGCTGAACTGTCGAATATTGATAGTTGAACCAATATTCTTTGATTCGAGCAAATATTGCTAGCCTTAGTGAATATTGCCGGTTCGAGCAAATATTGCCAGTTTGGGCAAGCATTGCTCCTTTGATGAATTTATTGGTAGCAGGACCGAATAAAATAATAATTTAATTTAATGACTACTGAGTCGAGCAAAATAAATAAGAATGTTGATTACGTGATCAACATAAAATTATTAAAGTGTTTGAATCTGCTCAGAATCACGTTTTTGCAGACCTCTGGATTCAAAACCCTAATTTCACCGAAATGATGATTTATTGCAAATCAACACGGGACCGGCTACATGAGACCGGATACATGGGACCGGCTACATGGGATGACGGGTTCACCATGTAATGCCCAGATGCTCGAATGAGCAGAAAAATACCAAAGTCTCTTGAGGACCAGTTGGTGATATAATGATTAAATGATGGTTTAATCACTTACTGGAATAATGCTCGTGTGAGCGACAAATAATAAAACCTGGTATTATGAAAATGTGAAGGACCGACCAAGAGGCCATGAGACCGGCTCCTGGTGCGTGCGGGACCTAGTGGATGGTCGTTTGAGCAAACTTCCAATAGTTTGGAAAGAGTTTGAACCTAATATGAGCAGTTGAGCAAATTAGGTTAAAGTCAGTAAAACATGCGGGATCAGCTGTTTGCAAGCCTCAGGGTTACCCTTGGTCGGTCAAGGGGATGTGCCCGTGTCACCACAATGTTCGTGTTTCAGTCCTGAGAATTTTGATATTTTCTGGTGCACGTTTGAGCAACATTTGGAGAAAATATGCAAAATCCATGGTTTTGCTGAAACCGGGAACAACACATGAGATGAGGGAAAATAAATAAAACAAGGAATTACAAGGTGCGGGACCGGCCACGGCTAGGGCATGGCCGGTCGGCTGACACGCGGTCCCGCGTGCTTTTCCCAGTTTCATGTGATTTTATGTATTTTTATGATTTTAAGGGAATTTTACATGAAATCAAAGGGATTTATTGAAAACCAATATTTTGCTGAAATCAGGGAGTTTTCATGAAATCATGTAACAAAATACCAAATAATAACAAAACAAGAGGCACGCGGGACCGGCTAGGTTGAAACCCTAATTGACGTCCTTTAGTAGAATTGATGTAAAATTCTCATAAGGACTCGGATTTTGACGGTCCGCCACTCCATTGTGTACGAAAAAGAATTTCCTATCTCCCTACGCGGGAATATTTAGGTTTTAAGCTCGTTCGGGAGCTGAAAACAGCCCGAGAGTAAAATTCAGGAAGATTTCAAGGGATCAGTCCCATGGTATTTTTTTCTAATTTTATCATGTTTGGTAAAATCATGTGATAAAAATACATGAAATTAGGTAATTTTAGAAAATTCATGAAACCAAAGAACTTTCATAATTTGAGGAGAAATAAAATAATGAGGACACGAGGTGTGGGGGCATGGCCGGCCGGCGGTCCCATGTTACCTTTCCCTAATTTTATTATTTTGATAAAACCATGTGGTTTAGATAATTTCTTCGAAATAAAGAAAATTGCTCGAATGAGAGGATTTTCACGAGATCAGGAAAATAGCAAAAATATGATAAAATATAAAATTGGGCACGGGACTGGTCACGGCATGACTGGACGGCTGGTGAACCCAGTCCCCTGGTGCTTTTGCTAATATTTCACTATTATTTTCCTTCCTATTTTGCATAGGTTTCTCGTTCGTTCATGTTGGTCTATGCATTATTTGCTAATTACACTTGCACCATTTTCATCAGGGCTTATTCGATGCTCAGATGCATGTTTCGTCGGATATTTATCACTAACCCGTGGCATTCTGCTGGGAAGAACCACGAATTGAAGTGACGAAATATAACAAAGAATCGTAGAATATTACTGGATATTCAGACGATGTTTGTAGAATATTGCTGGATATTCAGACGATGGTTCGTAGAATATTCGGATATTAACGATCTCGATAATTAATTGATGGCTCTAGAAGGGCTTCATGTATAAGAGCAATAATCATTTGAGGGGTTGAGCAATATGAACTTGCTGGAGTGTCATATTCCTTTTTGCATAGTCGGGGAGAACCGGTCGCATCCCGAAGACGTTGTCGCCCAATCTTTCGATTCTATACAATATGAGATATGCCGTGGTCTCAGCTGGGAGACTGCATATCTGCATCTTCTTTGAGAGACTTTCTCCATCAAAGGGTTATGAGATGTGCCGTGGTCTCAGCTGGGAGACTGCACACCTACATCTTCTCTGAGAGACTTTCTCCATCAGAGGGTTATGAGATGTGTCGTGGTCTCAGCTGGGAAACTGCACATATGCATCTTCTTTGAGAGACTTTCTCCATCAAAGGGTTATGAGATGTGCCGTGGTCTCAGCTGGGAGACTGCACATCTGCATCTTCTCTGAGAGACTTTCTCTATAAGAGGTAGCATGAGATTTCATGCATAGAGACATGAGTCTCGATACTCATCCGATTGCCGGATCCAGAGTAATTACTGAAATTGCTCAGTATTCATGAGATGTGCCGTGGCCTCAGCTAAGAGACTACACATCTTCATGTACTCTGAGAGACAGCCTTCTCTATCAGAGATTTGTGGCATGAGCTTTCATGCTTTAATCGAGAGATACGAGCCTCGATATTCATTAGATTGCCGGTTCTGGAGTATAGTTTTACAACTCTACCCTTCGTCGAAAATCCACCATCTACACCAAGAAATTTCACCAAGTGTGCGTAACCACTGAATGCCCTATAGTCTAGATTAAGGTGGGTGGTAAGGTGGGTTAAGCCATCGTACACTGTGTATGGGCATAGTGTCTACCCATTGAATATTGGTAGGTGGGTTAAGCCATCGGGTCAATGTCGATAGAGTGGTGTTGTGTATGGGCATAGTGTCTAGCCAACATGGACGTTGGTTTGGAAGCATGGTGGAATGATTAGATCCTTAGTCCCACATCACCTAATCCAAGGTTAAATGGGGTGTTTAAAGGGCTCATGGGCACCCTCAACTCATAGACCGGTTATGGGATAAAGTAGAGTTCACAAATAATATTTGAATCAATGAATTAGTTTTGTCACAATATTTTATTGTTTGTGATTCATTTTTAATATTGTTGCATGATTTGATTGTTTGTTTGGTTGAGTCCGGAATCAATCCGATTTGCATTCATATCTAAAGCTAAATTAGGGTTTTCAATACGAAAAAGTTGTTTATCCCTGATTCTAAGTAGCATAATTGTGGGTAGTGCTTGTAGTGATATATCCTACTAGTCACATATGAATCATAACTTGGGTTAAATCGAATTAGTGCTTTTACACATTTTTATTGCCTTGATTAGTCTTATTCCATAGAACTTATTGCTTTTAGGGAGTTAAACTTAATTGTGCTTTTACACTTTAGGTTGCTTTCTAGGAAGAATTCACATATGCATCTTTTAACATGGTTTTGATGAAATCAGGGAGTTAGCGGGATATTCTTGCGATCAAGGTATCCTAGGACTTTTAGTAAATGAGAGATTAAAATTTCAATTCTAGTCATTGATGAAAATACATGTTTGTGAATGAAACTATCCAGTGACCAATATATTCTCCTTATTGATTATTTTAATACTTTATTGCTTTCAATTTATTTTTATTGCTTTGAAATATCAAAACCCCCCCATTGGTTACTAAGAAACTGAAATTTGCATAACAACAATAGCCTCTCTGTGGATACGAACTCTTTCTTATCGCATACTACATTTATTTTAGTTAAGTAAGAAAGTGAAATTATTTTTGCTCGGCTGACAACCGATCAAAAAGAACCTTTTGATAAAATGGATCTTATTTTGAAAAAATAGAAATTCTTTGATTGGTTCATTATTCCATCTGTGGGAATAGCTAAGGGGTTAGCAATCGCCTGGCATAACAATGTAGAATTAAAATTAGTTTCGGCATAGCTTAATATTTGTCATTTTAAAGGTTATTATGATGAAAAATATTTAGAATTAACCTGTATTTATGGTGCAGTCGAAGCTGAAGAAAAAAATAATTCAATGGTCTCACATTCAGAATTTTGCAAGTCAAATCCAAAAACCATGGGCCTTGATTGGGGATCTGAATATAATACTGGATCTAGCAGAAAAGAAGGGAGGCAATAATACAAGATCAAGCAGTAAAACATTTGTTGGACAGATTGTAGACTCTCTGGGTCTCTAGGATGCGGGTTACGAAGGCGCTCCTTTCACATTGTCAAATAACAGAAGTGGTGATGCAAATATATGCGAAAGGATAGATAGAGCTCTAACATCCTATCAATGGATTAAACTATTCCCAAATACAAAGGTAATCCACCTAACCAGAGTGGGATCCGACCACACTCCTATCCTTCTAGATACATGTTAGAGCACTGCTCGGTCAAACTCGCATGCGTTGCTATCTCAAGCATGTTTGTCAATCTTAGTGATCAAAACTATAAAGTCTTGATTTCTAGTCTACTATAACTAAGGTCTCGGACTAGGATAGAAAGTGTAGTTGAGCTCAAGAACTCCATGGCGATCATCATACAAGACGAAGGACTACTCAAGGAATCAGTGGATCTTCATCGACTAAAAGGTATGTGGAGACTTGAACTTATCTATCACTCAAAAGTATATCTACTCTATCTCCTTGATGTAATTTTAATTGTTGTAAAAATTGGTAGTAAGAATGTCGTTCACTCGGACTCGTTGAGGTTGATTTTAAGACTTAATAACAAAAGTATATACAAAAGATGTCACAAATATCGAGAGGACTGGGACTTCGGAATCCACCATTAATCACATTCAATTGGTTCATATAATGACTCGTAACAATTCTAGCTCTTTTGTTGACTCTTTTCTTTGCCAAAAGTAGATTTCTAAAACATTAGATGTAAATCACAAGCATGGTATATCAAAAGCTCTTACGTCTAAGCATACACCATCAAACGAAATCATAACTAATTAGTAAAAATCATAAATCAATTAAAATAAGTGCAAAAAATCATAAAGAATCAATTATAGTTACCAAACAATTGTGATAAGGCTTCCTCCGTCATCCCAGTGATGGGGTTTAGCTCTTCATGGTGCAAACACTCTCAAAATATGAATTCATTGCTCAAAGGTGTATTAAAGATGAAAATACAAAGAAATCAATAAAACAGATCAACTGCAACATTTATATACGTTACATATTTACTGTTACTAACGATACAGAAGATATAAGATTGTTGGAAACGATACTATGTTATGTCATGGATAAACCACACTTATCTGCGACTGATTTGGGTCGTCTAATGTTCTTCAGCTTCGTCTTCTTCCTCCTGCTGCTGTAACTTTCTCTGCAGCGTGATTTCTTTGTACCAGAGCTTCCCCTAAACTACGTATAGACCCCAAACTGCTCGACCTCCCTTCTGGAACTCATACAGCTCATATATATATATACCCAAACGACGATATTTAGAGAAATATTTCAATTATCTTCCCGTATTCTTCTCTGCAAGTCACGGCCTCTTCTCCCTTTCTTTTTTATCTTTACGCCGCTTCTGAATTCATCCAACGTCTCTAAATCCAGCAGACAAAATATCATTTCCATCTCAATCAAAACTTTCCACAACAAAACCCATGAACCAACTCCTTCCTGTTTTAACAAATTACCAAAAGAAGATTTCATGCCCTGTTTTTGATTCCAACACGTCACTCATCCTTCCTTGGCGCTTCAACTTCATCTCAATCCACATGCACGATTAACTCGCACAAAATATCTTCTAAAAATACAACCATGCAATCCCGTAATATCTTGTTCCCTGTTTAACTAAATTTTGAAGCTATTTCCTTTTTACTCGAATTGACACCAATTACCAAGCCTGTGTTATTCTTACAGGCTTATCCTAAGCCATTCCCGTGAAAAAGTCCAACAGATTCGCACCCAAATCGCTGCCAGAAAGTTACGCATCTTGAACTTGAAATTCCCGCCAAATCGTGTTTTCAAAAGGTAGATGATTGAGTCCCCATAGAAATTCAGGGGTGCGGATAGTAGTGGGGTGCAAATAATAACTGAGGTGCCCCTTATCAACTGGGTACCCCTTATCCATTTGAGGGGTGTCTTCAGTAATTTTCTCCGGTGAGGCCAAAGACCACTTTTCGAGCCAAATTCGCCGCAAAAGCTTATTTCTCCAAAAACACCTACAAAAACATAAAATAACCAAATAAGTACAAAATCGAGCACTAACAATATACATAATTGAGATCCAAATAGACACATAAATGCGTCTATCAAATACCCCCAAACTTATTGTTTGCTAGTCCTCGAGCAAAATTAAAACTCAGAAAATAAAATCCTAACTCACTGTCGCAGGCATCGTCGATTGCGTTTAGCGTATGCAAAATTAAAACTCAAAAAATAAAATCCTAACTCAGAAAATAAAATCCTAGTGGCCGAGTTATAGTCTCGGGAGGGCTTACAAGAGATATACCCACAAAACCTTTACTCCAGACCCTATCTATCTACGCAGAACCTTGGAAGGCACTAAAGAATCTCCTTGGTTGGAATAATTATTGACTTCAAGAGGAAGTACCCTGATGCGAAATTCCAATTATTGTACACGAGTTTGCACTCAAGCATACTAAAATTCATATATAAGTGACATAGCTCTACTCTGATAGTTTCTGGACATCATAAACCGGAGTCAACCAATCACATGGATAGATTAAGTAGATGGATGTAGAGAAAAACGTGGATGATGTTGACTAAGGTGAACCTATCCTAATGGATTGAGATACTAGTCTGGACTAATATCAACACACTAGCATATACAAGGGAACCAGTGGTCGATAATCCTAACTCTAGGTCAACTCAACTGGCATATACAAGGGTACCAGTGGTCGACTTTATTGTATTTATTCTGGTTGGTCTAGTAGTTTGGTCTCAATTTTCTTTGCCTTTTTTTTCAACTTTTTTTTTTTTGGTATCTCAGTCACTCTATTTCACCCTAGCAATGGTAAAAAAAAAAAAGTGATCAGGATTCTTTCGATGTTTCCATTACGAGGATATGGCGAAACTACCATGTTATTTCTAACACCTGAGCTCTGTGCTTTTATGAATAGACACTTTAGATATATCCATCTAATCATATTGGTTCCTCAACTCCTACAATCAAGATGCTTCCATCCACTTAGATTGGTTAGTGCCATCCTTAATAAGCATAAATTTCTAGGCTCTGGAGTTTATTTATCGCAACTAACAAAAAGTTTCTCCCATACCCCCAAACTTAAATCTAACATTGTTGTAGGATCAGAATATCGCCACAATTATATTCACGAGAGATTAATGACACTTCTGCGAGCGTTACTGAAAAATCTTCAACAACATTTCACGAGCGTCACAAAATAATTCAAAGAATGACGAAGTTGACGATTGAAGAGGCATATTAGAAGAGTGTTGTTTCACGAGGATTACAAAAGTTGGCGAATATTAACATTGTAATTACCGCGATGAGATCACAAAATAGATCCAAAAGAAGGGGAAAACTTAGCTGTCACCCACTATGTAATTTCCTATATAAAGGGTTCAAGTAAGTCCAGAAAAGGATGATGTATTTTTTAGAGTTGAGAGAATCTTGAGGAGAGAGAATATTTTAGGGGAGATAGATATTTTTCAGAGAGATTTTTAGAGAGAGAAAATGTATTTTTCTTTATCATCTTCTTCCCCAAAACTAGATTTAGAATTCCATTAATGGAGATTATCAAATGTAAAATCAAATGTAAACTTTAACAATCATAGTAGAGAATCATGGATGTAGATCAAATTGATCGAACCATGTAAAAATCCGTGTGTCTATTTACAATTTTTAGAATTTTAGTCATACTTTTAATATCAAAATTAGTTTAGATCAAGAGATAATTATCAAGATATTATAAGGGGTGTGTTGTGGGAATTCCTGCAACTACATTTTGGCGCCGACTAAGGGGAAGAGTAAAGGATTTATTCTTCCTGTAATTTGATCGGTTCAAGAGATTTTCATGGAAGAAATTACACTTTCAGGGAATAAACATCATCAACAATTTATCTCTTTCATGTTTCAAGGGGAATATTGGTTAGATCGAAGAAGAATCAAAGAAATTAATTATTAAGGTGTTGGGTCTATAAAAATCAGGGGGGCAAAAATTGAAGTTTCAGAAAGAATTTTACATTTTTGGGAAGAATTTTACATACAGGGACGGGGTCGACTGGTTGATTCAAGAGAAATTTGGTAAAGATAACTACGATAGGCAGTTTTCTTTTCTGGATCTTTAAGGTATGAGAACAAATAGGGGAGTTTCACCAAAATTCCATCTACAGCAAACAACATCAAAAGTTCATCAAAAATTCAGAGAAATCCAATAACAAGGAGAAAGAAGTTGAATCGTCAAAAAACTGCTCAAAAGTGTGTTCTTCGTAAGAAAAGATGAGTAGTCCAATTCGTAAAGATGTTAAACAATTATTATATGCGAAGCAACAGAAGGGATAAGAAAGTGAATTCATTAAAATTAGTAAAATTAGATTGGTACGATAACGAAGGGAGGTATTAACGTCAAACCGACAGTGAAACGGTGAAATTGCATCTACAATACTCCAGCGAAGATAACAACTTTTGAGTGATTTATGTACTGGCGAGCAAAGCGAAAGGATGTAGTGTTGATGCAAATTACTGGCGAACAGCATGTCACTTGGAAACAACCATTACGAACTGCAAAAATAAGATGCAAGTGAAAATTACGTACTAGATAGTGCAAAAACAACGAGAAAATATAAGCTGGCGAGCAAATAAACAGCGAGAAAATAGCGAGCAACAAAATAGTAAAATCAAAAATATAGTAAACTGGTGCATGTCATTTTAACGAACAGCTTGATGTGGGACACCAAGAACATGATGTGTGCAGAAGACCCACGATACGGCAGATACCTCACTGCCTCAGCCATGTTCAGAGGAAAGATGAGCACCAAGGAGGTTGACAAGCAGATGATCAATGCCCAGAACAAAAACTCCTCGTATTTTGTTGAATGGGTCCCCAATAACATGAAATCTTCTATCTACTGACATCTTTAGTACGGGTTCCCCACTAAGAAGTACCAAATTACTTCTTATAAATGAGATGGTTCTCCACTGACGTGTGCCATCTCAAATAATGGAGATTATCATTTAATTTTTAAAGTCCAGTCGACGATGATCATCGTCAATCCAAGACGTCATCGCCAATCCAAGACGTCATCGCCAATCCAGTAATCTTGATTATCAATTAATTAATTTTGCCAGCATCAAGTGATAAGGGGAACAAACAGGCAAGGGAGATAACTCACAAAGCCAGCAAAAGAGGAAGCAACGATAGATAGAATTCATCACCAAATCGCAGGAAGTAGTAAAATATACGAGAAGCAAAGACTACAAGGACAGATTTCAAAGAGAAAGAGCTAAGAAAATAAAGAGAGAAAGACAGTTCATATACAAGTGCACATTTAGGCCAATAAGAAGGAGGTTCATAATTTACGTCTTAAAAATAATATTGACAGAGATTTGACGATTGCGCCTTGTTGCGTAATAATTAAATAAAGATACAAATGGGAAAAAGAAATGCTCACTGGAAGATCAACAAAGAACCCGCGAAGAAATGTTGCGAAGTTACTGACAGATAGTTCTATTTAAAGAGTTTAAGACCTCACAGGTGTAAGCTGTTACTGACAGAAATGTGATGTGTAAGGCTCTAGAAAACGTACATCACATGTGGGAAGTAAAGGGGAACCGCGGTGATACAATGATGTAGACAAAATAAAATCAAAATGACTAACGACATCGCCAACGACACATCAAAAGGGAATATTCTTAACTTTGATATCTTAAACTATAATAGTTCTTTTTTTAAGAATTATATTTTTAAGAATTGTATTTTAACTTTTGGAAGATACACCTGCGAGGAAATCGCAGAAATATCATTCTAGCTTAATTAATTCTTTTTTATCAGGGACCAGAAGTGCAAAAGAAAATTTCCTTCGTCAACAAAATTTGTCTTATCATTAATATTAGGAGAAATAAGAGTACATGGGTGCTTACAACATACTTTTTAGAGAAATAAGATGTTGCATAGGACAAAGAAACTTAAAGACGAAGAAGCAATTAACATGGAAAGATAAGCAAAAGAAAATAACAGCTGAGGGGAGGCGCATATTTGATGGAGCATCAGATTCCTGCTTTGCCCATAGAGAGGATTGACGACTGCATGATGATCTGCGAGGTGCTCGCTATTATTAATTTTGATCACTACTCAAAATGAGCCAATGGGAGACAAATCAGTTGGGATGCTAGCAAAGAGACAAACCCAATGGAAGTCAAAGACAGGAGCCATTAAATCACGGATGGTTAAAATTCCACCGTAAAAGACAAAAGAAAATTGATGTTTATTCATATTCCACTCAATAATGCTAGGAATTGATGTTGCATCTCTTGACCACCGTAAAGACAAGAGATAGAAGAAACATTGAACCTGTGGACAAAGAGAAAACGAGGTTACAGTACAAACAAAGGTGAGAAGTCAAAGAGACACATGTGTGTAAACAACAGGGACCAGCGAACAAAGCCATAATTAAATTATAAGAATGACGAAATAAAGCAACTTTGTCAGCAGACAAAATAATAATACACAGAAAACAAGAAAAGAAGAAAAGTAGAACCAAATTGACGAGAGCATCGAGAATATTTAGGGTGAATTTCTTTTCTTTTTACCTTATGAAGTTGGAAATGTAGTCTTGCGAAGATACGCCCATTGTAAACTACATTTTAGAAGGAGGGGAATGGAAATATTGACGAGCATAAATTGGTACATCTACTTTCCACGAGAGGATTATTTCATTACTTCGCCAAATTGGTCAGAGGCAAGAATTTGGTATTTCATTACTTCGTCAGATATTTGATTATTTCGCAAGTTAATTTCGCAAGAGAAGGGTTAGGACAATTGGTATGGTGCAAAAGGCAAGTCAAGAGTTCATTTCTTATTTCTTCTCAATCCATAAGAAAATCAAATACTTCGAGAGAAACGGCAGCAACAAAAAATCGCCAAAAAAGCTAAGTACCACTTCCTTGAATATTTTACTTACAGAAAATGAAAAAATTTGATCACAAGATTTCAATGAACATTTCTAAGATTTCAAATTTTTTGAAAAGTGATATAATCGCAAGATTTCTAAAATTTCTAAGATTTCAAAATATTTCAAAGATTTCAAACAATCGTAAAAAAAAAAAAAAATTATTTAAAGATCGCAAAATTTTCAAAGATTACAATAAATGAAACTATCGCAAAGATTTCAAAAAAATTTGATTTCATTTCCAAAACAACGATACCCTCGTAAAAGTTTCAAAGATTTCAAAAGATTACAGAAAATGAAATTATCGCCAAAATTTCTAAGATTTCCAATTTCCAAAATACGCGATACAATCGCAAGATTTCAAAGAAGATTTCAAAGATTTCTCTAGAATATTTATTTTACAGAAAGAGAATTTTGGTTTAACAAATGCGATAAAATCGCAAGATTTCAAAGAATATTTCAAAGTTTTCAAAATATTTTAAAGAATATTTCAACTCACAGAAATGAGTAGAATTTTTTTTTTAATCAGAACTGCGAGTGTAATCACGAGATTATTCAAGATTATATAAAGAATTGACAGAAATGAAAGAATGAAGAAACGCGAAAATATCGCGAGAAACGCGAATATAGTTTCGCAGAGATTAAGAGAATGGGACAAACCATTATGGCGTGCACCCTAGTTCGCGAATACAATTTCGTAAGAGGCAAATGTAAGACCTACAAGCACGTCATAAGGGGGGTATCTCTTTATATGATTCAGGGATAAGGTTATACCGCTACTGGAACCTGAGTCATACAGATGTAGGGGTTAAAGAAAACCTATCCGGGAGAGAGATCTTGGATTTCCAGCTTTATAAGGTTATACCCTGGTTGGACGACTGAGAATCTCTTCCAAGAAGTGCAGAGTATGACCAAGGCGCCGAGGTACATGGTTTAGCCAAGGGTGCCCGGGACGGACGAACCTACCCTGGCCATCTTTGGTAAGTCTTGGCTATGATGCACTTGACCTGAAGAAAACCCCACCTAGGGTGTAGTCTTGTAACTATAAGCCATATAGGCATAAAGGATAAGAGGCTACGAAAACAACTGGTTGTTGGTAAATTTGGATGGGAGGAGCTAGTCTTGTATGGCCGATGTGCCCTCCTTGAAGGGGAAACCAGGAGGAAGATAATGGCGGCACCCTCCATTAGGGAGCTGATAAGTGTCTTAAGACGGCAATGTCATGGGGCTCTAAGATCGCAAGATCATTTAGGCCTGTCATATTGTCGCGTAAATTATACAGAGGCAAAAATCCAAATGAGAAAAAGTTAAGATGAGATCAATGGGTTTTTACATGAAAGTGTAAAGACGTCCTGCGATTTCATCGCAAGACGGCAATGTCATGAGACTTTGATCTCGCGAGAGAACTTAGACTTGTCATATTGTCGCATAACAGGCCAAAAAGCCTCAAGAGAAAAGATAAGGCAAGATCAATGGGTCAATACATGCAAATGTAAAGATGTCCTGCGATTTTGTCGCAGAAAGAAAAATTGGCGAAATTAGACCTTTAACTAGGAAGGCAAAATAAGACCAATAGAATAATCTCAAACATTAATTATTTTCTTGTAAGAATGCAGGAAAGATTTGCTCATCGCAAGAGAGAAAGCAAGTACTATTTAGAATCTCTCAGAAATACTATTCAGAGTTTCTCAGAAGTATTAATTAGAGTCTCTCAAGAGGAATGTCTACAATCTCGTAGCATTATTCACAATCTCGCCACTATTCATCGCCATTATTCACAGCATTATTTCAGAATCTCGCAGAAACATTCATAATTTCGCAGAAAAAATCAGCAACTCGCAGAAACGTTCAGAAATTCGCAGAAACATTCATAAATTTTCAGGCTAATTCAGCATATTACAGACTATTCCAGAATTTCGCAGGAGAAATGATTATTTCGCGGAATATGATCATTTTATCAAATGAGGCAGAGGCAATTCGTTCATTTAACATCTTCTCAGGGATTCTTCCTTCATAGATAAAGAACAGAGGCAACTGTGGATTACCAAGAAAAC
This sequence comes from Papaver bracteatum, assembly GCA_023529315.1. NCBI lineage: Eukaryota > Viridiplantae > Streptophyta > Magnoliopsida > Ranunculales > Papaveraceae > Papaver > Papaver bracteatum. The sequence goes on from JAJJWX010001839.1 coordinate 339,995, forward strand.
ATTTTATGTTCTATATCTTCTCGCAAGAATTATTTCCAAAATGGACTAGGATTTTCACCAAAAATGAAGTAATAATTTCACGAGAACAGAGGCAATACTATGACTTTCATTAAAGAACGTATACTTCTTATTTTTTGAAGATTGAGTACTTCTTATATTTCTTCAGGGATACTTCATATTTCACGAGCACTTCAAGAGTTAATACTTCTTATTTACTTAACAAAGATATGGAACTTCGCAAAAGAATAGAGGCAAGTATATACTTTTCAAGTCCAATATTCTTTCTCTCATTCCTTCATCAACAAAAATCAAAGACTGCTACAACAACAGATTTTTTCTTAAAAATTACTTTTCAAGCAATATTCAAGAAAAAAGAGGCAAGATGTAGGATCAGAATATCGCCACAATTATATTCACGAGAGATTAATGACACTTCTGCGAGCGTTACTGAAAAATCTTCAACAACATTTCACGAGCGTCACAAAATAATTCAAAGAATGACGAAGTTGACGATTGAAGAGGCATATTAGAAGAGTGTTGTTTCACGAGGATTACAAAAGTTGGCGAATATTAACATTGTAATTACCGCGATAAGATCGCAAAATAGATCCGAAAGAAGGGGAAAACTTAGTTGTCACCCACTATGTAATTTCCTATATAAAGGGTTCAAGTAAGTCCAGAAAAGGATGATGTATTTTTTAGAGTTGAGAGAATCTTGAGGAGAGAGAATATTTTAGGGGAGAGAGATATTTTTCAGAGAGATTTTTAGAGAGAGAAAATGTATTTTTCTTTATCATCTTCTGTAGGTACTGAATATCGCAAGATAATAGTTCACGAGTATCGTAATAAATAAAGGAGAAAAGAGTTATAAAATGATACGATGATAGAAGTAGCGCGGAGAAATATGAAGTTTTGCGAGGATGAAATAATGTTTCGAGGATGAATTGCGATACTTCGCAATTCATATACACCTACATAAGTTTTACTATAAATAGGAGTTCAAATGTAAAATTCGAGAGGTTCTTTTAATGAGTGTAAGAAATTATCTTAGGAAAGAGAATAGAAAAAGTTGTAACTATTCTAGTTCCATTTTGATAATTCTATGTAATCAACTAAGAGAATTAATAAGAAAGTTATCATTCACCATCAAGAACTTCTTGAGTTTTTACTAATTCTATTGAGGGTGTAGTTGTAGATTATTATGCAACTACATAATTGGCGCTAGAAACAGGGACTTGAGAATTGTGGTAGCCTAAATTTGAGGGAATTGTGGAAAATTTGAAGATCAAATGAAGTCAGTAGATGGAGATTGCAAAAAAGAAGAATTTAATATGATCACAAAGAAAATGATTGATGAATTTCATAGTAATATGAAGGGAAAAATATACAAGCGAGATTGTAGAGGAAGAAAGATCATGGAGGAAGAAAAGATAACAACTTTAGAAGAATGGGAAAAGCGGAAAATCACATTTTCAGCAGAAGAAATTCCAAATGAAGACTTGAACCACACTTCACCATTGGTGATCACAATTCCGATCATGCTAGAAGATAAGAAAACTGTAGAAAAATGGAAATTAAACCGAATTTTGGTTGATACAGGGAGTTCTGTTAATATCATATTCTATCATGCACTTAAGGGGATGGGAATTAAAGATGAAGAAATCACAAATTCAAAATGTCTTATTCATGGATTAGGAAAATCTACAACAAAATCTAAAGGGGAAAATCGCTGCGAATATTACTAGGAGAAATCGAAACACATGTAATCTTGTGTGTGATAGATATGGAATCTCCATATAACATGTTGATAGGAAGGCCGTGGATTCATGCGATCAAAGATGTTGCTTCAACATTACATCAGAGAATCAAATTTCCTACACCAAATGGAATACAAGAAATAAAAGGAGATCTTGATAGTGCAAAATTTTGTTATCAAATTGAAATAACGCAATGCGGAGGAAGAGCAAGAAAGAAACAGCTTCGTAGGAAACTTGCGAAGGAAACAAAAAAGGAAGAAGAATTCCGAGTATATATAATAAGATCAAAGGAAGGGAGAGGTATACCAAATGAGATTCCAGAAAAAGAAGGGGAACCAGCAAAAATAATCAAAGAACCAACACCTATGGGGGAGCAAAGTCCAAGCTATGTTGCAGCTGAATCAACTAAAGAAATAAATATTGGAAGTAAAGAGGAGCCTTTATTCTTGTGAATTGGAACTAAGATGGATGAAGAAGAAGAAAAAAGAACTATTGATCTTTTGCGAGAATATAAAGATATCTTCGCAGGAAGTATAGATGAGATACCAGGAATTGATCCATCAGTGGCGTGTCATAGATTGAACATAGATAAAAATGTAAGACCATTCAAACAAAGAATAAGGAAGATATCACAAAATTATCATGTACAGATAGAAGAAGAATTACAAAAGATGTTGGATGCAGGGATCATAAGGGAAGCAAAATATCCAGAATGGATTGCGAATATGGTCATTGTTCCGAAAAAGAATAAAGGAATAAGAATTTGCATAGATTTCACTGATCTAAACAAGGCATGTCCCAAAGACAGTTTTCCATTACCAGATATACCACAAATGGTGGAATCAGCTGCAGGTCATGATAGAGTCACTTCACTTGATGGATATAAATGGTATAATCAAATATCACTCGCAGAAGAAGATCAAGAACATACTGCCTTTTTGCTCCAAGGGGTTTGTATTGTTATGTGAAGATGCCATTTGGTTTGCGGAATGCGGGTGCTATATATCAACGTATGGTTGAAAAAGTGTTCGCGAAGTGGATACATAAAACTTTGGAGGTATATGTAGATGATATGTTGATAAAAATCAAGGAAGCTAAAGATCATGTGCAAGATTTGAAGGAAATATTTGAGCAAATGAGAAAGTTCAACATCAAATTAAATCCCGAGAAATGTATAATTGGGGTTTCGTATGGAAAGTTCTTGGGATACATAGTATCAAAGGAAGGAATACAAATTGATCCAGAAAAGGTCCAAGCAGTTCGTGACATGCCAACACCTACAACGGTAAAAGAAGTACAAAAGCTAAATGGACTCTTGGCTTCACTTGGAAGATTTATTTCGCGAATGTCAGATAAGTGCAAGCATTTTTTCAACATACTTAAGAAGGGAGCAAAATTCAAGTGGACTGATGAATGTGAAAAAGCTTTTCAAGGAATCAAAGAATACCTCGCAAATACATCTATACTACAGAAACCAGAGAGAAACGAAGAATTATTGGTATACCTCGCAACAACTCCATATGCTCTAAGTGCAGTTCTGTTGCGAGCAAACGCAGTAGTAGAAAGGCCCATTTACTACATTAGTAAAACCTTTAATGCAGCAGAGAAGAATTATTCTAAAATGGAGAAGTTAATCTTAGCCCTGGTTTATGCATCATTCAAGTTACGAATATACTTTCAAGCACATGTGATAAAAGTGGTAACCAAAGTCCCAATTTAATCAATCATGAAGAACACAAAAAGGTCAGGAAGAATAGAAAGGTGGAATGCACAAGTAAACCATTACAAGATAAAATATGAAGTATTATCATCGCAAAAATCACAAGTCGTCGCAGATTTTTTGGTAGAATTTCCTTTGGAAGAAGATGAAGCAGTAGAGGAAATGATGGATGTTGAAGAAGAATTTGGAAATCCAAAAGACTTGTTAACAGAACCAGATAGATGGGAAATTCTAGTGGACGGATCATCCAATAGTGAGGGAAATGGAATTGGAGTCGTGTTGATTTCACTAGAAGGAGAAAGAACAGCATTCTCATTCAGACTAGAATTTGCATCCACGAACAATGAAACGATACTGAAGCTGTAGTGCATGCATTAAAGATCGCAATAGAAAAGAAGCTTGAAAGTATAAAGATAACAAGTGATTCGCAGTTAGTGATTTGTCAAATTAAAGGGGAATACACCACAAATGAATCTTCTTTGAAGAAATACAAGAAACTCGTTGAGGAATTATCTGCGAAGATACCAAAATTAAAATGGAGACATATATCTAGAAAATATAACCGTCTCGCAGATGCTTTTGCATTTATTCCAAGCATGATGACAAATCCAAATACAAGAAATATCCAAATACAGAGAATTCAACACCCATCAGTGGACAAAAAGAAAGAAATTGAGGAAGTTGTTGCGATGGAAGTAGAAAGAGAGTTATCAAACAACATCGCAGATTGGAGAAAAGAAATTCATGCATATCTCACAACAGGAGAAATATCCAGGAACAGACTAGAAGCACATAAATTAAAGAGTCGTGCAACAAACTATGAGTTGCGAGAAGGAATTTTATATAGAAAATCTTTCAATGGACCACCTCTCAGGTGCTTAACTCGCGAAGAAGGAGAAAAAATATTGAAGATGTTACATGGAGGAGAAGCTGGCAATCATAGTGGGGGAAGATCTCTAGCATTTAGAGCAAAGATACAAGGATATTACTGGCCTTATATGCATACAGACGCAAAATTGTTCGTACGAAGATGCAAGGAATGTCAACGACATGGTAAAAGAATTCATGCACCGGGGGCCACATTAACTTCTTCAACAAGCTGCTGGCCTTTTGGTAAATGGGGGTTGGATATTGTTGGACCATTTATACCTGGATCTGGACAAAGGCGATACTTGATAGTTGCAACATATTATTTCACGAAGCTCGCAGAAGTAAAATCAAACATATTCGTGATAAAGATGTTTTTACATTCATATTTGAGAACCTCATTTGCAGTACGGGGTTCCAGCACAACTAGTATCTGATAATGGAAAACAATTTGAGGGGCAGAACATAGAGATGTTACTCAGTGCTTTTAGGATAAAATGTGGGAATTCAACCCCGTTATATCCACAAGCTAATGGACAGGCAGAAGCAACAAATAAAACAATCGCAGATACAATCAAAAATAAATTAGAAGGACATCTCAAAGGATGGTGCGAGCAAGTACCTAGCGCAGTTTGGGCATACAATACAACTAGAAGAGAAGCAACTGGAATGTCTCCTTATTGTCTAACATATGGAGTAGAAGTAGTATTACCCACATAGGTTGTAATTCCGACAACAAAGAAAGAAGTTTGGGAAAGAAATTTAAGTGCGGGAGTAATATTAAGTGAATTGGATGATTTGGAAGAAAAAAGAGAAAAGGTGTTGCACCATATGAAAATTTATCAGGAACGATTAGCTCGAGAATACAACAAGAGAGTCATTGAACGTGAATATAAACCAGGTGATTTGGTTATGCGAGAAACACCTCGATATCAAAAAGAAAATGGAGGAAAATTAGCACCAAAATGGGATGGACCATATGTTATTAAAGAAGTTGTAGGAAGCGGAGCTTATGGATGATGGATCCAGAAGGGAGAGACATGGGTTTGAGGCTTGGTAGACCTTGGAATAGACTATATTTGAAAATGTATTATCCATAAAACTCATGAAAATTTTTACGAATATTGTTTGCTCGCAGGAAATTGGGAAAAGTTACGAGTTTCAAAATTTATATTGCGATTAAACTTTCATTAATTTGCGAATAAAAGACCGCAATCTGTGATCAGCCTCCAAAAAAAGAAAGAGAGCCGCAGAAAATTTTATACATGCAAACCTTTGTGGCGTACACCCTAGTTCGCGAAGCTATATTTCGTAAGAGGCAAAGTCCTAAAGTACGTCATTTAAGGGGGTACCTATAAACGTGGATCAGGGTAACCGGAACACCACCAAGGGCCCTTAGTACATGGTAAAATTTTAGGGGTACAACCCAATAATGGGGTACCTATCCGGGTTAGACACCTTGGATTCTCACCTAATCTAGAGACATTACGCAATATAAAATGCGGTGTAAGAGGATTTAGGTTGGGCGACTAAGGCATACTGTCTTTCCCAAGAAGTGCAGAAAACGATCAAGGCGCCGAGGTACACGGTTGAGTCAAGAGTGCCGGGTGAGGTTGAACCACATCTGCCATTTTTGACAAGTCTTGGAAAATGATGCACTTGGCCCAAAGATACCCCATAGGGTGCAACCTCGTAACTATAAGCCCTATAGGCAAAAAGGATAAGAGGTTGCGATCAAAAGATGGTTGTTGGCAGAACCGGATGGGAAGAGCTAACCTTGTATGGTCGATGTACGCTTCCTTGAAGGGGAAACTAGGGGGAAGATAAAGGGCAGCACCCTCCATTAGGGAGATGATACGTGCTATAAGACGCAAATGTCACGAGGCTTCTTGTTTGCGAAAACATAAAGGCTTGTCATATTTGTGCAACAAATGAAGTTCTGCGAGCATTCTAAAAAAAAAAAAAAAAGAACTCGCAGAATGAAACAAAGAAGTTAAGATGAGATCAATGGGTTATTACATGAAAGTGTAAAAACGTCCTGCGATTTCATCGCAAGACGATAATGTCACGAGGTTGTATGTTCGCAAGAATGTTCAGGCTTGTCATATTATCGCAAATACAAAAATTTACTACAAAAGAGGTGGCAAAATAAGACCTTTACTTAGGAAGGCATGATAAGACCACAGAAATTAATGAAATTCATTGCATCAAAATCATTGAAGAAATTATACAAGTATATACATTATGAAGATCTGAAAAGAAGATAGCTTCGTCGATATCATTGAAGAAATTTTACAAGAATATACATCATGAAGTTTTGAAGAGAAGACAGCTTCTTCGATATCATTGAAGAATTTTTACAAGAAGTCCTATCAAAGAAGACAACATCATTGAAGAATTTTAACGAAGATGCGATTTTGATAGCAATCAAATACAAATAAGTTCATATTCGTAAAAGTTTACGAGAATTACATACTTCTTATACTTCTCCATATATTGAATATTTCTCCAAAAGTTGAATACTTCTTATAATTCTTCAATAATATCTCATATTTATTATACTTCTTCAACGGATATTTCATTTGGTGAAGGTTAAGTAATCATTATACTTCGTCATATGTTACGTAATTATTCACAGATTGAATACTTCTTATATCTCTTCATTTGGTGAATTGAGTACTTCTAATACTTCTTATATCTCTTCATTTGGTGGATCGAGTACTTCTAATACTTCTTATATCTCTTCATTTGACGGATTTAGTACTTCTAATACTTCTTCAAAGGTATTGTATATGTAGTATACTTATTAAGGATATTTCATATATTTTATTTCTTATACTTAAAAGGGAGGATTTCTTATTTACAATCGTAACAAATTGAAACTTTGTAAGATAAATTGAGGCAGATATTCTAATACTTCCAACAATGTTTAATCATTTAAAGAGAAATAATAGGTGGAAAAGGAGATACTAAGATTTATCTATGAGTTATATATTATTTTTCTTCATATGATCAAATGAGGAAAAATAAGGAAAACATTTAATTAAAGAAAGGTTAAATTATCTTCGCAAAATATCAGATATACTTCTTAAGAAAGGTTAAATCATCTTCGAAAATATCAGATGTACTTCTTAAAAAACAGAATTGTTCGCAAAGAGAAAACCAACAGTAACTAAGGGAAGGAATTCAAAAGAAAGGAGGACAGGAGAGTCAATGATAAATTGAAAAAAGAATGTTATCATGCTTCATCAACACTCTGTGCTGGATCTTTAAGATGAGTAGGGTCATTAGCATCTTTCGACTTTTGCGAGATATCATCCTTTGAAGAATATGCAACAGGAACATATCCTTGAGGAATAGATTCTTTCTCGTCATCAAGATCTTCATCATCACTCTCATAATCGAAATCACTATCAGGCTCACGAGTAACTTCATCGTCAGATATTTTCAGAGGAGTAATTTTCACAGGAGGAAAGGCTCTTGATAAGAGAATGTTATTCATAAAGACTTGAGCTTTCAGATGACTTTCACGAAGTATAGCTTTTTGATGGTTGGTATCTTCGATATCTTTGGAATAAGCAAGATAGTTGAATCTCCGAGTAGCATGGTCGCGAGAGTTGATTAAGCGTGTAGAAAGCAAAGCATTTTTCTTACGAAGCTCGGAACAGGAGGCTTCTAATCCAGCTTTCGCATTACGAAGGTTGTTCTCAGATTCTGCGAATAAAACAAAATTCAAAGGATAAAATTTGTGAGTATAATGAAACTTAAAGATATACCAGAGGCAGTCAAATTTTAATGACTACCTTCTCTTTGCGAAGTAAGAGATTGAGCTAAAGATAGACAACAGTTCTTCATCTGATTCATCGCATTATCAAAACCATCACCAACTAATCCTTTAAGTTGAGATTAAAGCTTTTTATCTTTAGAAAGAAGAAAATTTTTATCCTTCGCAAGTTTGGCATTAAGACTTTTTAATGACGAATAATCTTCTTCAAGTTGATTCTTCTTAGTACTCAAGACTATATTCTTATTAATAAGGGAATTCTTCTCAATAACAAAAGAATTTCTTTCAGCATCTGAAGACTTCTTTAATTCCTCAAGTTCACCTTTCAACAAAGAAAGAAGATTTTCTTGATCGCAACATTTATTCTGAAGAGTTTTTAATTCTTGCGAAGAAACAATCATTATATTCAAAAACGAACATTTCTCTTCTGATAAGGTTTTGTTCTCTTCTAATAAGGTTTCTATTCTCAAATTAGCTTTAGTTAAGGAAGAAAAAAGTTGAGATATGTCATCATTCAAAAAAAATCGATCATATATTAGTTGAGTATTCTCTTGAAAAAGAGCGTCAGAGTTGTCGAGAGCACACGAGTAAAGATTAGATAAATGGGAGAATTGGTTTGAGAGGCTTTCATTCTTGGTTCGATATTCTGTTGCATCTGATTCATGGTGAAGTACCAATCTTCTACATTTCTGGATGGATTCTATAAAGGGGAATGGGTTTTAATGGATGTTTCAAGCTTATGAAGAATATAAGTAAATAAAAGGGAAAATATGAAGATAGTAATCATACCTTTCAATTCATCATTTCTTTTGCGAAGAATCGCGCAGTCGAGAGAATCATTTTGAAGATGATAATTTTCTTTACGGAGATCCTCGCATTCTGCTTGAGAAGATTTCAAAGATTGGCGAAGTAATTCAATTTCTTTTTCCAAGGATTGACGTGAAGAAGAAATGTCTGGATTGACGAAATTATTTAGCACTTCGCAAAACTCATATTGCGAACGAACATTAGTAGACTTCGCAGTATTGGTCAAAACCTCAGATAACATTCGGAAAGTTGAATAAATTCCATCTCGAATTTCCTGAGGAAGAGGAGAAGAATTTGAAGGAATAAGAGCAAGCTGCAAATTGTTTGGAGAAATAGCACTCAAAGGATTTGGGGACAAGATAGGTTTTTCAAGAGAAGAAGAAATATTTTGCGAGGGTTGTTTTTCAAAGAAAAGTTGAAGAAATATTTTGCGAGGGTTGATCTTGAAGAAGTGTTGATAAATTGACACTGATGGGAGATTGAAAGGTAGGTAATGGAGTAGAGGCAGGAGTGTGTGAAGAAGCATTTTCACGAGGAGGAGAGGAAAATTCCTTATCAACTTCAGGAAGGAAATCATCAATCGGAATTAATGGTGTGGGTTTAGTTACTCGAGATCTCTTACCAGGGTTTGGTTTTTCGCCAACCTGCGAATCAAAATGTAGATTAAAAACTGAGGCAACAATATATTGTTCAGGAAAGAAGGCAAAGTATTTTAACTACCTTTTGATTTTCAGATTTTCTTCTTCGTGGATTAGGGCTTGAATTTTTTAGTTGAGGTTTCATCTGAGGAGTTATTTTGCTGAAATAAACCAAAATCAGATAACAAATTATACATAAATTAAAGAGGAGAACAAATGAAATTCGCGGAGATAGAAGGAAATTACCTTGGAGAACTCATGAAGATATAATAGAAGAAAAAATTGCAGAGAAAATAGTAATGGAGAGTATGAACAGAAGATAAAATTGGAGAAGTAAGAAGAAGAAAAGGAAGAGAATATAAAGGAGTTATATAAGGGAATAACTAGAAAAGGATGGTTACAAAAGACGTGTCCAAATTCTAAAAGACTAAGTAACGGTTATGTTCTCACGATCATTTCTTCTTCGTAGAATTTACATGAGAAGAGGCAAGATGTAGGTACTGAATATCGCAAGATATTAGTTCACGAGTATCGTAATAAATAAAGGAGAAAAGAGTTATAAAATGATACGATGATAGAAGTAGCGCGGAGAAATATGAAGTTTTGCGAGGATGAAATAATTTTGCGAGGATGAATTGCGATACTTCGCAATTCATATACAGCTACATAAGTTTTACTATATATGGGAGTTCAAATGTAAAATTCGAGAGGTTCTTTTAATGAGTGTAAGAAATTATCTTAGGAAAGAGAATAGAAAAAAGTTGTAACTATTCTAGTTCCATTTTGATAATTCTATGTAATCAACTAAGAGAATTAATAAGAAAGTTATCATTCACCATCAAGAACTTCTTGAGTTTTTACTAATTCTATTGAGGGTGTAGTTGTAGATTATTCTGCAACTACATCTTCTTCCCCAAAAATAGATTTAGAATTCCATTAATGGAGATTATCAAATGTAAAATCAAATGTAAACTTTAACAATCATAGTAGAGAATCATGGATGTAGATCAAATTGATCGAACCATGTAAAAATCCGTGTGTCTATTTAAAATTTTTAGAATTTTAGTCATACTTTTAATATAAAAATTAGTTTAGATCAAGAGATAATTATCAAGATATTATAAGGGGTGTGTTGTGGGAATTCCTGCAACTACAATTGTCCTCAATGTTCTAAAGATAAAATTAAAAGCATAAACAAGGAGAAACCGTTACCATTTGAAGTAAAAGAATTAAGGAAATATGTTACCGTGTCGCATGAATATTGGGTTACCTCCCAATAAGTGCTAAGTTTAACGTCTTCATCCGGACTAAGAAAGTATTAGTCACCCCATAGAATCATAAAGTAAAAGCCGAAATATTTGTGGGTTATCAAAACTAAATAAAGCTATCACAAATAAAAGGAACCTGCAACATGCCAAGAAAATGAACAAATAAAGCGCACCCATGTCTAGTTTACTATTTAAGACAACTATATCTAGTTGTGGTTCAGGTTCAGGCTCTATGAAAGGGTTTAAATAAATTTCTTTGGGATGCATTTCCTCATAGATAAGTTTTGGTTTAGGTATTAGTGTCTGGAAAAACTCAAATAAGAATTTTGAGGCACATAACAATAACCTAAACAACTGCGGATCCTTCAAGTAAATCAAGTTTGACTCATACAATTGACCACCACTTTCATCGTGGTCAATTTTAGGCAAATGTGTCGATTCTAATCTCCTAAAGTACTTAGGTTTAGTCTCAAAACTAAATAATTGACACATCTGAAACTTATACGTTCCCACAATTGGTTGAAAAATATTTGGTGGGAAAACAAAATCAATCTGGGTATCATAGCCTGGGCTAACCACATCAACCAGAGGATGGGTTTCTAACAACTGAACTTCCTTATGGACATCACTAGGTTCAGGAAAATGTGGATGAATATAATCTTTTAAAATGGTTGAGGCACATATGTCAAGTCCCAAATGAGGGACCTTTCTAAGAGTTAAAGCACATGGAGAATGATAATCACCCCCAAACTTAGAGTTTTCCGTGTCTCTAGAAATACTAGTCACTACTTCCATAATTTCAAGGTCATCTGATTGCTGAAAATGGTCAATTGATTCTTCTAAGTCAGGTTCATCCTCACTCATCTCTACGAGTTCATCTTCTTTGTCTAAGACTAATGTTTCTAAATCGCTATACTTGAAAAAAATATTCTCAGGATAAACCCGTTCCTCTAAACTATCATTGGCTTCGTAATCATAAGGGAATACTACATCGTCTAAAGAAGTGGTATCTCTAGTCAAATCCTCGTTACTTTGAATAGGTGAATAATTATTAAAATTATCGGGATTTGAACTAAAAATAACACTATCATCATAAAGTTCATTTGAAGTAACAAATTCCTGATCACTAATGTTAGATTCTTCATAAACACTATCCTCATCATTATAATAACATGAAAATGGTTGAACCTCATATAAAGTGGTGTTACCAATTATATCCTCATCATCTTGATGATGCAAATAACTATCCTCATTTTTAAGGGTATTATTGGAAACACTATATTGGAAATTAAGATTATTTCGAGCAATTCTTTCTTGTTCCTCTAACTCAAGTCTACGTGTCGACTCAGCTAACCTCTCAAGGGCCTGTTCTAAAGAAAGTTCCCTTAATGTTGGATCTAATTTTTCTTTTAACCTCTTGCGGATATCTTCTAAAGAAGGTTCACTCATTGTTACAGTTCTTTCGTCCATAACTAAGCTATTTGTCTCAGCTGACTTATTTGTCGACTCAAGTAACTTACGTGTAGGCTCAATTATTCTACGTGCCTCTTCTAGTCGAGGATAAGTATAAGAATCTTGCTAGTATGACCGGTATGCATGTGGATAGTAATTGGGCTCACCATGGTATGACCCATATTCAAAAGGGCGTTCCCAACCACTATTCATACTATGGTCATAATAAGGATAATGTCCATGTTGCTCAGTCGAATAATCATTGTATTGGCTATTATAATACCAGTTCGACATTTTTATGTACACGTGCAAATGCAAATGCCGGGGTTGACTATATAGGGTAAGATCAGGTTACCTTTAGCAAAATATACCTACAGTCAAGGACTGGTCAAAGGTACAAGGCTAAGGCTTGTGGTGTTTCGGATGATAACGCCCAAAGGGTTCACCGTACTAAACCACGTGTTTTCCTACTAATCAGTGCCAGATGATGCAATATGAAGTGCATGTGTGCTTTAGTGTTTGTGTTTTTTTTTCCAAATATTAACAAATATATACAAATAAACAAACAAAAATAAAAGTTTTAAAAATAAAAGCTAACAAAAATAAATAAATAAAGTTTGGGATTTTCTACTCATTTAGGAAAGTCCAACTTTCCACCTTTAGTTTCCAGCAAAACCTGCACACCAAAAACAAAAATACCCAGAGTAAAATCTAACAAAAAAAACAAAAACAAAAAAGAAGAAGAAAAAAACCCTAAATAAATCTAAAACCTAACCTAAAAACAAGTCCGCGTCGGCGGCGCCAAAAATTAATGTAATTTTAATTGTTGTAGAAAGTGGTAGTAAGAATGTCGTTCACTCGGACTCGTTGAGGTTGATTTTAAGACTTAATAACAAAAGTATATAAAAAAGATGTCACAAATATCGAGAGGACTGGGACTTCAGATTCCACCATTTTTTTTAATCACATTCAATTGGTTCATATAATGACTCATAACAATTCTAGCTCTTTTGTTGACTCTTTTCTTTGCCAAAAGTAGATTTCTAAAACATTAGATGTAAATCACAAGCATGGTATATCAAAAGCTCTTATGTCTAAGCATACACCATCAAACGAATTCACAACTAATTAGTAAAAATCATAAATCAATTAAAATAAGTGTAAAAAGTCACAAAGAATCAATTATAGTTACCAAACAATTGTGATAAGGCTTCCTCCGTCATCCCAGTGATGGGGTTTAGCTCTTCATGGTGCAAACACTCTCAAAATCTGAATTCATTGCTCAAAGGTGTATTAAAGATGAAAATACAAAGAAATCAATAAAACAGATTAACTACAACGTTTATATACGTTACAGATTGACTGTTACTAACGATACATAAGATATAAGACTGCTGGAAACGATTCTATGTTGTGTCGTGGATAAACCACACTTATCTGCGACTGACTTGGGTCATCTAATGTTCTTCAGCTTCGTCTTCTTCCTCCTGCTGTAGTAACTTTCTCTGCAGCGTGATTTCTTCGTACCAGAGCTTCCCCTAAACTACGTATAGACCCCAAACTGCTCGACCTCCCTCCTGGAACTCATACAGATCATATATATATATACCCAAACGACGATATTTAGAGAAATATTTCAATTATCTTCCCGTATTCTTCTCTGCAAGTCACGGCCTCTTCTCCCTTCCTTTTTTATCTTTACGCGACTTCTGAATTCATCCAACGTCTCTAAATCCAGCATACAAGATATTATTTCCATCTCAATCAAAACTTTCCACAACAAAACCCGTGAACCAACTCCTTCATGTTTTAACAAATTACCAAAAGAAGATTTCATGCCATGTTTTTGATTCCAACACGTCACTCATCCTTCCTTGGCGCTTCAACTTCATCCCAATCCACATGCACGATTAACTCGCACAAAATATCTTCTAAAAATACAACCATGCAATCCCGTAATATCTTGTTCCCTATTTAACTAAATTTTGAAGATATTTCCTTTTTACTCGAATTAACACCGATTAACAAGCCTGTGTTGTTCTTACAGGCTTATCCCAAGCCATTCCCGTGAAAAAGTCCAACAGATTCGCACCCAGATCGCTGCCAGAAAGTTACGCATCTTGAACTTGAAATTCCCTCCAAATCGTGTTTTCAAAAGGTAGATGATGGAGTCCCCATATAAATTCAGGGGTGCGGATAGGAGTGGGGTGCAAATAGTAACTGAGGTGCCCCTTATCAACTGGGTACCCCTTATCCATTTGAGGGGTGTCTTCAGTAATTTTCTCCGGAGAGGCCAAAGACCACTTTTCGAGCCAAATTCGCCGCAAGAGCTTATTTCTCCAAAAACACCTACAAAAACATAAAATAACCAAATAAGTACAAAATCGAGCACTAACAATATACATAATTAAGATCCAAATATACACATAAATGCGTCTATCAAATACCCTCAAACTTATTGTTTGCTAGTCCTCGAGCAAAATTAAAATTCAGAAAATAAAATCCTAACGCACTGTCGCAGGCATCGTCGATTGCATTTAGCGTATGCAATAAGCCTTTAAACCCCTAGGTGGCCTTAGTGGACGAGTTATAGTCTCGGGAGGGCTTACAAGAGATATACCCACAAAACCTTTACTCCAGACCCTAGCTATCTACGCAGAACCTTGGAAGGAACTAAAGAATCTCCTTGGTTGGCATAATTATTGACTACAGGAGGAAGTACCCTGATGCGAAATTCTAATTGTTGTACATGAGTTTGCATTCAAGCATACTAAAATTCATATATAAGTGACCGAGATCTACTCAGATAGTTTATGGACATCATAAACCAGAGTCAACCAATGACATGGATAGATTAAGAAGATGGATGTAGATAAAAACGTGGATGATGTTGACTAAGGTGAACCTATCCTAATGGACCGAGATACTGGTCTGGACTAATATAAACACTCTGGCATATACAAGGGAACTAGTGGTTGATAATCCTAACTCTAGGTCAACTCATCTGGCATATACAAGGGTACCAGTGGTCGACTTTATTGTATTTGTTCCGGTTGGTCTAGCAGTCTGGTTTCAAGTTTCCTTGTCTTTTTTTTTCAACTTTTTTTTTTGGTATCTCAGTCACTCTATTTCACCCTAGCAATGGTAGAAAAAAAAAGTGATCAGGATTCTTTCGATGTTTCCATCACGAGGATATGGAGAAACTACCATGTTATTTCTAACACCAGAGCTCTGTGCTTTTATGAATGGACTCTTTAGATATCTCCATCTAATCAGATTGGTTCCTCAACTCCTACAATCAATATGCTTCCATCCACTTAGATTGGTTAGTGCCATCCTTAATAAGCATAAATTTCTAGGCTTTGGAGTTTATTTTATTGCAAGTAACAAAAAGTTTCTCCCATACCCCCAAACTTAAATCTAACATTGTCCTCAATGTTCTAAAGATAAAATTAAAAGCATGAACAAGGAGAAACCGTTACCATTTGAAGTAAAAGAGTTAAGGAAAGATATAACCGTGTCGCATGAATATTGGGTTACCTCCAAAGAAGTGCTAATATTAACGTCTTCATCTAGACTAAGAAAGGATTAGTCACCTCATAGAATCATAAAGTAAAAGCCGAAATGTCTGTGGGTCATCAAAACCAAATAAAGCTATCACAAATAAAAGGAACCTGCAACATGCCAAGAAAATGAACAAATAAAGCGCACCCTTGTCTAGTTTCCTATTTAAGACAACTATATCTAGTTGTGGTTCTAGTTCAGGCTCTATGAAAGGGTCTAAATAAATTTCTTTGGGCTGCATTTCCTCATATCTAAGTTCCGGTTTAGCAGGTATTAGAGTCTGGAAAAACTCAAATAAGAATTTTGAGGCACATAACAATAACCTAAACAACTGCGGATCCTTAAAGTCAATCAGGTTTGACTCACACAATTGACCACCACTTTCATCGTGGTCAGTTTTAGGCAAATGTGTCATTCTACTCTCCTAAATTACTTAGGTTTAGTCTCAAAACTAAACAATTGACACATATGAAACTTATACGTTCCCACAATTGGTTGAAAAATATTTGGTGGGAAAACAAAATCAATCTAGGTATCATAGCCTGGGCTAACCACATCAACCAGAGGATGGGTTTCTAAAAACTGAACTTCCGTATGGACATCACTAGGTTCAGGAAAACGTGTATGAAGATAATCTTTTAAAATGGTTGAGGCACATATGTCAAGTCCCAAATGAGGGACCTTTCTAAGAGTTAAAGCACATGGAGAATGATACTCACCCCCAAACTTAGAGTTTTTCGTGTCTCTAGAAAGACTAGTCACAACTTCCCTAATTTTAAGGTCATATGATTGCTGAAAATGGTCAATTGATTCTTCTAAGTCAGGTTCATCCTTACTCATCTCTACGAGTTCATATTCTTTGTCTAAGACTAATATTTCTAAATCGCTAGAATTTAAAACAATATTCTCAGGATAAACCCGTTCCTCTAAACTATCATCGGCTTCGTAATCCTAAGGGAATACTATTTCGTCTAAAGAAGTGGTATCGTCTATATCGGCTGCATTTCTTTGGTCTTATCTACCAACTTCAAGAAGATAAGATCATTTCATTTCTTTTATTCTTATTTCATTTTTCTCTTCTTTTCTTCTTCTCGTTTCTATTTTCTTCTTCTGCTCCTCTGTCCTTTCTCTGTAGAAGTTGAGTGTTGATTTTGAGAGTTGGTTTGAGAAAGAGAGTTCATGGGTGATTTAGAGTAGATAAACTAGAATATGCTGCTGTCGTTGATGAAGAGACGAGAGTGGTGTTGATTCATAAAAACAGAAATTTGGGATTTAAGTCTAGAGTTTGAGTTGTTGTGAATTAAGATACAAATCGAGTGTTTGGCAGATGAAGAACGTTTGGGTCGATGTTTAATTGAACCGGTAGAGTCATTTTGGTAGATGAATCAAAAGTTAGGGTTTCTCAGAGATTGAATTAGGGTTTGTGAGGAAATCCAAAGAATATGAAATTGAAGGTCTATCAGTCTGATTGAAGATGGGTTTGTTCGAATTAAGGGCTAAGGATTGATTTTGAAGCTGAGATCGATTAAAGATTATGATTGAAGTTGTTAACAGAATTGGGGTTTGATAATTATAAGAAGGTGATGGAATTATTATGAGTTTTGAATTGGTTGGTACTGGAGAAGATTTTATCCGAGGTAATTGGATTTCTCGGTGAATTATTAGTTAAGTTGTTCATTTCAAATTATTAAATTTATGGAATGGTGGTTAATCTAAGAATTGAAATGATTATGGAGAGGGTGTTATGGAACTGTGGTATGTGGTTCAGATTTTTGTTGAAGTTACAGGGTTTCAATAGATTTTTGAATCTGTAATAAAGAAGACAGTGGATGCTCTGGTGGTGTTGTTGTATCACTAATGGTTTTGAGTTAGTGGTGCAAAGGTTAATGATTTAGAGTTGAAATTGTAGGAGCCATGAGTGATGATAGGAAACACAGTTAAATATGGCTGCAGTCGGGAATGAAACTGATGATAAATGAATTGATCTAGAGAAGGTGTTGGTGATAAGTTAGTGAGTTGCAGAACTCTGAAAAGATAATGGTAGTGGTAAATGCAGATGATGGTGTTGTCTGTTAAGATGAATGATGTTACAGAAGCTAGGAGTTGTAGTTCTGCAAGAAATGTAGCCGAGCTATAATGGTTGGTTAAGCTCAGATGTATGTGTAGGAGGAAAAGTTACAGGGAAGAAGATTATGGTGTGTTGTTATTGGTGATGTTGCTTAGAGTTGGATTTGTAGTTGATAGTTGTTGTGAAATCTTGGAACTGCAAGTGCAGGTAGGAATAGTTTTTTTTGTAAATCATTTATGAGTTATAATTGAATGAATGTATTGATGCAATAAATAGACTAAAGTTGAACTTGAGTTAGAGTTATAAAGATAGAGTTGCAGTTGTGTAAGAACCTTTGGCATGTCTGACTGAACTTACTCAGTCTGATTTGGTTTTTGTTTAGATGGCTCAGTTAATCTGACAGAGTCAAGATGACCCTGTTTAACTGAGTTGAATCGGTTTGACTAAGTGGACCTTGACCGAGTTAACCCTTTGACCCGGCATTGACCTTTGACTGGACTTAAATGTGGACTGTTAGTTGACCATGTGACTGTTATTGACCGTTAGTTAACTCTAGTGGACTGGACCTTATGTTAATAGACTTGTTTAGTGGACTTGGGCTTAGTTCCATGATTTTCTAGTTTGATACTTTTGACCCCTTTATGGTCCGAACTAGCGTTTGGTTCCTTCTACAAAGTTATAGATATTCTTAAGACTTAGCTAATAGACTATAATCTAATTTAATTAGTAAACCTTAGATTTGCTAAGATAGATAAATAAAAGGTGTAGAACTTTAAATGGGATTAGAACCATTAGTTAGACTTATATGATTCTTGTGTGAGCCATCTTGGCTAGATTCTTAGACTTCTTGTGTGATTAACAGTTAGTCTGTCTTAACAATGGTCGATTCAAAGGATGAACCAGTGGATCGTGGACCTCGAGGTAGGCGTGGCTTGTCATCAAAAGAGGTGGGAATATATTTGACTCTGTAGTAATTATTATTTTTATTTTTACAAAACTTTATGCTTATCAAACTCATGCATTGTCTATTCGTACATTCCATGCTTTGTTTAAAATGGCATTCCGATAATTCTGTTGATTCTGTTAATCTTTCCATGAATTGGAAAGTATTTGTAATGTTTGCTTGAATTGTTATGGGAAATAAGGATTTCCACTTGTGGTATATAGGATATGCTCCTTCGCATTTATATCTAGTGTTTTTATGTTAATCATAGTGGAAGTGGGCTTCAATACTACTAATCGGAGTGGAAGTGGGCTTCAATATTTTACATTGTTTGAAGAAGGAGTTTGTCCATATACATGTTTGTTTATTTCAGTGACTTGGTCATTGTTTAATGCTTCGAAAAACATGTAATGTTTTCCAAATCTTGCATATGATTACTTAGAAGTTAAATGTTAATTATTCCCATTTTCAGTTTCAGTGACAGAGCAGAGTTGCGCAGCGAAAGTTTTGAGAAATTAACTTCATTAGTTGATATTCAGATATGTTTATTTTGTTGTATATTATATTTGTAAACCAAATGACTATTTTATATGTATCATTGGAGAGGAGTTCTCGTATATATATTTTTGAGTGGGGTTAGCTTTGGGTTAAGTTTTTGTAACAAATTTCTTAATTGAAAATTTAAGTGTTTAATTTGGATTATTAGTGCCTCTGTTTTTAGCTAATTTCTTGGATTAGCCAGCTGCTAGCTTAGGGGACGCTACAAAATTTATCGGGATTTGAACCAAAAATAACATTATCATCATAAAGTTCATTTGAAGTAACAAATTCCCGATCAATAATGTTAGATTCTTCATCAACACTATCCTCATCATAATCATCATTATAATAACATGAAAATGGTTGAACCTCATCTAAAGTGGTGTTACCAAATATATCCTCATCATCTTGATTCAATTGTGTCTCTTGTAATACTTGAGATCTCATATCAATTGAACAACTCTCTAACTAGTTCATTTGAGTCATTTGGACTAGTTATGGTGAAGAAGAATATGGTTGATATGAAAGTTATCATTTGGCTAACCATTTGGTTGACTAATATTGAACCAACCATTGTACATGCTTGGGTACGGTTATCCGAATTCAAAACGTCAAGTACATGTGTATGGCAAGCTAAGTTTTTAATCTAACGGTTGAGAGATATTAGCTTGTATCTAATCGGGTTTTCATCTAACGGTGAATATTGAATGCTTTGTTAGCAAGCTAACATTGATTGCAAACCCTGATTTGAAAGACTATATAAGGGGAACTCTATCCATTAGAAAAACTAATCCCCACACACCTTTCTTGTGTGGTACTAGTTTTCTCTAAGCTAGAGTCGATCTCCATTAACCCTTGAGTTTTCTCTCTAAATTCGGGTTAACGACTTAAAGCCTTCATTGGGATTGTGAAGCTAGACCGATACTACTTTTCTTGTAGTTGTGTGATCTAATCTTGCTCTTTCTATCGTACGAGTACAATTGTAATAATTGTCTTGAGATTTTTATCTCCGATAGGCAAGATAAAATAGTCACAAACATATTCGTCTCATTATTTGTGATTCCTCAATAATCTTCTTCGCTACGTCGATTGAGTTTATTGTGAGGTTATTGATGAAACTAAGCTATTCTTCGGGAATATAGGTCTGGTTTTATCGATTGGTTCCTGTTCACCTTGATTTATCAAAATACGGAACAAAACTTGTAGGTTTATTCGTGGGAGATGAATTTATCTATTACATGTAGACTTTTCTGTGTGAGACAGATTTGTTTATTAAAGTCTTCGACTTTGGGTCGTAGCAACTCTTGGTTGTGGGTGAGATCATCTAAGGGAATCAAGTGTGCAGTATCCTGCTGGGATCAGAGGCGTAGGATCATAATTGTACCTTGGATCAGTGTGAGATTGGTTGGGGTTCAACTACAATCCACACCAAAGTTAGCTTGTAGTATGCTAGTGTCTGTAGCGGCTTAATACAACGTATGTTTAATCTGGACTAGGTCACGGGGTTTTTCTGCATTTGCGGTTTCCTCGTTAACAAAATTCTGGTGTCTGTGTTATTTCTTTTCCGCATTATATTTTGTTATATAATTGAAATAATACAAGTTGTGAGTTGTTCAATCAATTTGGTTGTTGATTTAAATTGATTGACACTTGGATATTGGTCTTTGGTACCATCCAAGTTATCTCTCTTTGATTAGACTCACGAATCATATTTGCTTGAGTAAATCAAATCGAGAGATTGAGATAATAACTCCTTGAGATATTTTCTATTGATTGAGTCTTGTTGATTCTCTAGAAAACAACTCGGAGTTTTCCATACAGATTGGTAATCAAAATATTGGGTGGTGCTGTTAGACCCCCGCTTTTTCAATTGGTATCAGAGCAGGCAAACACTTTAAAGACCTTACAAGTCTGTGTTTGTAGCGATCTGACTCTATGGACAAGAGTAGTATCTCTGATAAACGCATTACCAGAAATAAAGAATTTGTCGTGTCTAAGTCTATTAAAGAGAAAGATTCTACAATCTCAAGTATAGACGAACACTGTGTTAAAATCAGACATGCAGATATTGACATGTACCATTCCGATTGCCCTTCAAAAGAGTCTACTTCTCTAAATGAATGGGAAACGGCTGAAGAGAGTAAGTTGGTTCTAAATCTTATTAGAATCCAAGCTGATAGATTTAATCGGTTAAAGAAACATGTCAATAGTATTCTTGGTGTAATCAGAGACTGCAAAATCAAAGAAAATATTGAAGATTGTTCTTCATGTATGACTCTTGAAGCAAGACTCATAAAGGATGCTTTTGAAATAGAACGTCACATGAATAAACTCTCTATTCAAGGATGCTCTAGGAAGTCTAATACATCAACTATATTTGTTACGACAGTAAATGCTCCAGAAGAAAAAACGGAGTCCCTTCCAAGCAAGGAAAATGTGTCAGTCTCCTCTGATCAAGGAAATCTCACATCACATGGAAGGAAGAAATCTCATGACGAGAATGTTAAGACTGAACTAACTAATCACGTCTATGATCAGAAAGTATGTCACTTTTGCGAAGAAAAAGGTTCTGTTAAACTGAAAGGAAACTCTAAGTTGAATAAAAATTCTATTGTTCAACTTCAACGCACCTTAGACCTAATCCTCAAAGGTTTAACTGACATTCGTATGTCGAAGCCTATTGGTTTTCATATGAACCTTGTGTATGCTACCAGGAAGGTCAGTTCAATGAGTTCCTCAAATATTAGGAAGTAGAACAAAAGTCTTGACAAGAATCGTCTAAGGAAGGATCAAGTTGTTTTCCCTGAAAATAACATTTCCCTTGATTTAAAGAGAATTACAGAAGAAAGGAGAAAAATTAATGATACGATAAACAACTTGATAAAGATGATTCAAAGGTATAAATAAATTGTTGACAGGTTGTCTTCCTCCTCAAGTCAAGACTCTTCTGGTAAGAATTCAAACTACGTCTCATATTTTGATGATAGTAAGTTTTATGATAATTTCTCAAAACAAAAGGAGTCTCTCTCAAAATTCAGAAGAAAAAAGAGACTTGATCTTAGACACAACCCCTTAGATGAGCTCAAATCTCATACTTGTGCTAATTAATCACAAGGATGGAAACTTGCTCATAAAAATCCTGCTGAGCAAGATGTGTGAAAATCAGGTGTACTTTGGCAATTTGCATTTTACCTAGTTAAGCTCTACTCTTGTCGTTTATAGATAAACTAGTGCTAGCAGACAATATTTCCTAAAAGTATTTGTCTTGTATTGTTTTCGTGTTAATTATTTTATTGGGGTGTACTGTGTTCGGATAAGTACACGGGTTACTATATTAAATGTACAGTTTTAAAACCCTAAAAATCCCTCATTCAAACAAAACCTTTAAATAACCGACCTATTGAGTTATATAAGTTCACGCTCGCATACTCTAGGTCATATATGGGTTATCAAGGATGTCCTCTTCTTCATCTTTCTCTGGTGTTTTTGCTAAGGAATTTATTGAGAAAAGTTTTAGTGTAGAATTGAAATGAAGGAAGAAAA
This sequence comes from Papaver bracteatum, assembly GCA_023529315.1. Taxonomy (NCBI): domain Eukaryota; kingdom Viridiplantae; phylum Streptophyta; class Magnoliopsida; order Ranunculales; family Papaveraceae; genus Papaver; species Papaver bracteatum. Next base: position 362,946 of record JAJJWX010001839.1, read on the forward strand.
GAACTCTTGTAGAATATGGTGCACCTAATGCCTCATGATTTTATGCCTACTCACATCAAGATGTTGAGAATGAGGATATGGTGTCTGCTGAAGTGGTTCATGACTTTCTAAAGTACTTCGAGAAAGCAAAACTGCAACTTTTTGATACAATAAGAGATCTTGATGTGGTTAGAAGTGAGTTGGAAAAGGTTACTACTGACCTTGGTCTCATGAAGACACATGTTAAGGAAATTCTCAACAAGGATATCTTCTCGGAAGAAGCAGTTGACGTGAATCACAAGCTCAAGGATCTTGAAACCCATGAAACTGTCAAACGTGAACTTTAGTTTGTGATTGGGTTCTACTATATATTTGAGCTTATTATGCCTAGTAAATCTTCTATGTTTTCTGTTCTATTTAGAAGAATAACTAGTGTTTTGGAATAGCCATGATTGTGATTACACATAGCTATATCCAATGATTTCATCTTCTTGTTTTTAGATTTATTGGTTTAAATTCTAAACTTGTTTGGAAGGTGATGGTTGCAATATTAATCTTTATGATTTTTTATATTGCAATATTTTGATGGGATATGTGTGTTTACGTCCATGAACTTGATTGTCCCGTATTTTTGTCAAAAGTAAATTCTTTCACATATTGGTATGCAAATATTGATAAAGGAATGAATGGACTTTTGGCAAAACACAAAAGTTAAGCCTATATTGTCAATTATTGATGTAAAATAGGTTAAAATCTTTTGTGATTCAAGGATTAAGTCTATATTATGTCACATTGTGATGGAAAAATAGAATAAATCCTTGTTGTTGTAATCCATGGTATAGAGATTATTTGTTCCATATTATTATGTATTACCGTGAAGGATCCATTGTGTATCTTATGTTGAGCACGATACGACTAAGTCAATTTCTTATTGGCATGGTTGGTTGTTCCATGAGATGCTATATGTTGAGCATTAAGAACTAAATTAATCAACTTGTGTGGTTATTTAGTTTGTATTCCATGAGTTCTCTCATGTTGAGTACATGTACGGTTAAGGTTGTCATTTCCTATGATAATCTTAGTCGGGTTTCCATAATCTCTTATGTTGAGCCCAAATGAACTAAATCAATCATCTTGTGTGATTATTTAGTTAGTACTCCATAGATTTTTCTCATGTTGAGTGTGGCCAATTAAATTGATTACTTTTGTGATTAGTTTAATTGTGTATTTAAGTCTCCATAAGTTTACTTGTGTTGAGAATATTTAGTCAAATTAATCTTGGTTCGCCTTGGTTAATATGATTGAATATTTTTTTTTAGATTCCAAGTTCATACTTGTATGTAATTTGTTGAGTCTAAAGAAATCCTTCTTTCTCTTAAAATTAAGGTCGCTCTTGTTGTTCCCTTGGGAATGACATATTATGGGGGAGAGTTCTTTTGAACTTGTGCTTAATTTCCAAATATTTTTGGGGAGTGCGGCTGTGGAATTTTTAGGGGTTATCTTGTATCTTTATAAACTCCTTGATGAATGCATTTATCCTCGGATTTATGATTGCATCTAAACAAGATGATTGAACATTTACCTTTGGCCATGAAATGTCTCTTATGGAAAATTCATTAGGATCCCGTTCTTGTACCTTTGCCAATTTTATTGACAAAAAGGGGGAGAATTAATTGTAGTTCACACTACAAATACATATGGTTTTCGGATCATTATGTAAGGGGGAGTGGTTTCCATGTGAGATGGAGTATTGACTAAGGGGGACTGAAGTATCACCATAGTATTGTTGTTGAAGTTGTGATGCAATTGGACTTTGACGTTGTGTAATAATACTATGACACTGTATAACAATGATTGAGAACCAATGCTTTTCTCATTTTTATAGCTACGGATTTTCAACAACGATGATACTAAACTTACAACCTTTGGGATCATTGGACTACTTGGAAGTGACGAAGATTTCGAGTATTGTTGAAGATTAGGCATGTGGAATAGGAGCTACAAAGTTTATTTATATATTTTTTGTATTCCATATGTATTAATAGTTTTGCCAGTAAAATTAACAAAGGGGGAGATTGTTAGAGCACTGCTCGGTCAAACTCGCATGCCTTTCTATCTCAAGCATGTTTGTTAATCATAGTGATCAAAACTATAAAGTCTTGATTTCTAGTCTACTATAGCTAAGGTCTCGGACTAGGATAGAAATTGTAGTTGAGCTTAAGAACTCCATGGCGATCATCATACAAGACGAAGGACTACTCAAGGAACCAGTGGATCTTCATCGACTAAAAGGTATGTGGAGACTTGAACTTATCTATCACTCAAAAGTCTATCTACTTAATCTCCTATCTTGAGACAAAAGTCGTTTTACTATATAGACTAAGAATATGCACATGTGATATTTCGAGCTGAGTATATCTCGCTTATCTATTTCTCGAAATGTGTGTTGGTAAAGCTTTCACTTTAGCCAAGTTCATCTTTGCCTAGTGACGAAAGTCATGTTATGTTTCAATCACTTTGAAAATCGCTCTGATGAAAAATAGTTTGTGAATAACAACTTTATAACGCCCTCTGAGAATGTTTCAATGATTGAAATGAGAGTTTAGACTATATAACCATTGGGGTATATAAACATTGTTGTGGCAACACATATATGTATAAGTCCTTAACACTTGAACCGAAGTTTGCGAACTTTGTTGATCAAGTGGAACCGGAACGTGAGCAGCAACTCAGTCCGCAAACCCAGTCCGTGAACTGGTGTAAGTTCTCGAACCCGAGAATATCTGCTGAAGTTGAAGCTCAGGTGAAATCCGCAAACCCATTCCGCGAACTGACGGAACTTCTCATCCCGAGAAATTATGCTGGAGTTTATTAACTTCATCCGGTTAGCTTGAGTCCGCGAACTCAAGAGGTTATGTCTGAAAACGTTGTTCGTGAACTTATTCTAAATTACTAAGGAATGTTTTTGCAAACTGTGGCTTTATAGTTCACGATTAATGATTCGAGTGAATCACATCGTTTTTGATTCAATTATTTCTCTTGTAATACTTGAGATCTCATAGCAATTGAACAACTCTCTAACTAGTTCATTTGAGTCATTTGGACTAGTTATGGTGAAGAAGAATATGGTTGATATGAAAGTTATCATTTGTCTAACCATTTGGTTGACTAATATTGAACTAACCATTGTACATGCTTGGGTAAGGTTACACAAACTCAAAACGTCAAGTACATGTGTATGGAAAGCTAAGTTTTCGATCTAACAGTTGAGAGATATTAGCTTGTATCTAATCAGGTTTTCATCTAACGGTGAATATTGAATGTTTTTTTAGCAAGCTAACATTGATTGCAAACCCTTATTTGAAAGACTATATAAGGGGAACTCTATCCATTGGAAAAACTAATCCCCACACACCTTTATTGTGTGATACTAGTTTTATCTAAGCTAGAGTCGATATCCATTAACCTGTAGTTGCAGGAAATCCTACACTACACCCTTAGTAAGAATTCACAAAGATTAAGACATGATTTTAAGATAAAGAATAATATTTCTATTGATTTGATAAAGAATTACAGGAAATATCAGAAATCAAGAATACAACCGTCTTTTCTAAGTTTCTCTGTCCTTAAGACTTTCTTAGCACTCAAAATTATATCCCTATTCTCAAATCCACTGGTCCTCTATATATAGGGTAGTTACATAGTGGATAACAGCTAAGCTGTCCTTTAATTTTGGATCTGGCTCGCGAGACATTCGCAATATAATATCAACTCTCGCAGGTACTTTAATCCTCGCAGAATCACCACACTCTTCTCATGTTTTGGCTGTCATCATTCATTACGTCATTTATTAGGTCATCTTGCGACACTATCAATATGTTGTTAACGAATCTCGTAGGAATGTCATTTATTATCGCAAGAACAACATAGTGGCAATATTCTGGTCCTACATCTTTCCTCTTCTCATGTCTTTTCTGCGAAGAAGGAAATATCATGAGAATAAAAATGCCTCAACTGTTCATCTTTCCCTTTTTTATTTCGCTCTGACACGTTTCTACATCGTTCACTAGATTTATCACACGTATTTTTTGTTCCATTCAATTTCTGACACGTCTTTTTCAACCGTCGCGTTTCAACTGTTCACGTCTTCTCTTCGCATTAAATACATTTATCTTCTCGAGATTCTTCTTCATTTATAAATACTTCCTTAATTCTTTCCTTTCCTTCTTTTTACCTTCTTCTTTCTTCGCTCTGCAAATTTACTATTCTTCCACAAATTCCGGATCTTCTACTGTAATTTTTATTCTTCTTTTAATCTTCGATTCTTTTTCAATTATTTTTCCATTCCCATACTAAAAAATGGCCCATGTTAGTCGTATAAATCAGGCTACTTTTGAACTTCATCAACAGAAACTTCGAGGTCTAGGTTTTAAATTATCTACCATACCCAATCAATCTCCCAGATCTGAACTTTCCATCAATTTATTCTCTGATCATCCTTCTTCCAGCGAGAAAATTATGGTCTCGCTAGGTCAGTTAGAAGCTGGTCTCCCCATTCCCCTTTTCAATCCTGAACTTCCCATTTTTTATGAAATTCTCTCGCATAAGAAATTTTTGCGAGAAATATATCATTTAAGTGGAGATTGTATCCGTCTGCTACTTGAGTATGCTACTCGCAGTGCCGGTAAAAAATCTATATATCCTGAGTCCGCGAAGAATCCCAAATTTAAAGACATTCCAATCATTCCTGAAAATTATATTGTGGAGAATTTTTTCGCAAATTATGAAGTGATTCCCATGAAGAAAGATAGAACTTGTTGGGGTGTCCGTATTCAAAAGAAAGATGGTATTGCTGATGACAAGGTTCTTATGCTGGACATTGACTGGCATCCAGGCAACAATTCATCCCCTCGCTATTCCAAAGATGACAAATGGTGCAAATTCCCCTTAATGTTAGAGGGTTCTTACATTTCTAGTACTCATAATCCACATGCGAATCTCGTAGAGTATCAACCATGGGTCTTTAATTGGCCTAAAAAAGATTCTAAGGTATGTTCCCAAATTATTATTATTATTGTTTTCATATTCTGATATGTATTCTCGCTGATCATTCTAATTTTTCCATATTAAAAGAATGAAACTTAGCTACCAGAACAGTGGGAATCCCAACATTTATTTGGCTCTTAAGTCCTTCACGGATGAAGTAATAAATACTCTTTACTCATTCTGAACAATATATTGTTGCCTCTATTTCTTACCTTCATCTGTGTTTTTTGAAGGTTATTGAAGAAATTGAGCCCATAAAGCCTGCGAAGACTAAAGGGAAAGACAAAAGCAAAGACGGTCCTCGCAAAGAAAAATATGTTATTCCTCGCAGAGAAAAATCTACTATTCCTCCTAAGGGTAAATCCACCGTTTATCACAAGGAAAAGTCTACTGCTCCCCATTCGAAAAGGAGAAGAGTTCAAATTCCTACACCTTCTTATTCTCAATCCAGTGAGAGTTCTAGCGAGAACACTGATGACAATGATGATGTTGGTACTTTTACTGTGAAGGAAAATTTTCAACCTGGGTCTTCTATGACTCAGTTATCTCATATATTTGGTAATCCTCGCGGCATTCCTCGCGACTTTGGAGATGAAGCTATTAATGAAACGTGCTTAGCTCTCGCAAAGATTTGCGATGCTACTCTATTAGTTGATAATGACTCTCTTGAAGGAATTTCCAGATCTAGTCTTCTGAATTCTCTCAGTATTTTGGTATATTTTTATTCCTTCACTTCTTTCTTTTATTCTAAAATTCTGATTAAGTTTATTTTTACAAATTTAACCATTTCTTCATAGACTGGTAGAGCTTCTTTCGCCGTTGCCTCAGACTTGGAGAGGAGATGTGCATCTTTTCGCGAGAAGAATGTAGATTTGGAATCTGAGTCTGCTAGTATTCGTGGGAAAATAGAATCTGGGTTAACTTAACTTCAAGGAAAAATCAAGAAATTGGAAACTGATCTAACCTTCTCGTAAGAAAAGGTCGCAAGCCTCCAAGCTGCGAATGATCATCTTTATGGTAAAAAATCTTCCCCTTTCTTTTTACCCTTGTATTCCTTTGTATCTTGTTATTATTATTCTTCCTTGCATATGTTTATGGCCTCTCTAACGAAGCTGTATTCCTTCATTCTTTTCCAAACCCAATAGATGATGATACACTTCTCAATCGCCTTAATGAATCCTTAGTTAGTTATTCAAATGAACATATTAACTCTCTTTCTGTAGATGATCTTAGATCCAAATTTCACCTTTTAGCAATTGATCATAGATCTAGCTTGAAAGCGGCCAATGCATCCAAGCGTCAATATCTTAATTCTAAAGAAGAAATCAGAATTCTAAGAGCCCAAAAAAGTGATATTATAGATGAAAGGGATCGCATATCTATATAGGGGGCACAAACCTTAGCAGATTTTCATAAAACCCTTATTGAAGTCCAAATTCACAGAGATAAACTTATCCGCGAGAAAGATGATCTTGTTAAAAGAGAAAACCAAATCCGTTCCCGTATTCTTATTAATGATGATGATGAATTTGCTTGGGCTGCGAGAGTTCTTGATAATGCCAGGAATAATCTAGGTGTAGATGTTAGTCTTCATGTTGAACAACCAGCTTTGATTAAAGATATGATCACTGAAGGAGAAGGTTGTTTATTATTCCTTCTTAATATCTTCTTGTCTCTTATATATTTCTATCAAATCTCTGATCTGTTGTTATAAACTCGCAGAATCCGAGAAGAGATACTCTACAAGAGTCAAAGAACTTGATGCTGAAAAAGAAAAGCTCGCGAAAGATCTTGCTTCTCGCAATGAAAAATGCTCAAGGTTGAAAGAGCAACTAAAAATTTCTACTGCGAATTTTAACAATGCTCTTGTTGCTGTTCGCAATAATTCCGTCAAGAAGGTCTACGATGCTCATAATATTTCTCATTCTTTGTATCCTTTCCTCACAGAAGAAATTCCAGCGAACACTCCCAATCTAATCATCTCTGATAGTGAAGCTGAATAATTTAGTGGAGATGATAATGAAGATGAAGAACAAGAAGAATCTGGTGAAGACGACAATGAATCGAAGTAGTCTTGATTTCATCTTTTTGGTCTTTATTATAAAATTTGTAAACTTATCTCTTTTTTCTTGCGGATTTTTCCATTTTTAAATACTCCTTGGTGTATAAATTTCCCTTGCTTCTATCTGTGTACATTAGAAAACATTTTCTTTTTGCAATATGGTTAATATAATCATCAATCTTTAACTATCTACACAGATTTATCATATAATGATGAATAACAATGTTATTATTTTATGCATTCCCATACTTTCCTATGTTATTCATCTGCAATATGATGAATTTATAGAAGAACATCCAGAATTATTGCCAGAATCTTGCGGCTATTCTGTGTTTTCTGATAACCTTTAGTGTGGTCTTATTTTGCCTTCCTAATTAAAGGTCTTATCTCACCACGTTTGATCTTTGCGACAAAATCGCAGGACGTTCTTACATTTACATGTAACAACCCATTGATCTTGCCTTAACTTGATTCTTTCAATATTCTGCGACAATATGACAAGTCTAAGTTCCCTTGCGAGAATAAAGTCTCATGACATTGCCGTCTTGCGATAAAATCGCAGGATGTCTTTACACTTTCATGTAAAAACCCATTGATCTCATCTTAACTTTTTCTCATGGCTTGTTGCGGCTGTAGAATATTTGTCATGCGACAATATGACAAGCCTAAATGTTCTTGCGAATCATAAATCCCCATGACATTGTCATCTTAAGACACTTATCAGCTCCCTAATGGAGGGTGCCACCCTTATCTTCCCCCTGGTTGCCCCTTTAAGGAGACGTACTTCTGCCATACAAGATTATCTTCTCCCATCCAGTCCTAGCAACAACCAGTTTTTCTCGCAACCTCTTATCCTTTATTCCTATATGGCTTATAGTTACGAGACTGCACCCTAAGTGGGGTTTTCTTCAGGCCGAGTGCATCATAGCCAAGACTTGCCAAGAATGGCCAGGGTAGTTTCATACGCCCCGGGCACCCTTGGATCAACCGTGTACCTCGGAGCCTTGGTCATACTCTGCAATCCTTAGGAGAGACTCTCGGTCGTCCCACCAGGTTATAACCATATATAGTTGGAAATCCAAGTTACCTCTCCTGGATAGGTTTTCTATAACCCCCATCTCCATGACTCAGGTTCCAGCAGCGGTATAACCTTTCGCTAAATCATGCAAAGAGATTCCCCCTAATATGACATACTTTAGGTCTTACATTTGCCTCTTGCGAAATTGTATTCGCGAACTAGGGTGTACGCCATAAAGGTTCGTCCCATTCTTGTGTCTCTTTTGCGAATATCGCAATGTCTTATGCTTTTGCATTTAAATTCTTATATGATATTTCAATGTCATCTTTTTCTTCCAACAAGAAGTACATATCTTGAAAATGAATAAAATTTTATTCAAAAAATTATCCATATGTTTTTCTAAAATTCTCAAACTGAAATTTTTACCTTTTCTACTTACTATTCTTTGCTTTCTTTGCAAGTCACTCGCCAGTTAGTTCATTTCTGCGTACACAAATCTTACATCATTTCATCTTCTATCCTTTCTATCACATCCACCATTAACCTTTCACTTCTTTGATGTTGTTTAACGTTGTTTCTCCATTTTCTGTTTCTCGCTATTCTTTGCTCGCAGGATTCAACGTCCATTTCGTAACATTTCTTCCCTTCGGTCCAATCTCCTTGTATCACTCCAACACCATGGGGATGGGGAAATTTAATACATTGTTGAAAGGTCGATGCCACGCATAGTATCCTGTGTAACCAAGGTCGCCTAATCAAAGAAGTGTAAGGAGATTCTATATCAACCACGCATAACTGAAATTTAGAAGATATCCCTTTTAATGGAATTTTCATGGTAATCTCCCCTTCGGGTTTGTTTTTTGTTCCATTAAAACCATAAATTTTATATGTTGACAGGATCAAATCTTCATCTCTTCCTCCCATTGTACGATAGGTGTGATAAAACAAAATGTCCACTGAGCTTCCAGTGTCAATCAAAATCCTATCAATAGCCCATGAATCATTTGCTTCATCATCTTTATCTTCTTCTTCATCCTCTTCTTCTTCTTTGTACCTTGGATTTATTTCTAATCTCACTACTAATGGATTATCATACATTTTACCTGGCTCAGGTGCCTCTTGTGCAGTAAAAGAAATATTTTGTTTCTACCACTCCTTTAATGGCGAGACTCTTGCAATGTTCATAATATCTCTTCCATCAATATCTCTCGCTATAGTTGCAGGAATTCCTACACTACACCCCTGATAAGAATCTACAGAAATTGAATTATGTTTGAGAATGAATTACGACACTTTTTTATTATTTTAGCTTTTTAATTCTTTACAAAAGACATAAGAACTCAGAAGTACAAATTTCTTTCTAGAGTTTCTCTCTCCTCAAGATTTTATCAACTCTCCAAAAGACATCATCATTTTCTGAACCTAACGAACCCTTTATATAGGGTTTTACATAGTGGATGACAGCTAAGTTTTCCTATTTTTTCGAATATACTTTGCGATCTTATCGCGATTGCTATAATATTCTCTCTTGCAAAATTGATAACCATCGTGGGATAAACATACTCTCTTTGTATTTCTTCTATCGTCATCTTCTTTTGGATTCTTCTGTGACGCTCGCGAAATGTCGTTAAAGAATCTTCTGTGACACTCACAAAAGTGTTGTTAATATCGCAGAAATAGTGTTGTAGCGATATTCTGGTCCTACATCTTGCCTCTTCTCATGTATTTTTTGCGAAGAAGAGAAGATCATGAGAATCTTTTAGAATGCCGTAACTGCCTATCTTTTCATATTTCTCTGTTCTGACATGTTTCTGTGTCCTTCGCCAGCTGTTTTCATGTATTCTTTCCTCTAATAAATTTTTGACACGTCCCTTCTAACCGCTATGATCTGACCACCCACGTCTTTTCTTTGCATTAATTGCCTTCATCTTTTTCGATAAATTTCTTCTTCTATAAATACTTCTCTCATTCCTTTCTTTTTCTCTTTTACTTTCTTCTTCTCTCTCTCCATAACCTCTCTGCAAATTTACTGTTCTTCCGCGAATTGCGCTTCTGTTATCGCTGTGATTTCTTTCTTATCTTTCAATCCCTTTTCTTCATTCCCATACTTGAGAAATGGTTATCGCTGGTGCTAAAAACTTGATTGCTTTTGGTGAGATGCAAGGAAAACTTAGAAGCAAAGGTTTTACTCTATCTAAAATTCTAAATCAGGATTCTAGATCTGAACTTACTCTTAAATTATTTACTGATGATCAATGTTCTCGCGAGAAAGTTATAGTATCTCTAGGACAACTTGAATCCGGTATTCCCATTCCTCTCTATGACCCAGAACTTCCGCTATTTTATCAAATAATTTCTGACAAAAGGTTTTCGCGAGTGATATATCAATTAGGTGGAGATTGTATCCGATTATTGCTTGAATATGCCTCTCGCAGAGCTGGAAAAGGGTCTCGCTACCCTGAAGATGTGAGGAATCCACAATTTGAAGATGTCCCCATTGTTTCTGCGGATTATATTGTGGACAACTTATTTGTAAATTATAAAATAGTCCCTATGAAGAGGGATAGCACCTGCTGGGGTGTTCGTTTGAAAAAAAAGAGAAGGTCGCTGGTGACAAAGCTCTTATGCTGGATATTGATTTTCATACATCTACCAACCAAGGTCCTCGCCACTCTAGCGATGACAAGTGGTTCATCTTTCCATTATGTCTTGAAGGTCCTTATATATCTGGTTCTCTCCCATTACATGCGAATCTCTCAGAGTATGAGCCATGGGTCTTCAACTGGCCTGAAAGATCTAAAGAAGTATATTCTCTTAACTTTTTACATTATTATCATTTACTGTCTTCTTTATATTCTCGCTAACTATTTTGATCTTTCTCAGATTGATAGAATGAAACTCAGCTATCAAACTTTTAGGAAACCCAGCACCTTCTTAGCTCTTAAATATTTCACGGATAAAGTAGGAAATATTTCCTCATAAATTTTAACAATATATTGTTTCCCCTATTTCTTATCTTCATCTGTGCTCGCAGGAAATTGAAGAACTACCGCCAATAAAACCCATGAGAACTAAGGAGAAGCCTTCAAAGGATAAATATATTGTTCCTCCTAAAGGAAAATATTATGCCCCTCGCGGTGGAGAATCTGGCGATCAGGATAAAAATATTGTTCCTCCCAAAGGGAAACCTTCTACCCCTTGTGGTGAATATTCTGGCGATCCTCCTTTGAAGAAAAGGAAAACCCGACCCTCTTCTTCTTCAACTCCTCAACCTATTCCAGAAACCCCAAATGTTGAATTTGATAAGGATAAATATGATAAAGATTTTAATAATAATAATAGAAGATTCCCTTCTATAAAGAACTCTTCTTCATCTGATTCTTCAATGGCCCATTTATCCAGAATTTTTAGCGATATTTCCCACAACATAACTTGTAATGATGAGGATGAAGTTATTAACAAGACTCCCAAGCTCTTTCCAGTGTATGTGATGCTCCCATACTGGTGGACAATGATTCTCTCCAAGGAGTCTCACGATCGCTGACTCCTAGTCTCTTAAATTCTCTTGGTACCTTGGTATATTTTCATTTCTTCAATTTGTTTATATATTTTATCCATCGATAGATCTTAATTTATATTATTCTTTCGCAGGTTTGAAGAGATTCTTTTGCTGTTGCTTCTGATTTAGATAAAAGACGTGCCAATTCTGAAAAGAAGGCTGTTAAACTTCGTCAGGATAAAGAAAAATTAGAATCTGAAGTTATTGAGCTTCGCAAGAAGAATAAACAGCTGGAGACTGAAGCTTCAGTTGATAATCAAAAGATCTCTGATCTTGATAGAGCTAACCAACAACTCTATGGTATGACTGATTTCCCTTCTCTCTTAATTCTTTTTACTCTATCGCGGCTTATTCAAGAAACCATTTTTAACTTGCAGATATTTATGGTCTTACTGACGAGGCTATACTCTTTCAATCTTTCCCTGAACATGTAGATGATAATACTCTTCTTGCCTGTTTTAATAATTCTTTAAGTAATTTCTCAGATGATAAGACTAAATCCCTCTCCATAGATGAACTTAGATCCAAGCTTAATCTCTTAAAAATTGAACACAGATTCAATTTAGGTTTGACTGACAAATATAAGCGCTTTTATCTTGATTCAAAGAAAGAAATAAATAGATTAAGAAAGAGGAATAGCGATCTTATTGATGAGAAAGATCTTGCTATTAAAAATGGTTCCAAGACTCTAGCCGATTTCCATAAGACTCTTCTTAATGTTCAAATGGAAAGAGATAAACTTGTTCGCGAGAATGAAGATCTTCTTGCGAGGGAAACTCAAGTTCGATCTCGTCTCCTTATAAATAGCGATGATGAGTTTTCTTGGGCTGCGAAAGTTCTTGACAATGCCAGGAATGACTTAGGTGTAAATGTTAGCCTTCAAGTTGAACAAGCGGCCTTAATTAGAGATATGATTTCTGAAAGAGAAGGTTGTTAGTTGTTCTTCTTCTCGCTAGTTTCTTGTTTTTATTATTCTTCTTTACAAAATTTCTAACTTGTTGTCATATTCTCGCAGGAGATGAAAAAGGATATCTTGAAAGAATTGGGGAACTTGAAAATGAAAAGAATCAGCTCGCAAATACTCTTGCTGCTCACAATAATAAATATTCACGATTGAAAGAGCAGTTTGACATTACTACCGCGAATTTCAATAGATCTCTCATTGTTGTTCGTAATGATTTTGTTAAGTTGGTATGCAATGATCATGGAATTTCTCCTTCTATATATGCTGATCTTGCAAAGGAAATCCCCGCAATAATCCCAAATCTTAACATCTCTGATAGCGAAGATGAGGATTCTGACGAGGATAATGATAATGACGAAGGAGAAAAATCTGGTGGAGGAGAAGAATCTGATGACAATGACGATAGTGATGATAATGATGAAAGGGAGAAATCTGGCAATGAAGAGAAGTCTGATAAAGAGGATGGCGATGGATCTAGCTAGTTCTTCTTTTTCCTTCTATCTTCTTTGTATATTTATTTTCTTCTTTCTGTAACATTGTTGTGAGTTTATCCAACTCTGTATGAGTTAGAAAATAATTCTTTTTCTGCAAATTGATCAATCAATATAATTAATATCCTTTAATTATCTGTGCAAACATATCATTTAATAATCTCTATGCAATTTTATATGATGGATGAATAATAATTTCATCATTCTTATGCATTCCCATACTTGCCTCTATTATTCATCTGCAATATGAAAAAATTGAATAGAGATTAGATATAAGCTTTAAATAAAATTTTCCTCAATGTTGGCGATGTTATTGCTAGCAACAACTGCGTAAAATCGCAATTCTCATAAAATCTGCGAGTATTATCGCAGTAATCTTGTGGTCTTATTATGCCTTCCTAATTAAAGGTCTTACTGTGCCACACTTTTTTCTGCGACAAAATCGCATGACGTCTTTACATTTGCACATATTGACCCATTGATCTTGCCTTATCTTTATTTTTTTATTGTATTGCGACAATATGACAAGTCTAAGTTCCCTCGCGAGATCAAAGCCTTATGATATTGCCGTCTTGCGATGAAATCGCAGGACGTCTTTACATTTTCATGTAAAAACCCATTGATCTCATCTTAACATTTCTCTTGTGGCTTGTTGCCTCTGTATCATTTACGTCACATGACAATATGACAGGCCTAAATGTTCTTGCGATCATAAATCCCCATGACATTGCCGTCTTAAGACACTTATCAGCTCCCTAATGGAGGGTGCCTCCCTTATCTTCCCCCTGGTTTCCCCTTTAAGGAGCGCACATAGGCCATACAAGACTAGATCCTCCCATCCAGATTTTCCAACAACCATCTATTTTCGCAGCCTCTTGTCCTTTATGCCTATATGGCTTATAGTTACAAGAATGCACCCTAAGTGGGGTTTTCTTCAGGCCAAGTGCATCATAGCCAAGACTTACCAAGAATGGCAAGGGAGTTTCGTACGCCCCGGGCACTCTTGGATCAACCGTGTACCTCGGCGCCTTGGTCATACTTTGCACTTCTTGGAAGAGATTCTCAGTCTTCCAACCATGGTATAACCTTATATAGTTGGAAATCCAAGATCTCTCTCCCGGATAGGTTTTCTTTAACCCCAACATCTGCATGACTTAGGATCCAGCAGCGGTATAACCTTACCCCTGAGTCATGTCAAGAGATACCCCCTCATATGACGCGCTATTAGGTCTTATATTTGCCTCTTGCAAAATTTTATTCGCGAACTAAGGTGCACGCCATAAAGGTTCATCCCATTCTATTAATCTCTGCGAAATTTTATTCGCGCTTCTCGCTAGTGTTGTAACTCTGATAAAATTTCATAACTTTGATCTTCTTTCTTTTTGTAAAATCTTGCAATTCTTTCCAGCAGAATACTTTGTTCAATTACATACTCTTCAAACAAATCATTCATAGAGTTCTTTAAAGTTCATCACTTTACCTCTCTACTTACTATTCTATGGTTTTGCTTTTCTGCTACGTTTTGTTGTTTCTTCATCCGCGAGACGCTCTCCATCAATTCCCTCCTGCCGCTCTATCGTACCAATCATTAACTTTTCACATCTCTGTCGTTGTTTGATTTTGTATTTCCAATTGCTATTCTTCTCAGCTCTTTCCTCGCAAGACTTCATATCAATTTCATAACACTTCTTGCTTTCTCCCCAATCTCCTTTAATTACTCCAACACCATTAGGATGAGGAAATTTAACACACTGGTGGAAATTAGATGATACACCTAATATTCCGTGTAGCCAAGGTCGACCAATCAGAGCATTGTAAGGTGATTCAATGTCAACAACACAGAACAAGATCTTAGAAGTTATCCCTTTCAAGGGAATTTGCATCTCAATTTCCCCTTTTGGTTTATTGGCAGTACCATTAAAACCATAGATTTTATATGATGAGGGAATTAGATCTTCGTCTCTTCCACCCATTGTTTTATAGGTATGATAAAATAGTATGTTAACGGAGCTTATTATGTCTATTAGAACTCTATTGATATCCCAAGAATCTTCATTTTCATCACCATTTTCTTCATCTTCTTCCTCCATTTGCTTTGGGTTTATCTATAATCTTACTACCAATGGGTTATCATGATGCTCACCAGGTTCTGGTACTTCTTGTGCACTAAAAGATATAATTTGTTTCTATCATTCTTCTAATGGCGAGGCTCTCGCGATATTCATTATCTCTTTTCCATCTGTGTCTCTCGCGAAGACTCTGCTTAGAACATTATCATGGAAATCCTCTATTGTTTTATGTGAATGTACAATGGAATTACAAAACAAATTCTTTTCTTTAGCCCCAACTTCTATTACGAATGATTTGGCTCCTTTTAAAAAAGATTTACCCTGCGAATTTCTGGTGCAGGAGGCAATCGTTGAGATTGTGGATGTCCTACTAAAAAGTGATTTAGCTTTCCCTGTTCAATCATCCTTAAAATTATTCTCTTTACATTCCTGCAGTCATTTACTGTGTGGCCATGAAAATGATGGTAAGGACAAAATTCTTGACTGCGATTATTAGGATGTGGTTCTTTTCCCATGTTCCATGGAGATGGTATATTTTCCATTAAAATGATAGCTTCCCAAATTTTTTCTATACTAGCATTGAGAGGAGGCATCTTAATTTCTTCCCATATGATCTTATGATTCCCTTGACTTCTGAAATTGTTTTGCCTCTGTCCACCACAAGTTTCTTCCGGCTAATCAAGCCTTTGAATCTTATTATTTCCACCACGATTGTAATAATTCTTCTCCCTTTCATACTCTTCTTGATCTCTACTGCCCATAGCTACCAACTTCTACTGGTTATCAGTCTCTACTTTTTCTTGTTGCACTTGCGAGCTGCTCGCTACATTGTTTATCATTTTAGGAAGTAAACTCCCATTTGCTACTCCGGAATTGGTGTTCGCGATGGGATATGATTCCATCTCATTTTGTTTCTCCTCCAAAGCAATGTATTTTTCCTGTAGTTCTCATTTAGTTTAGTCATAGTGATTGTATTCTTGACTCTGAAAATTTGTATGTACAGTAGATTGGTCGTGAACATTGCATTGATAAAATACAAGATAAGATATCTCTCGTCAACTCTTCCTGCCATCTCACTGCACATTGTCTTCCATCTTATGGTTAAATGTTTCAGACTCTCGCCAACCCTCTGTTTTAACCCAAACACATCTTCAATACCTGGTTGCGATGAATTGTTGCTAATGTAAGCTCCTAGAAATGTAGCTTGTAAATGATCAAAAGAAGTTATGGTGTTTTTTGGCAATCCCTCGAACCATTTTAATGCCTCGCCAGTTAAGCTAGACGCAAAATATTTGCATAGTACAACATCATGGTTTTCCCATTGTAGCATACATCTAACATAAGCCTTGACGTGTTGAACATCACAAGTAGTCCCATCAAAGATGCTGGTAAGTTGCATTTTGGAGGTATTCCTCTTAATTGTACTTCTTGAGTAAATGGAGTTCTCGCAGCTTCTTCAATAGCTTCATCGAGCTGCCTTCTTCCTCCTTCTCTTCTATTGCTTATTATTCCTCGTATTTCTGCTAATTCTCTCAATATTTTCTCATTCTCAGTTGAGTTTTGCTCCATTGGCCTTATTAATGCAGCTTCCCTTCTTCCGTGCTCTTGCCTTTCTTGTCTTGCGAGATTTTGTGTGTCTTCTTCTTCATTGTCATCCCATCTTTCTCTGTGATTCTCTCTTTCACCCTCCTCTTGAAATCACAGTTGTCTACTTTCTTCTCTGCGGATTTCTTCATTTCTCCTCATTTCTCTTCGCTTCCTTTCTAATCTCCTCTGTATTCTATCATACTCCTCCTGAATATTATCATTATAGCGATTTTGTGTACATCTCCTTTCTCGATTTTCATGGTTATTTTGTCGTACTGCCTCTCAGAATTCTTGGTCTTCTATTTCCGCCCTTAATCTTTCTCTCTCGCAAGCCAGGCGTGCTTGTTCGGCGTAATGTCTCTCAATTTATTCTTAAATTATTCTTTGATTCCTTTGATTCTCTCGCCCATGTAATATCCTCCTACCTTCTTCTGGATTTTCTTCTTCATTTTGGTTGTTTCTTCCTCCTTGATTTCTATTGTTGCGTCTATTATCCAATGCTTCGCCATGCGGATTATAGCGATCTCCAATTATCTCTTCTTCTTTAGGACGTTGTTCTCCATTTAAATTTTGCACTTCTTCTCTAACATTTCTCATTGGGGAATTTTGCCTTGGAACTTCTCTGAGTGATCTTGAATTTGATCTAACAGTACTTCTTGATCTCCTTCTTTGTAACCTCAAATTCTCCATTCTTAGCTCATGATTTTGTCTTGTTAAATTCGCACGCTCTTCTGCCTCTAATCTTCTTTCTTCCTGTATTCTTTGTCTCAAATCATCTACTATTTCATTTTCACGTCCTTCATGAATTAATCCTCCACCTATTTCTTGATTTCTTTCTCCTTCTTCATTTCTTAATTGTCGATTTTCTGCTTCTTCCATCGAATCCGACCTCCAAGTATGCACACTCACTCTATCATAATCCACATTCCTATCTCGTGTTTGTGTTTGTTGATTTATTTGTTGAATTGAACTTTCTTGCTTCATTTCTTATTCTATTTCTTCTGATCTTATCCTTAAAGATTCTTCCAATTCACTTGTTCCCTCACCTGCAAGTCTTTTACTTCTCCTCACAGGTTGTCGGTGGTTCTGATGTATTTCTTCTTCTTCTAGCCATTTCTTCAACTCTAACAATTTCTTCAAATCTTCAAGTTGTAATTAGAGATTTCTTAGCTTGATTCTCCCTGTTTCTGGGCGCCAAAATGTAGTTGCAGGAATTCCTACACTACACCCCTGATAAGAATCTACATAAATTGAATTATGTTTGAGAATGAATTACGACACTTTTTTATTATTTTAGCTTTTTAATTCTTTACAAAAGACATAAGAACTCAGAAGTACAAATTTATTTTTAGAGTTTCTCTCTCCTCAAGATTTTATCAACTCTCCAAAAGACATCATCATTTTCTGAACCTAACGAACCCTTTATATAGGGTTTTACATAGTGGATGACAGCTAAGTTTTCATCTTTTTTCGAATATACTTTGCGATCTTATCGCGATTGCTATAATATTCTCTCTCGCAAAATTGATAACCATCGTGGGATAAACATACTCTCTTTGTATTTCTTCTATCGTCATCTTCTTTTGGATTCTTCTGTGACGCTCGCGAAATGTCGTTAAAGAATCTTCTGTGACGCTCGCAAAAGTGTTGTTAATATCGCAGAAATAGTGTTGTAGCGATATTATGGTCCTACACTCGCAAAGACACTTCTTAGAACATTATCATGGAAATCCTCTATTGTTTTATAAGAATGTACAATGGAATTACAGAATAGATTCTTCGCTTTAGCCCCCACTTCGATGACAAATATTTCTGCTCCCTTTGCGATATTTACTCTGCGAGTTTCTGGTGCTGGTGGTAACTGCTGAGGTTGTGGATGTCCTGCCAGAAAATGATTCAACTTTCCCTGCCCAATCATCCTCAAAATTATTCTATTTACATTTCTTCAATCATTTATTGAATGGCCATGGAAGTGATGATAAGGGAAAAATTCTTGATTTCGGTTATTTGGATGTGGATCTTTCCCCATGTTCCAGGGTGATGGTATATTTTCTATTAAAATAATAGCCTCCCAAATTTTATCAATACTAGCATTTAGAGGTGGCATTTGAATTTCTTCCCATACTATCCTCTGGTTTCCTTGCCCCTAGAATAATTTTTCCTTTGTCCTCTATAAGTTTCCTGAGGTTGATCAAGTCTTTGGATTTTATTATTTCCACCATTATTGTAATAACTCCTTTCTCTTTCGAATTCTTCTTGATCTCGACTTCCCATAGCTACTAATTTCTGCTGATTATCAATCATCATCTTTTCTTGTTGTGGCTGCGAGGTACTCGCCACTGTGTTAATCATCTTAGGAAGTAAACTTCCATTCACTGCTATTGAACTAGTGTTAGCGATTGGATATGATTCCATCTCACTTTGCTTCTCCTCCAATGCAATATACTCTTCTTGTAATTCTCGCAGCTTTGTAATCGTGATTGTATTTTTGATTCTGAAAATTTGAATATACAACAGATTGGTTGCGAACATGGCATTGATGAAAGATAAAATGAGATATCTCTCATCTACTCTACCATCCATCTCGCTACACATCATTTTCCATCTTAATGTCAAATTCTTCAAACTATCTCCAACTCTTCATTTCAATCCAAATACATCTTCGATCCCAGGTCGCGAAGAATTATTACTATGTATGCTCCCAAGAAGGTAGTCTGTAAATGAATGAAAGAAGTTATTGTATTCTTGGGTGAACCCGCAAACCACTTTAGCGCCTCACCAGTTAAGCTTGATGTGAAATATTTACACAGTACATCATCATGGTTTTCCCACTGTAGCATACATCTAACATAGGCTTTAATATGCTGAACAACACATGTAGTTCCATCAAAAATACTAGTTAACGCTGGCAAATTGCATTTTGGAGGTATTCCACCTAATTGTACTGCTTGAGTAAATGGAGTTTTCACAGCTTCTTCAATGGCCTCATCAAGTTGTCTTCTGCCTCCTTCTCTTCTACTATTTAATATTCCTCTCATCTCTGCCAATTCTCTCAGGATTTACTCATTTACACCTGAATATTTGCTCCATTGGTCTTTTCAACGCATCCTCCCTTCTTCTACGCTCATGTCTTTCTTGTCTTGCGAGATTTTCTACTTCTTCTTCAGTATCTTCATTATGCCTTCTTCTACGGTTTTCCCCTTCACCTTCCTCTTGAACTCGCAACGGATTGTTCCTCCTATTTTTCTCTCTAACATTTTCTTCATTTCTCACCACCTCTCTTTGATGTCTTTATATTCTCCTTTGTATTCTATCATATTCTTCATTGATATTATTATTATCACGGTTTCTTGCACGTCTCCTTTCTCGATTGTCATGATTATTCTGACGTATTGCTTTTTGAAATTCTTGTTCTTCTACTTCTGCTCTTAATCTCTCTCTTTCGCAAGCTAAACGTGCTTGTTCAGCATAATGTCTCCCAATTTCTTCCTCTATTATTCTTCGATTTCTTTGAATTTCTCGCTCATGTAATATTTTTCTTCCTTCTTCTTGATTTTCTTCTCCATCTTGGTTATTTCCACCCTCTTGATTTCTATTATCATGTCTTGCGGGAGTGTTATTGCGAGGAATATACCGATCATTTGCTATTTCCTCTCTTCCATAATATTGTTCCTCATTTGGATTCTGCATTTCTTCATGAATATTTTCACCGACATTCCTTATTGGAGAATTTCGCCTTACTCCTTCGCTAAACGACTGTGAACTTGATCTTACAGTACTTCTTGATCTTCTTCTTTGTAATCTCAAATTCTCCATTCTTAACTCGTGATTTTTCCTTGTTAGATTCGCTCGCTCTTCAGCCGCTAACCTTCTTTCTTCTTGTTCTCTTTGTCTTAATTCCTCCAATGTTTCATTTGCACCATCTTCATGGATTATTCGTTCATCTACCGTGTGATTTATTTTTTCCCGCCTTTCATTTCTTAATTTTCGATTTTCTGTTTCTTCCATTGAATCCGATCGCCAAATTTGCATACTCACTCTATCATAATCCACAGCTCTATTTTGTATTGGAGTTTGCTGATTTGGTTGTTGAACCTGATTTTCTCCATCATTCCTTGTTATGTGTCTTCTTGTCCTCAATGTTGAAGATTCTCCCATTTAATTTGTCTCTTCTCCTGCAAGTCTTTTACTTCTTATTACGGTCGTTGACGGCTCTGACGTGTTTCTTCTTCTTATAGCCATTAGCTTTAATGTATTACTTAAAATTTCTTAAAATCTTCCATCAATTACTCCTGATCTTTTCCAACTACAATGTTAATTTTTACCTTTTCATCCCTGTTTCTGGGCGCCAAAATGTAGTTGAAGGAAATCCTACACTACACCCTTAGTAAGAATTCACAAAGATTAAGACATGATTTTAAGATAAAGAATAATATTTCTATTGATTTGATAAATAATTACAAGAAATATTAGAAATCAAGAATACAACCGCCTTTTCTAAGTTTCTCTCTCCTCGAGACTTTCTTAGCACTCAAAATTATATCCCTCCTCTCAAATCTATCGGTCCTCTATATATAGGGTAGTTACATAGTGGATGACAGATAAGCTGTCCTTTAATTTCGGATATGGCTCGCGAGACATTCGCAACATCTATAATATCAACTCTCACAGGTACTTTAATCCTCACAGAATCACCACACTCTTCTCATGTTTTGGCTGTCATCATTCATTACGTCATTTATTAGGTCATCTTGCGACACTTTCAATACGTTGTTAAGGAATCTCGCAGGAATGTCATTTATTATCGCAAGAACAACATAGTGGCAATATTCTGGTCCTACATAACCCTTGAGTTTTCTCTCTAAATTCGGGTTAACGACTTAAAGACTTCATTGGGATTGTGAAGCTAGACTGATACTACTTTTCTTGTAGTTGTGTGATCTGATCTTGCTCTTTCTATCGTACGAGTACAATTGTAATAATTTGCTTGAGATTTTTATCTCCGATAGGCAAGATAAAAGTAGTCACAAACATCTTCGTCTCATTGTTTATGATTCCTCAATAATCTTCTTCCCTGCGTCGATTAAGTTTATTGTGAGGTGATTGATAAAACTGAGTTGTTCTTCCGGAATATAAGTCTGGTTTTATCGATTGGTTCCTGTTCACCTTGATTTATCAAAATACGGAACAAAACTCATAGGTTTATTCATGGGAGACGAATTTATCTATCTTGTAGACTTTTTTGTGTGAGACAGATTTGTTTGCTAAAGTCTTCGACTTTGGGTCGTAGCAACTCTTGGTTGTGGGTGAGATCAGCTAAGGGAATCAAGTGCTGCAGTATCCTGCTGGGATCAGAGGTGTAGGATCATAATTGTACCTTGGATCAGTGCGAGATTGTTTGGGGTTCAACTACACTCCAGACCGAAGTTAGCTTGTAGTAGGCTAGTGTCTGTAGCGGCTTAATACAGTGTATGTTTTATCTGGACTAGGTCCCGGGGGTTTTCTGCATTTACGGTTTCCTCGTTAACAAAATTATGGTGTCTGTGTTATTTATTTTTCGCATTATATTTTGTTATATAATTGAAATAATACAGGTTGTGCGTTGTTCAATCAATTTGAATATCCGACCATTTTGGTTGTTGATTTAAATTGATTGACACTTGGATATTGGTCTTTGGTACCATCCAAGTTATCTCTCTTTGATTAGACTCGCGAATCATATTTTCTTGATTAAATTAAATCGAGAGATTGAGATAATAACTCCTTGAGATATTTTCTATTGATTGAGTCTGGTTGATTCTCTAGAAAACAACTCAGAGTTGTCCATACATATTGCTAATCGAAATATTGGGTGGTGTTGTTAGACCCCGGTTTTTCAATACCAACCCGGAAATAAAAATATTACATAAACCTTTTAGATTCCTTAGATCTTGGTTATCTCACCCGACTCTTAAATCGGTGGTTGAAGCATCTTGGAATAATCATTCTTTCAACTCTTATCCCAAAAACTTTGCCTCAAACTTGAAATCTCTCTCTTCAAATATGGCCCGGTGGAATTATGATGTTTTCGGTAATATCCATAAAAATATTAAAACCCTTAATAGGAAAATAGACAATATTCACAATTCCGAAAAGATATCTGTTAGAGCATTGCTCGGTTGAACCCACCAAACGTTGGTATGTCAAGTTTGGTTGTCATATTTTAGTGAACCAAAACTCATTTAAGAGTCTCTTGATTTAAATGTACTAGAGTCAACTTCGTATAGGTTAGATTGAAAGTATTAGGATGAGACATTACAAGTATTGCGAAGACTTGAAGAAGTGAAGAAGTACGGAGATACAACCACAACATCATCCTTCCGCTTGAGGTTAGTGATATTTTACTTGAACTGTTTCACTCCCTAATGTATCTTTAAAGTCATGCATATTGAAAATATAAAACTACGAAGCATGAACACTCTAGATAGATATAATATTAAGGAATACAATATGAGGTTTATTGCTTAGCCATTAAACTTTGTATATAAGACATCGACATAATCGTATGAATGCTATTGTGATTATGTATGGGTATAAAGGTGAGGATTTCATCCTAAAAAACAATGTTTTTACATGTGTTTTAAGGAAGTAAGTTCATGATATGTATTGTGAACCGAAAAGGAAATCTCCAGGCGTTATTGGGGTTGTTCTTCATTGCAAATCTTATGAACGACCAATATGTGTGATTAGTATAACCGCTCATGACTTATTTGTGTTCTTGGTAAAACTATTCACATGAATCCTGACTTGTGTATTGGTATGACTTTTATTAGTGAAACCGATCTTAAGTAATCACCTAGGGTATGATCGGGTTTGTGAGTGTCTGACCAAATTTTGGGAAAGCGGAACCGATCCTAGTAAGAGGTGCATTACATCACAAGGGGAACCAATCCTTGTATGAGGTGCAACAAGGTTTATAGAAGAAAGGGGAACCGATCCTATGAACATGTGTGTAGGTACTGAATATCGCAAGATGATAGTTCACGAGTATCATAATAAATAAAGGAGGAAAGAGTTATAAAATGATACGATGATAGAAGTAGCGCGGAGAAATATGAAGTTTTGCGAGGATGAAATAATTTTGCGAGAATGAATTGCGATACTTCGCAATTCATATACAGCTGTATAAGTTTTACTATAAATAGGAGTTCAAATGTAAAATTTGAGAGGTTCTTTTAGTGAGTGTAAGAAATTATCTTAGGAAAGAGAATAGAAAAAGTTGTAACTATTCTAGTTCCATTTTGATAATTTTATGTAATCAACTAAGAGAATTAATAAGAAAGTTATCATTCATCATCAAGAACTTCTTGAGTTTTTACTAATTCTATTGAGGGTGTAGTTGTAGGTTATTCTGCAACTACATAATTGGCGCTAGAAACAGGGATTTGAAGAATTCCTGTAGCATAAAAATGACAAGAAGAAGAAACACATCAGAACCATTAACTGAAGTAAGAATAAGTGTAAGACTCGCAGGAGGAGAAGCAAATATAACAGGAGAACCTAGTAGGAGAAGGAGTAATCGAAGAAATCAAGCTCAACAAATAATAGATCATGATCGAGTGAGTATACATACTTGGAGAACTGATACACTAGAAGAAGAAGATAGAGAACCACAAATCAGAGAAAATGGGAGGTTGATGGGAGGAACAATTCTTAAAAGAGAAAGTGAGATGTTAGAAACATTGAGACAAGGAATCCAAAAAGAACGAATGATCGAAGCTGAAGAACGTGCCAATTTAACTAGACAAAATCAAGAATTGAGGATGGAAAATGAGATGCTACAAAGAAGGAAATCTCAAAGTGTTGCAAGATCAAATGTTAGAACAGAAAGAGAAGAACAAAATTCACCGATAATCAATAATGAAAATAATATGCAAGAACAAGCGCAGAATCAAGGTGAAATAAACCAAGAGAATCGTTTCATTTTAATACCAAACCACGAACAAAACATGGAGAATTTACGAACAAGGTTAAATCCTAGAGAAAACAATCATAATAGAGAGGAAGAACAACAACTTATGGAAGAAACTGAGAGACAACAAGCAGAACATCAAAACAATCACGAGAATGGAGTAAGAAGATATGAAGAGGCTCGTAACAAACAAAATGCTGAGTATGAAAGAATTAAGAGAAGAATTGTAAATCGACAAACATAAGTGGAAAGGAATGAACCAAACTCTCAAATCAGAGTACAAGCAAATCAAGAAGAAATAAATCACAAAAGGAGGAGAAATGAAGAAGAAGAAATTCCTGATATTCGCATGAGAAGAATGAGAAGAATAGAAAGGGAAGAACAAGAATTCCAAGATGCTCTGTGACTGAACAATTATGATAATTTAGAAAGAAGATATTTGCAAAATTATGCAAATGAAAACATTAATGAAGAATATGATAGAATGCGAAGGATCGCAAGGGAGGAAGCGCAAGAACGTAGAAGAAGAGAAGCTGCATTAAAAAGACCAATGGATGAGAATTCTGAGGCAAATGCACGGATCTTTCGAGAATTAGCAGAAATGAGAGGGATGATAAACAATAGAAGAGGAGGAGATAGAAGGCAATTAGATGAAGCAATAGAAGAAGCTGCGAGGACTCCATTTGCTAGAGAAGTACAATTGGGAGGAATTCCACCAAAATGCAATTTGCCCACACTTACCAGTATCTTTGATGGGACTTCATGTGCTATTCAGCACATTAAAGCATACATAAGATGCATGTTACAATGGGAGAATCATGATGATGTGTTATGCAAGTACTTCGCATCGAGTTTAACAGGGGAAGCTTTAAAGTGGTTCGAAGGACTCCCTAAGAACACTATTACGTCATTCAGTCATTTGCAAGCAACTTTCCTTGGAGCATATATCACAAATCACTCTTCACGGCTTGGTATTGAAGATGTATTTGGTTTAAAACAAAGAGTGGGTGAAAGTTTGAAGCATTTGGTAAGACGATGGAAGACTATGCAGTGATATGGCAGGGCGCGTGGATGAGAGATACTTGATTCTGTCCTTCATAAATGCGATGTTCGCAACTGAACAATTATATGTTCAAATCTTCAGAAGAAAGAATTCCATAATGATGACAGAGTTACGAGAATTTCAAGAAGAATACATTACACTAGAGGAAAAGCAAAACAGTATGGAGTCATATCCAGTAGCAAACACTAGCAATCAAGATGGAGGAGCAAATTTACTTCCCAAAATAATCAATGTAGTAGCGGTACTTCGCAAACATCCTCACAAACTTCTTCGCAAATTTGAAGAAGAAGAAAATCAATGATAGCCAGCCAAAAATGGTAGCAATGGGTAGTAGAGATCAAGAAGAGTATGATAGAGAGAGGAATTTCTATAATCGAATAGGAAATAACCAAATTCCAAGATTAGATCAACAACAAGAAAATTATGGGGGACAAAGGCAAAATTATTTTGGACAAGGGAACCAGAGACAAAATTATAACAATGGTCAAGGAGGTCAAAGAATGGTAAGGGAAGAGATAAAGTTTCCACCTTTGAATACAAGTGTAGAAAAGATATGGCAAGCAATTATCCTGGTAGAGCATATACCAACTCCATGGAACATGGGAAAGGAACCACCAATGGGTCCAAGAAGTCATGAATTTTGTTCATATCATCATTTTCATGGACATTCTACAAATAATTGCCATAATATCAAGAGGATAATCTTGCGAATGATTGATCAAGGAAAACTAAATCAATTTTTACTTAAGCAGAGACAGATCGCAACAATTACCACAGGCTCCAGCCATAACTCGCGAGGAGAACACAACAAAAGAAAAGGGAGAAGAAATCCTACATATAGAAGTGGGATCAAAAGCAAGGAATGTTTTTTCGTAATTCCATTGTTCATTCATATAAAACCATAGAGGATTTTCATGATAATGTGTTAAGCAGGGTATATGCGAGGGATGGTGAAGGAAAGGAAGTAATGAACATCGCAAAAATTTCACGACTTGAAGATTGGCAGAAACGTGAAATTTCTTTTGAAGCCACTGAAATTCCAGAAGGTTGTGAAGCACATGATAATCCATTGGTAGTAAGATTAGCAATCTACATGAATATAGAAGAAAACGAAGATGATATGGAGGAAGAATCAATTGGTCTTAATAGGATTTTGATTGATACGGGAAGTTCTGTCAATATCCTCTTCTATTCTGCTTACAAAACTATGGGGGGAAAAGATGCAGATTTAATACCTTCTACTTACAGAATTTATGGTTTTAATGGAACTGCCAACAAGCCCAAAGGAGAAGTGAGCATGCGAATTCCATTAAGTAGAATGCGAACTGAAATTCTGTTCTGCGTTGTTGATGTCGAATCACCATATAATGCTTTGATAGGAAGACCATGGCTTCATGGAATTCTAGGCATAGCTTCCACTCTACATTAGTGCATAAAGTTTCCTCATATGAAGGGTATTGGAATTATCAAGGGTGATTGGGATGAGGGAAAGAAATGTTACGATACAGAAGTAGAAGTTTGCGAAGGAAAAACTAATGAGAAGGAAAATTGGAGAAAAAGAGCAAAGGCTGTGAAAAGAAGTGAAAATTTAATGGCGGAGGATTAAGGAAAAAGAGAATAAAATTACGATGATAATCATACAAGAAATTTACGATGATAATAAGGGGTTGTGATTTGCGAAGAAAGAAGAAGGAAAATAATAAAACAAGAAGGTAATCAGTATGTTTTCTCGTGGAAATGAGGTATGTGGCAAAACAAAATTTCCTATTTCGTGATAAATTTTACGAATATTGTTTGCTCGCAGGAAATTGGGAAAAGTTACGAATTTCAAAATTTATATTGCGATTAAACTTTCATTAATTTGCGAATAAAAGACCGCAATCTGTGATCAGCCTCCAAAAAAAAGAAAGAGAGCCGCATAAAATTTTATACAGGCAAACCTTTGTGGCGTACACCCTAGTTCGCGAAGCTATATTTTCGTAAGAGGCAAAGTCCTAAAGTACGTCATTTAAGGGGTACCTATAAACGTGGCTAAGGGTAACCGGAACACCACCAAGGACCCTTAGTACATGGTAAAAATTTAGGGGTACAACCTAATAATGGGGTACCTATCCGGGTTAGACACCTTGGATTCTCACCTAATCTAGCGACATTACGCAATATAAAATGCGGTGTAAGAGGATTTAGGTTGGGCGACTAAGGCATCTTGTCTTTCCCAAGAAGTGCAGAAAACGATCAAGGCGCCGAGGTACACGGTTGAGTCAAGAGTGTCGGGTGAGGTTGAACCACATCTGCCATTTTTGACAAGTCTTGGCAAATGATGCACTTGGCCCAAAGATACCCCATAGGGTGTAACCTCGTAACTATAAGCCCTATAGGCAAAAAGGATAAGAGGTTGCGATCAAAAGCTGGTTGTTGGCGAACCTAGGATGGGAAGAGCTAACCTTGTATGGTCGATGTACGCTTCCTTGAAGGGGCAACCAGGGGGAAGATAAAGGGCAACACCCTCCATTAGGGAGATGATACGTGCTATAAGACGCAAATGTCACGAGGCTTCTTGTTTGCGAAAACATAAAGGCTTGTCATATTTGTGCAACAAATGAAATTCTGCGAGCATTCTAAAAAAAAAAAAAAAAAAAAAAAGAGAGAAGGAAAACATACAAAAAGAACTCTCAGAATGAAACAAAGAAGTTAAGATGAGATCAATGGGTTATTACATGAAAGTGTAAAAACGTCCTGCGATTTCATCGCAAGACGATAATGTCACGAGGTTGTATGTTCGCAAGAATGTTCAGACTTGTCATATTATCGCAAATACAAAAATTTACTACAAAAGAGGTGGCAAAATAAGACCTTTACTTAGGAAGGCATGATAAGACCACATAAATTAATGAAATTCATTACATCAAAATCATTGAAGAAATTATACAAGAATATACATTATGAAGATCTGAAAAGAAGACAACTTCGTCGATATCATTGAAGAAATTTTACAAGAATATACATCATGAAGTTTTGAAGAGAAGACAGCTTCGTCGATATCATTGAAGAATTTTTACAAGAAGTCCTATCAAAGAAGATAACATCATTGAAGAATTTTCACGAAGACTTAACAAAAGATGCGATTTTGATAGCAATCAAATAAAGATAAGTTCATACTCGTAAAATATTACGAGAATTAAATACTTCTTATACTTCTCCATATATTAAATATTTCTCCACAAATTCAATACTATTTATAATTCTTCAAGAGTATATCATATTTATTAAACTTCTTCAACGGATATTTAATTTTGCGAAGGTTAAGTACTTATTATACTTCTTCATACAATGAGTAATAATTCTTATACTTCTTCATATATTGGGCAATTCTTCATGAATTGAATGCTGCTAATACTTCTTCAAAGATATTTTATACTTCTTAAGGGTATTTCATGTTTCGTATACTTCATACTTTCTATTAATTATTTACTTCGCAACATTCCGTAAAAGGCAAAAGGCTTATATTTCTTATACTTCAAATGGAGGACTTTTTATTCATAATCACAATAAGACGAAACTTCGTAAGATAAATTGAGAAGGATATTCTAATACTTCCAGCGATAGTTGATCATTTGAAGAGTAATAATAAGGGGAAAGGGAATACTAAGCTAAGTCTTTAAGATATATTATTTCTCTCCACATGATCAAGTTATGCGAATAAGGGAAACAATCAATCAAAGAAAGATTAATTCAAATTAAGCTTTGAAAAAGAAATTGTTGGATTGATTAAAAAGTGCAATCAAGAAGAAAGTATTGTATTGAAAAGAAACAAAGGACATACAAAAAAGAGTCAAGTTACTGAACAGATATACAAAAAAGAGTGAAGTTATTTTTCAGGCGATCTATTCCCATCAAAATGATCTTCTTCTTCAACTTCACTATCATCTTCAACTTCACTTCGAGAGATTTCCGGATATGGAGTATCTTCAGGAATTTCTTCAGAAAGGAGCGTATGGTACTTCTTGAGAGGAATTTCATTGTCTTCGCAAATCTTGCGAGTCATCTTAGCTCGAAAACGCTTGACATATAAACTATGGTTATGTTGGGAAATTAGAAGCTGAGATCTCAAATCAGAAATTTTCTTATTACGATTAGCAAGGATAGTTTCCATATCGTTATTCATCTTCGCATAATTTTCTGCAGCAAGGAGAAAAATTAAGGAATTGGTTAGCAAATTACGAAGGAAAAGTAATCAAAATAATTACCATCGCAAAGAATTTACCTTCTAGTTGCTTCTTATCATTACGAAGAGAAGAATTTTCGAGCTTTAATTGATTATTCTCCTCAAGAAGAGAAGAATTATCAATTGCGATGCTCGCAGATTGTGAATTATCTTCGTGACGGGATATTAATTCTGCGTTATCAATACTTAAATCCTCTACTTTATGACGGAGATTTGAATTTTCAACCTCTAACTTCTTAACAATGATTCAAAGTTTTCTTCTCAGCAATAGAATGACGTCTTTCCCAATCAGAAGCAACTGCACAACTAACTCTTCCAACCTAAAAAAGAAAAAAAGGGGTTAGAAATCAACAAAATAAGGGAAATAAACAAGAAATAGAGAAGAAACTTACCATGCTACCTAAAGCATATAATGAAGCAGGAGAGACGAATCTTGAAATTCCTTTACGGGAGTTATTATCAATTACAGTAGGAACTTTACAAGCCTTCGCAATAAGTTTGCGAGCATTCGCTGTAGGAGAATTTCCTAATCCACGAGAAGAATGGAGGAAAGCCTCAATAAGGAGATGCTAACCATTCCACGAGAAGAATGGAGGAAAGCAAAAGTTTGGAATCTATGCAATCTTCATTTCCACCTTCATCAACATCATTATCATCATCTCCTTCGTCAGAAAGTGTACCGGAATTAGGACTAAAGTCCTTCTCAGGAAATTTATCATCTTCATCACCAAGATCTTCCTCAATATTCTCATTAGAAGAAATTACATTGGAATGAGACTTGGTTGGGAGTTCCCTCTTCTTCCTCCTCTCGTAAACAACATCTTGAAGTTTCCTTTTCCCTTTGCGAAGAGCATCATCTTGACTACCAGAAGCTTGGGTAACCTTCGCAGAACGAAGAGTTTGTTGTCTTGCAGTAAACCTTTTAGAAGAAGAAGAACTCTTATTTTCACTGCAAACAATCTCGGGAAGAAGTGGAACCTGCAAATTCAAATAAGGATAAGAAACAGAGGCAACAATATATTGTTTAGAAAAATACAAGAGTGTTTCTTACCTCATTTGAAATTAAAGGGTAACAAAAAGATAAGGAGATGGAAGTACATACATTTCTAAAAACCCAAGGTTGATAATGGAGGTTACGAAGGTTCGCAGGAATTTCTACTATCCCATAAGTATAAGAACCCGATAATATTAAAGGGTACTTATACCAATCTTCATCATTAGAACGACGAGGTGTCTTATTATTTCCTGAGGCATAATCAATATCGTGCATGAGAAGATCATCAGCTGCGATATTAGCTTTACGATGAAGACGAACACCCCAACGATTATTTTCTTTCCTCGCAGGAATTAGTGTGTAATTTTTGAAGAAACCCTCAACTGTATAATTCGCAGCAACAATTTCTATATTTTCAAATCCAGGTTTTCTAAGATCAACTGAATACAAAGATTTCCCGAAAGCGGCACGATTTGCGAATTCAACTAAGAGGCGAATACAATCACCAGTCAATTGGTAAATGGCACAAGAAAAATTGGGATGGGAAATAATTTCATAGAATAGAGGAAAGTTAACATCATAAAGAGGAAGAGGAAGACCTGCGAGGATTTGACCTCGTGAGATTAAAATTTTCTGATCATCTCAAACATAGTTGGTAAAGAGCTTCACACAGAGAGAAGATTTATTATCATAACCTTCAATCTCAGAGAGAATGAGGTCCCTATCATCAAGTTCCGCATTAATCTGTTCAATAGTTTTCTTCTTTGGTGCCATTGAATATAAGATGGAAAATAGAAAGGAAAAAAGATAAAAGAGATTGCAGAGGCAGAAATGGTGAAGAAGATGAATAAGATAAGAGAATAAAAAGCAAAAACAAAGGATGATATTTATAGATAGAGAGAGAGTTTGATGAAGATAGAAATTCATTAATACGAGTAAGCGTGAATGGTTGAAAAGAACGGTTACGAAGAAACGTGTCAAAAAGATAAGGGAAAAGTAAAAAGACGTGTTGTGAACTTGATGGGTGATAATAACTACACTAAATTTACGAGAATAGGGATTCTCATGACATTTCTTCTTCGTAGAATTGACATGAGAAGAGGCAAGATGTAGGTACTGAATATCGCAAGATGATAGTTCACGAGTATCGTAATAAATAAAGGAGGAAAGAGTTATAAAATGATACGATGATAGAAGTAGCGCGGAGAAATATGAAGTTTTGCGAGGATGAAATAATTTTGCGAGAATGAATTGCGATACTTCGCAATTCATATACAGTTGTATAAGTTTTACTATAAATAGGAGTTCAAATGTAAAATTTGAGAGGTTCTTTTAGTGAGTGTAAGAAATTATCTTAGGAAAGAGAATAGAAAAAGTTGTAACTATTCTAGTTCCATTTTGATAATTTTATGTAATCAACTAAGAGAATTAATAAGAAAGTTATCATTCATCATCAAGAAATTCTTGAGTTTTTACTAATTCTATTGAGGGTGTAGTTGTAGGTTATTCTGCAACTACAATGTGAAACACGTTTTTAGGCAAGGGGGAACCGATCCTAGGGACATGTGCAACACATATAAGTTAGAATACCAAATATGTGTGGGGAACCGATCCTAGTACCTAGTCAGCCGAATTTTGGTAAGCTAGTGTAACTATACACAGTACTTACATGGAGGTAGAACCGAAACATGTTTTGGTATAACCGTACACCCATGACTTGTGGTTGAGTGTTACTTGATCAATCACATAGTTCTTAAAATTCAGATGAACCAATTCAAAACTTGTTTGGAAGTGTGGTAAATCAATTTCAAGTGAGTAAGTATGAAAAATGACTTGCAAGAGAAAGATGTCGACACACTTTGAACACGCGCATTAATGTGTATCTTTTATTGTTCAAAGATATTCCTTGACAGCTAAGAAAGAAGTAAATCCCAAGATCGAATTTAAATAAGTTAAGAATCTTTTTATTAAGGTTTTTAATTATATATGGAAAATAAGAATTAGTAATGTGCATTTGCTAGTTAAAGATTTTCCAAGGAGATTTTGATCATAAATTTGGACAGTGCATTCACAGGAATTATGAACACCGAATTTGGGTTAATATGGAAATATCTTGAGAATATTTTCGGTTTTGGAAATTCGTTAGTGTCCAAACTTCCTTGTCTATAAATACTTTGAATTTGTATTTCTAGTAAACTAATCCTTCGTGACAGTAAACTTCATTTGTTGTATTGTTACTGGTGAAGCCGCCTATTCGGAGAGGAGAGTAAACTAATTAGGCGAAATCTCTTACGGCCGCTCAATTTAAAGTATTCTTCGGGATTGAGAAGCTCTAGTGCTTACCGTTGGTGGGAAACTAGATATTGTGGTTTATCTTTAGTTTTCATATTGATTTGATTGACTAACGGTAGTTGAACTTTGATTGCATCTAGTTTGTTTATTCTTGAAAATCTTCTCTTCTGATATAAGATTCACTCAAACTAGTTCAAGGTTTCGACATGGATCTTTAGACTTTTGTTAGATCTAAAGACGATCTTGTGATAATCCATTGTTAACATACTCCATTTTGTGTGTGATTGATACAAGAGATTCAAGTAGTTGTGTGCAGGTGTTTATTGAAGATCTAAGAAGATTTGAAGACAAAGAAGAGATAGAAGATTTCTGACTTGGTTTTATAATATTTGGTGTGTACAATACTTGTTTGGGTAACAGAGGATCCAACTATAATTGATTTATCCTTTGGGTATTTTGATAGAATAGCTGAGAAGATCGGCTTCAATACATTTCCTTGGGATTAGAGGTATTGATAGCAAAATCTTAATGATTGCCTTTGGGTGATTGAACATAAGATAGATCTTGGAACATGGCAAAGGAGTTTATGTTAAGATAAACAGAAGAGCCTTTGCACAACTCATATCACTTTGTTGAAGAGAGTTGATACCAAACATATTTGTTGTTCCTTTACTGTTTGGAATACGATCCAAAGGAATTGGTCCAAGTACGTGACTTGTTTACAGGTTGGAGTCGTGGGAATACAGACAGAACTAGGTGAACTATAGGTTTAGTTGCTTGGTCTCAAGTATACGAAGTTGGTTTATTTTGTAAATCTTCTTAATCATGAGAGTATTCAATTCTGGACTAGGTCCCAGGATTTTTCTGAATTTGCGGTTTCCTCGTTAACAAATCTTGTTGTGTCGTTTACTTTATATTTCCGTATTATAATTGTTTTATTATAATTAAAGTAAATTGCACAAATTTTAATTCCTATTTACTTGATACTCAAATCCTATTGAGGTTGGTTAAGTCCGAACCTTTGTATCAAGTAAATATAATTCATTATTGTATTATCTCGATATCGTATCCATAGACGATCACACAAAGTGTTAACCGATTTGTTGTTTTGTCTCGACTCAGTCTCTAGACAATCATTTTCGGAGAAAGGACTTATAAGTAGGAAAAGTTTTAGCTTGAGGTATATTTTGGTACCCTCGCCTTTTCAATATCTTCCAAGATAGACATCCTCAAAAACCTCAAAGATGAACTAGGAAAGTGGTATAAACTCAAAAATGATTATACCACCAACTCTCTAGGGATAAATTTTTCAAGGAATACAATTAAAATACCGAATATTTGCATGCCTCTGCTTCAAATAGGAAGAAAATCAATGCAATTCATTCTCTCGGAGAACCATTAGGGCTCTGGATTTCAGACCGAGAACAAATCAATTCGCTCCTAATCAATCATTTTTCCCATATTGGTGCCTCCCAAATTAATAATTACAATGTCTAGAAGGAATTATACAACCTTGCGGGTCTGATTCAGAAAACTCAGTTTTAACCCAAATCCCCACCAAAGAAGAAATCTGGTCAACTCTTGCCAACATGAACCCTTGGGGTGCTCCAGGACCATATGGATTCCAAACGGGATTTTTCAAAGGAAACTGGGACATACTGGGCCCGAACATAATTAAATCTACACAAGATTTTTTCTGGACTGGGCTTATGGAAGAAGACATGAACCACTCTTTCATTACTATCATACCCAAAATCACCACTCTTCAAACCCCTGTGGACTTCCATCCAATCAGCCTCAGCAATACCATTTATAAACTCATATAAAAAATTCTAGCAAACAGATTAAAACCCATTTTGAATATGTTAAGCTCTTCAAATCAATCTGCCTTTCTCCCATGGAGACAAATAACAGACAGTATCATCATAGCTCGTGAACCGATTCGATGAAAACGTCTAAGAAGAAAAAAGGATATATAGCTCTCAAGATCGATCTTTCAAAATCTTTTGATAGAGTGGAGTGGTCCTTTATTAAAAAAGCCTTATCCTCCTTTGGTTTTAGTGACTGCTGGGTCAACCTCATTTCACAATGTATATCCACAACCTCCTACTCTATCCTGCTAAATGGTTCCTCAGGACCAATTTTCTCCACCTCTAGAGGCATTAGACATGGAGGCCCTCTATCTCCTTATATTTTTATAATCTACATGGAATTTCTTTCAAGACTCCTTGAGAAAGCCACAATTGAAAAAAAAATCTCGGGAATTAAAATTAACAAACATGTCCCTACTATATCACAATTTTTTTTCGCAGACGATTGCTTTCTTTTCACAATGGTAGATTTGGGGAAAGAAAAAAAACTTACTGATAAGAAATTATGAACTCTCATTGAAAAGATGAGGGTACCCAAATATACCTCAATCTAAAACTTTTCCACCTATAAGTCCTTTATCTGAAAGTGATTGTCTATGGACTAAGTCGAGACAATACAACTAATCAGGTTACACTTCGTGTGATCATCTATGGATACGAGATCGAGACAATACGACAACAAGATAACTTGCGTGATTGACTATGGATTCAATATCGAGACAATACAACAACGAAGTATGTTTACTTGATAATAGGTTCATACTTAACCAAACACAATAGGAGTGCTATCAAGTAAATAAGAATTAACGTTTGTTTATTTTACTTCTAATTATAATAAAACAATTATAATTACGGAAATAGAAAAGTAAAAGACACAGCAAGATTTTTTTAACGAGGAAACCGGAAATGCAGAAAAACCCCGGGACCTAGTCTAGAATTGAATACTCTCAGAATTAATCCGCTATACAAAATCTAAACCAACTTTGTATAGTTAATACCAAGCAACTAAACCTATAGTTCACCTAGTTACCTCAGTATCCCTGCGCCTCCAACTTGTAATAAGTCACGCACTTGGAACAATTCATTTGGTTCGTCTTCCAAAAAGTAAAGGAACAATAAATCTTTTCAGTAATAACTCTTTTCAAATGATGTGATATGAGTTTGACAAAAGGTTGTTTTGTTTATCCCAATAAACTCCTTTGTCAGGTTCATAGATCTATCTATTAAAAAACTACCAAAGTAATTGTTTCAGACTATGCAATCACTACTTTGAATCACAAAGAATTGTATTGATGCCGATCTACTCAACTAATCAATCAAGGTTATCACAAAGATAAACCGATTATATTTGGATCCCCAGCCGATTAAGTTTTGTGCACACCAAATATTATGAACTCAAATAAGAAATCTTCCTTGTCTTCAAATCTTCTTAGATCTTCAATAAACACCTGCACACAAACAACTTGAATCTCTTCTGTTAACAATGGATTATCACAAGACGTATTTAGATCTACAAACAGTTCTAAAGATCCCCGTCGACACTTCGATCTAGTTTGAGTGAATCTTATATCATAAGAGAAAATTCTCAAGCATAAAAAAACTAGGTACAATCAAAGTTCAACAACCTTTGTCAATTAAATCAATTGAAAACTAATAATAAACTGCAATTATCTAGTTTCCCACCAACGGTACTCGTAGAGCTTCCCAATCCCAAAGAAGTCTTTAAAATGAGTGGTCATAAGAGATTTCTCCTAATTAGGGTACATTCCTCTCTAAATAGACGGCTCCACCAATAACAACACCACTAGGTAGTTTTGCTGGATCTGAGGATTAGTTTGCTTGAAATGCAAACTTCAATATTTATAGACCAATGAAGTTTGGACACCAAGGAATTTCCAAAACCGAAAATATTCTCAAGATATTCCATAAATAGCAAAATTAGGTTTTCATAATTCTTGGAAATGCAATGTCCAAATATTGACCGAAATCTCAGTAAGAAAATCTCCAATTAGTTAATGCACATTCCTAATTTTTATTTTCTAAAGATATGTATTTAATTGTTGGAAATTAAAAGCATATAAAACTAAAAACCTTGATTAAAAGATTCTCAACTTATTTCGATCCGGGATTTTATTTTAGCTATTAAGGAATATCTTTGAACAATAAAAGGTAAGAGTTACTGCGCATGTTCAAAGTATGTCGACATCTTTACTTTGTAAATCCTTTTTCATATTTACAATCTTGGAACCGATTTTCCACACTTCCAAACAAGTTTAGAATTGGTTCATCTGACTTCCAAGAACTATGTGATTGATTATACTATCAAATCACCAATAATGGGTTTAAACGGTTCTACCAAAACAAGTTTCGGTTCTACCTCCATGTGGGTACTAAGATTAGTCACGCTAGCTTTCCAAAAATTGGTTGACTAGGTACTAGGATCGGTTACCACATATATATGATATATAACTTTTATTCGGTTGAACAAGTCATATGATCCGTTACCAATCACTAAGATATTGTTGCACCTCTTACAAGGATCGATTCCCCTGCTTGTTATCGGTTGCACATCTTACCAGGATCGGTTCCCCAATGTCTAGAGTTGGTCATACCAATTACAATATATCGATCATACCATCTCAGGTGATTACTTAAGATCGGTTTCACTAATAAAACTCATACCAATACAAAAGTCAGGCATTGTGAATAGTTTTACCAAGATACATAAACAAGTTATGAGCGGTTATACTAAACACACATGTATTGGAAATCCAAAGATTTTCAATGAATAACAATACCAATAAGCCTATCGATTTACCTTTCGATTCACAAAACAAGTTTGTGAATGTACTTCCTTTAAATGAATGTAAAACATTGTTTCCTAGGACGAAATCTTCACCCATACCCATACATAATCACAATAGAATTCATACGATTATGCAGATGTCTTATATACGAAGTTCAAAAGATAGACGTTATACTTTGTATTGTAATTCCTTAATACTATGTCTAACTAGAGTATAATCATTCACAGCTTCACATTTATGTTTTCAATATGCACGAATTAAAAGATACGTCAGGAATAAAACAGTTCAAGTCAAATATTACTAACCTCAAGTGGAAGGATGATGTCGTCGTAGTAGCTCTTTACTTCTTCACATTCTTCAAGTATTCATGTAATACATATAAGTCTCATATCCTATTAACTTTCTATCTAACCTATACGAAGTTGACTCTAGTAAATAATCAAGCGACTCTTTAAATGAGTTTTGATTCACTAAAATATGACAACCAAACTTGACATACCAACGCTTGGTGGGTTCAACCGAGCTATGCTCTAACAATCTCCCCCTTTGTCAATTTTAGTGACAAAACTCTTACATCATATGGATAAACAAATTACAAGAATTCATTACACATACGCTTGATTCCAAGTTTCAACAGCACAATAATATGTATACATTCAATCCATAAATGCCGATGTTGACATTATAATAACAAAGCTAATACTCCACCTAAAGGTAAGATAGGTAGATTTTCAATCCGTACGTCTTTGTTATTCCCTTTGTAGTTAAGATAACCAAAAGTACCAATATGATATGTTACTCCCCCTTAGTCTATGCTTTAATCTTTCGTTAGATATAACGTTTAAGCACCATTGTCCTTTCCTTAGTGATACCAAGTCACTTGTTTACTCCATATATTTCTACCCCTTTTTGTCACAAAATGACAAAGGTACGAGCAAAAAATAGACAAACCGAAAGGATCTTACAAATCTAAAAGACTTGTAACCTATAAGATTTAAGCACGAGGGTTCCACACACCATTTTAGATAACCAATGTCAAAACCGAAACTACAAAGTAATTTTGTTTTTATATGTTACCAAGGAAATAATTTCCCGAAGCAATTTTCCCTAATAGTTTAGCAAATCAAATATTGACTAAGCACCTTAGTTCTTTTGCTAAACCGATTGTACAAATACAATCGCTTGTTCAATAAGACCAAAATAAAGATGAGAATTAACTATATTTTTCTCATCGGGTTCTAATTATTCAAATAATAACTTAGACCTTTATACCTATCTCACCTTTAGGGGGGAGTATGAGCTTTGTTATTATAATGTCAACAGCGGCATTTTAAGGATTGAATGAATGCATGTTATGTGCTGTTGAATTCGATTAGACTTGAATAATCTAAACCTCCACTTTGATAAGTCTAACTAAGATCAGAATTAACTTAGTTTCTCTTATCCGAAATCGAATTGGACTAAACAATTGATCCTGGAAACCTTCTTGTTGAGCCATAGAAAATTCATACAAACCAAATAAATCAACTTGCATAATTATTTACATCAACCAGAAGCAATTGGAACAAACATAGACATTATAGTACCGCAATTGCACCAAAATTTTGTAAGCCTAAGAAATTGATACCAAACCATAAAACAAGATAACAATAGTTTTTCTTAACTTGAAACAATTAAATCACACACACATCCATACATAAATAATGGAATAAACATCAATTGTACCGAAATTTTGTTCAGCAAAACCAATAAATATATGCAATAAAATCCGGCTTTTCTTAAACAGGAAAATGATTAACTAACAAATTCGTTACCTCAAGTTCCGCGTCCTCTTCTCCTTTTCTTCGCATCTTTCTGGGGAGGAATATCACTATATTTTCATCCTCTTGCAAGACAAAATAAAAACAACAAACACCAACCTTTACTAGAGAAAGGTTGAAAATCGGTTCTAACTAATGCATAGAAAATGTTGAAACCCCGAAACTCATATGCTTTTATGCTAAACCAAACGATTCAACATATTGTGATTTTTTCACATATTAGTTTCAATCAGAACCCCTTTATGATCCTTTGATAAAGCCTTCCAACATGGGCTAGAACTCAATCCCGCTAAATCAAAAAGTCACCCAAACCATAAGGGTTCACACCATATGACATCGAATATTAAGGTTATGAAAACCGAATTCAAAACATCCCATAAACATACATAACAATAATATAAAGCATTCAAGCACAGGATATGTAATCGAAAACTATCACAAGAAAAAATATAAGACAATAATTTTATTCATAAATAAAATATTTTATTTAAAATAGACCTTATACAATTTATTGAAAGAAATCAAAAACTGATGTCTATTTTCCTGGATATTATAGCAAATAACTTAATCTCTAGTGATGCTCTTATTGTTTATTGAGGTTTCATCAATATTCTAACTTTTGAAGCATGTCTTGAAAGACTTGTCCGCATCCACTTTCTGTTTTTTAAGTTTTTCAACTTGAAGCTTCATATCTGCAAGATCAGCCTTAGACTCTCATATTTTAACATTTAGTTCATTTTGATCTTGAACCAAAGTAAAAAGATTTCCTATGAGTTCTTCAAACCCATGCATAACTTCACACATACCATATGTGGGAAACCACTTGGTAAGATCTGAATTATTGAAAGCAAAAAGACATAACTCTTCTTGAGGTCTATCAGAGTTACGATCAAATATGATTCTTGAGACAATCTTCCTGATTCTTCGTTTTGAGATGAATCCTTGACAGTTTCACACCTTTCGTGCTTCCCTCTTATTACTCCTTGTAACACTGTGAGTTATAGGAGACATACTTAACAAAAAGTTTTACCAAGGGAAGAAAATATACCTAAGAGAAGATTTTTCTTATTTTGATAAGAATATATTTCGTTCAGAAAAACAGGGTTTTCGAAACTACACAAAGTATTTTTCGAACTTCTATTTTTATTGAAAGGGAGATATTCTTTAAGTATCTCTGAAAATAAAAGCTACCATGGACATGTGCCCTTGATTATTATGTGCCTTTCCCATCCACCAAAGAGAACAAACAGGATGGGTTTGCACAATCTCCATACAACTAGGTTGTATTAGAGTAAGTTGTTTCTAGCTTACATCGAGCATCAGAAACATAATTCATGTTTCTCTTTGGGAATTTCTGGCCAAAATGTTTTCTCCCAAGAAGATGATCCTTCTTTGATCAAAAAACATAATCATTAGGAGACACTATATTGACGTGAAATTTTTCAGAGATGGATAAATCTCTCTTAATTCTATTGCTGAGATTTTCATATAATTTTCTCATTCTTAGGACTTCCTTATGATGGACATCAACATGATTATCAGAAACAATTAACGGAAATTCCTGATTGTCTTTTTTAGAAGAGATTTTCTCTTTCCCTTTCTTCTGGAATTGTTCTTCATCAAAACAATAATTGTTTCCATATGAGTGAGGAGGAACCTTTTTCCAAAAGCGATTATCAAATCCTTTTTTTGATTCTTTTGAGTTGACCTTGTCGGGTTGTGGTGTATTCTTTCTTCCTACTGAGGAATGATCTTTCAGTTTTTTAAGACAATAAACTTATTTCAATACTTTTACCAACATATTTTGAAGAAGTATAAGTTTCTTGTCAAGAGACTGAAAGTTGTATTCCTTAAGATCACGATCACATAATTGGTTCAAAGTTTCCTTTGGACAAGATTTCGTCTGATCATCAGTAGATGTAGAAGCTGGTTTTTCATCCTCTTCTGACTTGATGTAGTTAGGCAGACTACCATCATCATGATATATTTCCGTCGTGACATGGTTATCGAAATCTGCAAGAGTCGATCTAGTGAAAAACCGGGGGTCTAACAACCTCATCCAATATTTTGATTAACAATCTTTATGGACTAACTCTAATATACTTTTAAGAGAATCAACTATACAGTCAGACTCAATCTTAATAAAAAGTATATCAAGGAGTTAATATTTCTATCTCTCGATTTGATCTTTACTCAAGTAATTAGAAATCTGCGAGTATTTTTCAAATACAAGAGAGACATAAACTTGGATGGTACCAAAGACCAATATCGAATGATCAATCAATTTCCAATCAACAACCAAAGGTCAGATTTCACAATTGATTGATACTATGCATAACCTATGATATTTCAA
Organism: Papaver bracteatum; assembly: GCA_023529315.1. Classification (NCBI taxonomy): domain Eukaryota; kingdom Viridiplantae; phylum Streptophyta; class Magnoliopsida; order Ranunculales; family Papaveraceae; genus Papaver; species Papaver bracteatum. Next base: position 405,097 of record JAJJWX010001839.1, read on the forward strand.
TTATATAACAAAATATAATGAGAAATAGAAATAATACAGACACCATAAATTTTGTTAACGAGGAAACCGCAAATGTAGAAAACCCCCGGGACCTAGACCATATTGAACACCACACTATATTAAGCCGCTACAGACACCATCCTACTACAAACTAACTTCGGCCTGGACTGTAGTTAAACCCTAATCAATATCACACTGATTCAAGGTACAATTATGCTCCTTACATCTCTGATCCTAGAAAGATACTATGCACTTTATTCCCTTAGCAGATCTCACCCACAACCAAGAGTTGTTACAACCCAAAGTCGAAGACTTTAATAAAAAAAACTGTATCACACAAAAAAGTCTATGATAATAGATAAATCTGTCTTCCACAGATAAACCTATGAGTTTTTTTTCCGTCTTATGATAAACATAAGGTGAAAAGGAACTAATCAATAACCCGAACTTATATTCCCGAAGAACAACCTAGAATTATTGATCACCTCACAATAATCTAAATCATATGGTAGCGAAACTAGATATTGCAGAATCACAAATGATGAGACGAAGATGTTTGTGATTTCTTTTTATCTTTCCCTATCGGAGATATAATCTCAAGCCAATTATTCAATTGAACTCGTACGATAGAAAATGGCAAGATCAGATCGCTCAACTACAAGAGAAGTAGTTTCGTATGGCTTCACAGTCCCAATGAAGTATTTAAGTCGTTAACCGACAGGGTCTCGAGATGAAACCAACGGTTAAAGGAGAATCGACTCTATCAAACCAACAAGTATCACACAAAAGGTGTGGAGATTATTTTTTCTAGTTGCTAGACGTCTCCTTTATATAGTTTTCAAATCAGGGTTTGCAATCTAAGTTACCTTGGTAACAAAGCATTCAATATTCGCCGGTAGATGAAAAACTTGATTTATCCAAGCTAATATCTTTCAACCGTTAGATAAAAACTTAGCTTATCACACACACATGAAATTTATTTCATTTAGGTTTGAGTATACATATCTAAATGTGTATATTCGGTTGGTTCACAAATAGTTAACCAATGGTTAGCCATATGAGCACTTTCATATTAATCGTATTCACCTTTCTCATAACTAGTTCAAATGACTCATAAGAACTAGTTCAAAAGTTGTTCAATTGCTTAGGTCTTTATACATAGACACAATTGAAACAAAATCGGTTTATGTTAGAGCATTGCTCGGTCGAACTCGTATGTGTTGCTATCTCAAGCATGTTTTTCAATGTTAGTGATCAAAACTATAAAGTCTTGATTTCTAGTCTACTATAACTAAGGTCTCGGACTAGGATAGAAAGTTTAGTTGAGCTCAAGAACTCCATGGAAATCATCATACAAGACGAAGGACTACTCAAGGAACCTATGGATCTTCATCGACTAAAAAGTATGTGGAGACTTGAACTTATCTATCACTCGAAAGTCTATCTAATCTATCTCCTATCTTAAGACAAAAGTCGTATTACTATATAGACTAAGAATATACACATGTGATATTTCGAGCTGAGTATATCTCGCTTATCTATTTCTCGAAATATGTGTTGGTAAAGCTTTCGCTTTAGCCAAGTTCATCTTTACCTAGTGACGAAAGTCATGTTATGTTTCAATCACTTTGGAAATTGATCTGACGAAAACTAGTTTGTGAATAACAATTGTTAGAGCATTGCTCGTTCAAACTCACATGTGTTGCTATCTCAAGCATGTTTGTCAATGTTAGTGATCAAAACTATAAAGTATTGATTTCTAGTCTACTATAGATAAGGTCTCGGACTAGGATAGAAAGTGTAGTTGAGCTCAAGAAATCCATGGCAATCATCATACAAGGCGAAGGACTACTCAAGGAACCAGTGAATCTTCATCGACTAAAAGTTATGTGGAGACTTGAACTTATCTATCACTCAAAAGTCTATCTACTCTATCTCCTATCTTGAGACAAAAGTCGTTTTACTATATAAACTAAAGATATGCACATGTGACATTTCAAGCTGAGTATATCTCGCTTATCTATTTCTCGAAATATGTGTTGGTAAAGCTTTTGCTTTAGCCAAGTTCATCTTTGCCTAGTGATGAAAGTCATGTTGTATTTCAATCAATTTGGAAATTGCTCTGACGAAAACTAGTTTGTGAATAAAAACTATATGACGTCCTCTAAGAATGTTTCAATGATTGAAATGAGAGTTTAGAAAATATAAACATTGGGGGATATAAACATTGTTGTGGTAACACATATATGTATAAGTTCTTAGCACTTGAACCGGAGTTTGCGAACTTTGTTGATCAAGTAAAAACCGGAACTTGAGCCGTCAACCCAGTCCGCGAAAGTGCGTAGTTCTCGAACCCGAGAATTTCTGCTGGAGTTGTAGCTTGGTTTTAGTCCGCGAACTGACGGAAGTTCTCGAACCCGAGAATTTCTGTTGGAGTTTGTGAACTCCAACCGGTCATGTGAGTCCGTGTACCCAGTCCGCGAACTTGAGTGGTTATGTCTAAAAATGATGTTCGTGAACTTATTTAAATTTTCTAAGGAATGCTATTGCAAACCGTGGCTTTATAGTTCATGAATTGATTCGAGTGAATCACATCGATTTTGCTTCAATTGTGACTTGTGTAGTACATAAGATCTCATATCAATTGCACAACTCTCTAACTACTTCATTTGAGTCATTTGGACTAGTTATGGCGAAGAAGAATATGGTTGATATGAAAGTTATCATTTGGCTAACTATTTGGTTGACTAATATTGAACCAACTATTGTACACGTTTGGGTACGGTTACATAAACCCAAAATCGTCAAGTACATGTGTGTATGGCAAGATAAGTTTTCGATGTAACGGTTGAGATATATTAGCTTGTATCTAATCAGGTTTCCATCTAACGATGAATATTAAATGCTTTGTTACTAAGCTAACATTGATTGCAAACCCTGATTTGAAAGACTATATAAGGGAGAACTATATCAACTAGGAAACCTAATCCCCACACATTCTGTATGATACTAGTCTATTAAGCTAGAGTCAATTCTCCTTTAACATTTGGTTTTCTTCTTCTAAAACCAGGTTAACGAATTAAAGACTTCATTGGGATTGTGAAGCCAGACCGATACTACTTTTCTTGTAGTTGTGTGATCGAATATTGTTGTTTCTATCGTACGAGTACAATTTTAATTATTGGATTGAGATTTATATCTCCGATAGGCAAGATATAAAAGTAATCACAAACATCTTCATCTCATCGTTTGTGATTCCACAATATCTTTTTTCGCTGTGTCGATTAAGACCATTGTGAGGTGATTGATAAAACTGAGCTGTTCTTCGGGAATATAAGTATGGTGATCGGTTGTCAGCCGACACAAATATAATTCACTTTCCTACTCAATAAAATATGAATGAAGTATAAAGTAAGGAAGAGTTCGTATCCACAGAGAGGCAATTTTAGTTATCAATTTCTAGTTTCTTAATAACCAAGATGGGGGATTTCTGACTTTTGTAAAATAAAAGTAAAATAAAAGCAAAGTAAATAGTTGGAAGTAATCAATAGAGAAAGATATTGGTCAAGGAATTCATCTTCAATCTTAAACATGTGCGTGCATATATGATTAGAATTACAATTTCATCTCTTTTATTATCAAAAGCCTAGAAAATCAAGAGAGCAAGATAATCTGAAAATTTCCTAAGTTCATCAACACACACATTAGAGCTTCATATGTGAATTCTACCTAAAGAATAACCTAACGCCTTGCTCTAATCAAGTTCAATTCCCAGGAGCATTAAGTTTTGGAAATAGGCTAATCAATGCAATTGTCATACATTGCGCATAACAATTCGGACAATGGTCAAACTCTACATATGATTATAAGAGTGTATCACTACAAACTATAATCATATCATGCTACTTGTATTTGGGGTTATCGCTTGATGAAAAACCCTAAAATAGCTATGGACAAGATGCAAGTTCAATTAATTGGCCACTTAACTAAACAAACATCAAAACCCTATCACAATACATCAATCACGTGATATTAAAAACAGTAGAGATATGAACGATAATCAAGAGAGAAAACTAATGCATTAATCAAGCACAAGTTATAGATATAGGACTACATCCTTAACCAATAATATAAAATTTAGCTACTCATAGCTATGGAGTTCATCAACATAATAATAATGAATTAAGGAAGATGAAACAAAAGCAAACCCTAGAAGCGTAAGTTTCAGCGGCTCTCTCCTCTGCTCCAAGAATAATACGTGATATCCCAAAAGTTGTAGAAGTCTTCCCTTTTTATGTCTCTTCTTAGGTCCAAAATTAGGTATAGTCTTCAAAGTCCATTAGTTGGAAATTCACCCGGCCCACGAGAGAGAAACCCATGTAGAAATTTTGTCCCAAAAACGCTCGCCGGAAAACTGGGTTTTTGGCCAGAAATTGACCGGAATCTGGCGCCGGAAAAGTATCACCAGTGATAGAAAATTCACCGGTCAATAGTCACTCAGTCAGGTCAACTGAGTTAGAGCCAAGTCATAATCAGAATCAGCATAATAACTCGGCTGAGTGGTTAGGCCAAGACCATTGCATTGTCATTGTGTTCCATCCATGATGGCTGGGTATTGCCATCTTGTCTAACTGCATCAACTCCAGCCTGCAAACCTCCATCACCTGTAGTTCAACCATGTAACCTAAGCCATGAGCTCAACCCACTTACTGTGTTCCTTTACAACACCATAAATACTATCTGCAACATCTCTTCCCATTTTCTGTTACTGCTCAATTTAGGTGCAACTATAACGCCACAACAGTCACAGCCACCTGCAATACCATCTGTTCAGGCCACCTTGTTCTCCCTGTAACTTCCACGGCAAACACAGCTGCAAAATCCAGCTCAATCTCCTTATGCTATTGCTTCTCTGCTGCAGGTGTAACTCCAGGCCATTTGCTTCCAACTGAAACAGCTCCACAAGAGCAACACCACTGACACATCATTATTCTCAGTCAACTGCACTTAAACTCCATAACCTCACTGTCACCAGTTCCAACTTTATTTAAACCAAACACCAACATTAGCCACAATCCTATGCATCTGAGCTGCAACTCCAGTTTCAGCTGCACTGCAGCCTATCTCTTCCATACCCATCACCATTTGAACTGCACCACTGCAACCAACAGCTTAATTTGCACCCACACAGTCTATCCTGGTTTCTCACCAGTAGCACCTCATGTTCCCTGCAACTACACATAGCCATTACCCTGCAATTCAAGCATTCATCTAAACAATTGGTTTCAGTTCAAACCCACTCTTCACCTCCTTGTATCAACAACAGAAACTCACTGCACAACTCCACAACTCTTGTTAGCTTCAGAAAACAACAGTGCCATTCTCTGTCTCAGTTCTAACTCCTACCGCAAAGCCATATAGCCCAGTACTGCAGTATCCTGCACCCTGTCACCTCCTTAACTGAAATTGCTATTTCTCAGCCAAATACCCTAACATACATCTGTGCTTCATAACAACTTAAACATCAACATAGTGATATAGCTATCTATCCATTTCTTCCACTTCTTTGACTGCAACACAGACTCAACCAGTAACTCCACCAGTTGCAATTGTTTGATTTCCTGAACTGTAACCCCTATGCACAATGTAGGCCAACAACCTGCAGTTTCAGTTCAACCATCAGTTCATTCATACCTAATTTCACATCAAACACCAGCTAAAGCTCCAACAGAAGCACCAACAATTGTCTCTTTTTAATCTTATAACTGCAATCAACCAAAACCCATTAATTCAAACCCTAAGTTCTTCATTAATCTTCAAATATGAATTATAGAAGTAACCCATCTCTGATTTTTGCATCAATTTCTCATAACAAGAACCCTAACCTAAATCCCATTGATCCCTTCACAACAACTCATATTCTATACAAACCCTAGCTTCTCATCCATTCCAAACCCACCTAATCTCCTATGGAATTAACCCATCTTCTCAAATCTTCACAACCTCTTCGAATCTCTCTTCAATCTCAAATCTGAGAACACCCATCTACTTTTCTCAATTTCATCTCTGTCAGATTCAACCCTTCAATTCTTGCAGTCAACGGCATAACAATACTTCATTTCTTCTTCCAACTCAATTGCAGAACCCCTCTTCTCATATCTCGATCTGAAATTCCTGGTAGCATCAAACAATTCAGCCGCAGCTATTCTGTGTCTTGTTTTCAGGTAAACAAATGATAAGAGAAATCATTTCTCTGAATTTTTTATCTTGTGTAGGAAATGAAGTTAGATATAGACGCCCCAGCTAAGAACCACCCAGATTGAGTGCTAACATCACATATGTTCTGGATAAGGGATAACCGAGTATGCAACCCCTTAACCTAGACTGGGCTCCGGATAGTGTTCGCCCATGAAATGACGCTTTCGCCCCTTTATGCTCCAATTGAATGCTTTATCCTTCTTTCGAATTCCTATGCTAACATCAACCGTCCCTTATTTCTCATATTCACTTATATTCTTCAATGAGAGTCATCACTAAAGTTGTCGTGCTTTTCAGACAGAATTTGTATCACTAAAACCGACATACTTTTCAGACAGAGGTGAAGAAATAAAAGAAAATAATGAGAAATAACTCGCCTTATCCTTTTAAGCAGCATTTCTTCTTCTTTTGCTCCAATGACTCCAAAATACCTAAATACTCAAAAGCAAAACATAAGATACATAATTTACAAGAAAACTAGCAGAGAAAGCATAAACAATAAATAAATATTACGGTGTTTTAGACACCTATCAAATTCCCCCACACTTAGACTTTGCTAGTCCTCGAGCAAATCAAACAAAATAATTCTAAAAGATACATACAACTCCGTCTCGTCGAGGCTACGGTCACTTTTAGCATAAATAACAAGCCTTTGAACCCCTAGGTGTCCCTAGTGGATGAGTTTTAGTCTCGTGAAGGTTTACAAGAGGTCAGCCTACAAAACCTATATTTCAAACTCCATCTATTTGTGACAAATCAATGAACGCATCCAAAATGACTACAGGAGGAGGTACATTGCGCAAATTCAGTTCATATATTAGTAAATAAAGCTTTAATTAGATAGTTGAACAAGCCACAATACTCGGAAACTAACAAACCACAATCATAATGAAAAGATAAAGAAGATGGATATAGATGTAGATGTTGGCGAATGTTCACAAGTGATCGATGTTTCCCATATCTGTCTGAAGGTCACTGCCAAGATGAACCTATTCCTATTGGATTGAGCTACTGGTTTGAATTCTACATCAACTCACTAGCATATACAAGGGAACCAGGAGTGACTTTATTCAACCAATATAATACTTTTTTTTTCACTTTTTTCTTTTCTTTTCCTTTTTTAGACATCATGATTAAATCTTTTGGATCCAAGCGCATGCTTCTTGTCAGCAAGTACATGGTAGTTGCCTTGGATCCTGCATTCCACGCTTGTTTAGGCAATGGAGACAGGGACTACGTTTCACACATACTGCTATTCCCAAGTGTCATTTTTATTCCGTTTTGGTCTAATTGGTCGGTCTCTTTTTTTTTTTTTTTTTAGTAACTCTATCACTCTATTTCATCCTAGTAGTAATAACATGTCGATGTTTAGTGACCCACCAAATCACTTAGAGAACAATAGATAAATATGGAAAAATAAAAATAGAATGCGATATGGTGATATTCCGAGATATGGTAACAACTATCATGTTATTTGTGATTTCTGAGCTATGTTCGTCCCTTTTAGTTAATTGGTTCCTCAACTCCTGCATTCAAAATGGTTCCATCCACTAATGGTGCCATCCTAAAGGCACAATTTTGTAGATTTCGGAGTTCAAAAAGCACAAATTTTTTTCTTGGTTTTTCTATTTTTCTGATTTTTTTTTTTTTTACTAAAGGCATAAAACAAACTAAATCAAACTATACAAACATATAAATGCTCCCCCACACTTAAACTTTACATTGTCCTCAATGTAAAATTGAATCGTCCAAAGAAAGTTCAAGGTGGGAAATTCCGCAAATGATATGCAAAAACAAAGAAAATAAAGATAAAGCAAATGCTTAAAAATAAAAAGATAAAGGAAAAGATACAAAACCGGTGGGTTTCCTCCCACTTAGCGCTTGGTTTAAATTCGTCAGCCCGACGTTCTCCTTGTTTGCTAATACTCCTCCAGAGGGAGAACTTCCACGAGGTTCACTCCTTCCACGACATCCGAAGAGAAGTTCTCATAATATGGTTTCAACCGGTGCCCATTCACTTTAATTTCATTACCTGTAGCTAAAATACGAATTTCAACTGCACCATGGGAAAACACATTAGTCACAATAAAAGGTCCAATCCAACGTGACCTCAATTTACCCGGAAACAATTGCAAACGAGAATTAAACAAAAGCACTTTCTGCCCAATGAAAAATTGTTTCTTTGTAATCATATTATCATGAAATGCCTTAGTCTTTTCCTTGTAAATCCTTGAGCTTTCAAATGCATCATTGCGAATCTCTTCCAACTCTTGGAGTTGCAACTTCCTTTGCTTTCCAGCCCCATCCAACTCAATATTGCATTGCTTAATAGCCCAAAACGCCTTATGCTCAATTTCAACGGGTAAGTGACAAGGTTTACTGTAAACAATCCTAAAGGGAGACATCCCAATAGGTGTCTTGTATTCGGTTCTATACGCCCACAAAGCATCATTGAGTCTCAAACTCCAATCTTTCCTTGTTGGATTCACCGTCTTCTCGAGAATGGATTTCACCTCTCGGTTGGAAACCTCGGCTTGTCCATTTGTTTGTGGATGGTATGGTGTTGCAATCCTATGCGACACATTGTACTTCCTTAACAAGCCTTGCAAAAACCTGTTTTTGAAATGTGAACCTCCATCGCTAATTATAGCCTTTGGAATTCCAAACCTTGCAAATATATTTGCTTACACAAAATCTGAAACAACTTTAGAATCATTAGTTGGGGTGGCCTTAGCTTCCACCCATTTCGAGACATAATCAACAACAAGCAAGATATAATAATTCCCATTAGAATTGACAAAAGGACCCATAAAATCAATTCCCCATACATCAAAGACTTCAACAAATTGAATAATAGTTTGTGGCATTTGATTTCGGGCTCCTAGATTACCTGATCTTTGGCACCTATCACATGTGATACAAAATGCATGTGCATCCTTAAACAAAGTTGGCCAATAGAAACCACATTCTAGTACCTTGAGAGCGGTTCTCTTGCTCCCAAAGTGTCCTTCACATGCATAAGAGTGGCAAAAAGACAAGATAGAGTTAAACTCATATTCGGGAACACACCTTCGTATTACTTGGTCACTACAATGTTTCCATAAGTATGGATCATCCCATATGTATTGGTTTCCTAAATTCTTATGTTTGTCCCTCTCAGCATGAGACAAGTTCTTTGGGATTTGTTTAGATACTAAGTAATTGACAATATCAGCGTACCATGGTTCTCTAAAAGCAATTGAGAATAGTTGCTCATCCGGGAAACTTTCACGCAATGGGATAGCTTCCTTGTCCACAGCAAGACGGCTCAAATGATCCGCAACGGTGTTCTCAATTCCTTTATTGTCTTTGATTTCAATATCAAACTCTTGCAAGAGTAGAATCCATCGTATGAGCCTCGGTTTCGCCTCTTTCTTTGTAAGCAAGTACCTAAGTGCTGCAAGATCATAAAAAATAACAACTTTTGTACCAATTAGATAAGAGCGAAACTTTTCCAAAGCAAAAACAATATCTAATAACTCTTTTTAAGTGGTTGTGTAGTTTTGTTGGGCTTCATTTAACGTTCTAGAAGCATAATAAATAGCATGAGGTATCTTCCCCACACGCTGCCCAAGCACCGCACCAACCGCATAGTCACTTGCATCACACATGAGCTCAAAAGTCTTGCTCCAATCCGGTGGTTTAATGATAGGGGCTGAAATCAAAAGTTCTTTCAAATGATTGAATGCCGCCACACACTTCTCATCAAAGTTAAAAACCACATCTTTTTGCAATAAGTTGCAAAGTGGTGATGCTATCTTGGAAAAATCCTTGATGAATCTACGATAAAAACCTGCATGACCAAGGAAAGAGCGTATCTCCCTCACCGTAGTGGGAGGGGTTAGAGCACGAATAAGGTCTATCTTAGATTTATCAACTTCCAAGCCTTTAGAAGATACTATATGGCGTAAGACTATGCCATGAGTTACCATAAAATGGCACTTCTCCCAATTAAGAACAATATTTGTTTCAACACATCGTTCAAGGATTAGTGACAAATTGTTCAAACAAAGGTCAAATGAATCACCAAAGACACTAAAGTCGTCCATGAACACTTCGATTATGTTTTCAACATATTCTGAAAAGATACTTACCATACACCTTTGAAAGGTAGCTGGAGCATTGCATAAGCCAAAAGGCATCCTTCTATAAGCAAAAGTACCAAAAGGACAAGTGAAAGTGGTTTTCTCTTGATCCT